>BSBM01000391.1:9432500-9995000 GCA_027924585.1 Larix kaempferi
ATGATGATGATGATTATGATGATGAATATGTCAAGATGATGATGACGATGGTGATGAGGACATGGTGATGATGATGATGATGGATATGTTGATGAGGAAGGGGGAGATGAAAATGAAGATGAGGAGGATGATGTAGATGATGATGATGATGGTGAAGATGATGATGATGATGAGGATGATGATGATGATAGTGATGATGAAGAGGAGGACGATGATGATGATGATGAGGATGATGGTGATGAGGATGATGATGGTGATGGTGATGATGTTGATGGTGATCATGATGATGATGATGATGAAGATGTTGATGATGATGATCATGATCATCATCATCGTCATGATCATCTTCATCACCATCATCATCATCATCCTCATCACCATCATCCTCATCTCCATCATCATCATCTTGTTCATCATCATCACCATCATGATCATGATCATCATCATCACCATCTTCATCACCATCATCATCATCATCCTCATCACCATCATCCTCATCTCCATCATCATCATCATCCTCATGATGCTGATGATGATGATGATGAATATGGTGATGATGATGATGATGAAGATGAATATGGTGATGATGATGAGCACGACGCTAATGATGATTATGATGAATATGGTTATGATGATGATGATGATGATGGTGATGATGATGAAAATCATGATGATGAGGAATGTGGTGATGATGATGATGAAGATGAAGATGATGATGAAGAGGAGGACGATGATGATGATGAGGATGATGGTGATGATGATGATCATCATCGTCAACATCTTCATCACCATCACCATCATCATCCTCATAACTATCATCCTCTTCATCATCATCATCATCATCATCATCATCATAATCACCATCATCACCATCATCACCCTCATCCTCATCCTCATCTTCATCACCATTGTCATCATCATCAACATCTTAATCGTCATCACCATCATCACCATAATCACCATCTCATCATCTTCATCATCACAATCATCATCACCATCAACATTATGATCATCGTTGTCATCTCCCCCTTCCTCATCAACATCTCCATCATCATCATATCAACATATCCATCATCATTATCATCATCTTCATCACCATCATCATCATCAACAACATCTTAATCTCCATCATCATCATCTTCTTCATCCTCATCACCATCATCATCATCACTATCATCATCGTCATCATCATCACCATCACTATCATCATCATAATCATCTCATCATCACCATCATCATCACCATCATCAACATCATCAACATCTTCATCATCATTGCCATCTCCCCCTTCCTCATCAACATCCCCAACATCTTCTTCTTCTTCATCATCATCAACATCATCTTCTTCATCATCATCAACATCATCTTCATCACCATCGTCATCATCGTCAACATCTTCATCATCATCACTATCATCAATTCATCACAATGATGATGATGATGGTGATGGTGATGAGGATGAAGAAGATGATGATGATGGTGATAAAGATGATGTTGATGATGATGAGGAAGATGATGATGATGATGGAGATATTGATGAGGAAGGGGGAGATGGCAATGATGATGAATATGTTGATGGTGATGATGATGGTGATGATGAGATGATGATGGTGATGATGATGGTGATGGTGATGAGGAAGGGGGAGATGATAATGATGATGAAGATGTTTATGGTGATGATGATGGTGATGATGAGATGATGATGATGATGATGATGATGATGATGATGATGGTGATTAAGATGTTGATGATGATGACGATGGTGACGAAGATGATGATGGTGATGATGAAGAATATGATGATGATGGAGATGTTGATGAGGAAGGGGGAGATGAAAATGATGATGAAGAGGAGGACGATGATGAGGATGAGGATGATGGTGATGATGATGCATATGAATCATCATCATCATCATCATCATCATCATCGTCTTCATCATCATCATCCTCATCACCATCATTCTCATCACCATCACCATCATCATCATCATCATCATCATCATCATCACCATCATCATCATCCTCATTATCTTCATCACCATTGTCATCATCATCAACATATTCATCATCATCACCATCATCATCGTCATCATCATCGTCATCATCATCTCATCATCATCATCATCATCACCATCATCATCACCATCAACATCACCATCAACATCTTCATCATCATTGTCATCTCCCCCTTCCTCATCAACATCTCCATCATCATCTTCATCCTCATCATCATCTTCATCACCATTGTCATCATCATCAACATCTTCATCATCATCATCTTCTTCTTCATCACCATCGTCATCATCATCAACATCTTCATGACCATCACCATCATCATCACCATCAACATCTTCATCATCATTGTCATCTCCCCCTTCCTCAACACCATAACCATCATCATCATCATCATCTCATCATCACCATCATCATCACCATCATCATCACCATCAACATCTTCATCATCATTGCCATCTTCCCCTTCCTCATCAACATTTCCATCATCATCATCATCTTCCTCCTCATCATAAGCATAATCTTCATCACCATCGTCATCATCATCAACATCTTCATCATCATCACCATCATCACCATCATCAATTCATCACCATGATGATGATGATGGTGATGGTGATGAGGATGAAGAAGATGATGATGATGGTGATGAAGATGATGTTGATGATGATGAGGAAGATGATGATGATGATGGAGATGTTGATGAGTAAGGGGGAGATGAAAATGATGATGAAGATGTTGATGGTGATGATGAGATGATGATGATGATGATGGTGATGGTGATGGTGATGAGGAAGGGGGAGATGACAATGATGATGGTGATGATGGTGGTGATGATGATGGTGATGATGAGATGATGATGATGATGATGATGATGGTGATGGTGATCAAGATGTTGATGATGATGACGATGGTGATGAAGATGATGATGATGAGGAGGAGGAATGTGATGATGATGGAGATGTTGATGAGGAAGGGGGAGATGACAATGATGATGAAGAGGAGGACGATGATGAGGATGAGGATGATGGTGATGATGAAGCATATGAATCATCATCATAATCATCATCATCTTCATCACAATCATCATAATCATCCTCATCACCATCATTCTCATCACCATCACCATCGTCATCATCATCATCATCATCACCATCATCATCATCATCCTCATCATGATCTTCATCACCATCATCATCATCATCAACATCTTCATCATCATCACCATCATTATTGTCATCATCATCTCATCATCATCATCATCATCATTATCACCACCACCATCAACATCTTCATCATCATTTCCATCTCCCCCTTCCTCATCAACATCTCCATCATCATCTTCATCCTCATCACCATCATTCTCAACACCATCACCATCGTCATCATCGTCATCATTGTCATCATCATCATCATCATCCTCATCATCATCTTCATTACCATCATCATCATCATCAACATCTTCATCATCATCACCATCATCATCATCATCATCTCATCATCATCATCATCACCATCACCATCACCATCAACATCAACATCAACATCTTCATCATCATTGTCATCTCCCCATTGCTCATCAACATCTCCATCATCATCTTCATCCTCATCACCATCATTCTCATCACCATCACCATCATCATCATCATCCTCATCACCATCGTCATCATCATCCTCATCATCATATTCATCACCATCGTCATCATCATCAACATCTTCATCATCATTATCATCACCATCATCATCTTCATCATCATCTCATCGTCATCATCATCACCATCATCATCAACATCAACATCACCATCAACATCTTCATCATCATTGTCATCGCCCCCTTCCTCATCAACATTTCCATCATCATCTTCTCCATCATCATCATCATCATCTTCATCACCATCGTCACATCATCAACATCTTCATCTACATCATCATCATCTTCTTCATCCTCATCACCATCATCATCATCATCATCATCATCACCATCATCATCATCACCATCATCATCTCATCATCACCATCATCATCACCATCTTCATCACCATCAACATCTTCATCATCATTGTCATCTCCCCCTTCCTCATCAACATCTCCATCATCATCTTCTTCTGCATCATAATCAACATCATCTTCTTCTTCATCACCATCGTCATCATCATCAACATCTTCATCCCATCACCATCATCATCATCATCATCTCATCATCACCATCATCATCCTCATCACCATCATCCTCTTCATCCTCTTCATCATCATCATCATCATCATCATCATCACCATCACCATCACCATCACCATCACCATCACCATCATCATCCTCGTCATCATCTTCATCACCATTGTCATCATCATCAACATCTTCATCTTCATCATCATCTTCATCTTCATCATCATCTTCTTCATCACCATTGTCATCATCATCAACATCTTCATGACATCACCATCATCATCACCATCAACATCTTCATCATCATTGTCATCTCGCCCTTCCTCATCAACATCTCCATCATCATCATCTTCTTCTTCATCACCATCATCATCATCATCATCATCAACATCTTCATCACCATCACCATCGTCATCATCATCATCTCATCATCACCATCATCATCCTCATCATCTCATCATCACCATCATCATCCTAATCACCATCATGAGAAAGGAAATTAAAGAAAACATATAAAGGGATACCTTGTTTTTGAAAAATAAAATGTGTGTGCAAACAATGCGCACGCTCAACTATGCATGCGCGCATGTATATCCGTGTGTGCGCCTATAGACACGCGTGCGCGCAGTTACGCATGCACACCACATATGCGCGCACGCATGTCTAAATTCAAATTGTTTTTGTCTCCCTTGCAGGATTGGAATTAGCTTCGGATTGCACCTTGAGGCTCAGTCTGATTTATGGCAAAACACATCAAATGCTGTAACTTCATGTTTTTCACAACTAGTTCCGCATATGCTCCACGAGTGCACTTCAGATGAAATTTCACACACTTGTCGAGCTCTGTGTGCAGATTCTAAATATATAATTTTTGAATAGATCTGTTGTTGCTTTCTATTTTTAATTCATTTTTAACTGCACTCATGTCAAATTTGTAAAAAACATAGGTCATTTATTTGGCCTATAAATTTTGTTTGGCTTACCTATTTCGAAAACGGAAAAGAACCCGCCATGGAGTATGAAAATACCTACAACCTAAAAAAAAAGTATTTTGATTATTTTTAGACCATGATATGGTGGATCAACACTTGACCATGTCGTTTGAGGGCTTCACTGACTTCAGTAATTTAAAAAAAATATAAAATTAACTTTTAAAATTTTGGAAAAATAGCCCCACACAAGATTTGTCTGTTGCCTATGCCTCTACATATTTGTTTTCTCATAAATTGAAAATTTACATAGCAAACTGGTGGGTCAACAAAAACATGTGCATTATGTTTTAGAAAAAAAATAACATACCAATCTTCGAATAATGACATTTTTGGGTGGTTATACCACTTTTCCATAAATAAAAGTTATATATTCCGGAAGGTCATCCGTTTTTCTACATTTCATCTTTTTACACCTAATCAGAAAAAGTTTTGTAGGTACCTCTAATAATTGATTTTAATGATAATATTTGTATTTTTCCAGAATGTCATTGCAACTAACGTGTCATAATTGGGTATCATTACCTTGCACCAGCCCATACATGAATGAAAATAACATTTGACAAGCATTTCCCTTGAGCACGTCATATAGATATTTAGTTATCTATGAAGGGCCTTCCTACATCTACTGGTATGTGATGGATAATGATAACTATAATTGACTAACCATGGCTTTGATATAAATAGGTCATGTTACTAGTAAGGTGATGATGCTGCACGTGAAAGAGATTGTTGTGATAAAGTTTTGGATATGCCAATGTCACTCCAGTTTGCAACATGAATATGGATTTCATTTTGTGTTAATTAAAATAAGACATTAAAGCCCTAAGCAATAAGTAGAAACCCCAATTTCCTCGAGAGAAAGATACAAGCCCTGGTTTACTGGTCACATGTTTCCACTGTGATCGCTAATTAATAAACTATTGTATGTGAATTGCATGGATGGATTTTATAAGCTTTATAATCTATGATGTTTGCATTGACTAAGGTTGAGTATGTATAGACTAAGGATAATAATTGAACCGAATAGATATGGTAGCTCTATTGTAATAAGCTCACTCATAAAATTAATTAGGTAGGGAAGTTACTAGGGAGGGAATGAAACATGCAAGAAAAAAAATATTTGATTGTTCAATCATTTATAACTTTCAATCAACCATTCAAGCATACATGTACTTAATCCCCTTCAAAATGGCTTGGGAATCGACTATCCATCAATCCCTGCACTCCTCTAACCAAATGACAATAGCAATGTTGATTTCCAATATAATTAGAGTTAAACTTGATAACTACGAAGCCCTTTATTGTTTTACTCACATATGCATACTTTTTGGTATGGAAAATTAATGTACATTTCATTTTACTTGTCTTCGATTACATGGGTTTCTATTTATTGCTTATTAGCACTTGTACTAGATTTTTCCTTCTTAGACTTGCTTTCAACACATAAACTTATCTTATTTGCATGCACACAACTTTCTCTCACTTTTGCAACATTTCAAATTTCTCTTCAGTGTTTCATTTCCCTGTCATCCTTCTTTCCTGGATATGCAGAATCAAGATGCTATATAGAGTCAAAGATAGGGAATTCGAGACTCCAAACTCTCCAATCAATGTAAAAACATGTATTAACTTTTTTTTTTAAATAATGTGGAAGCTTACCATACCTATAATCAGTTGAGGTACAATGAAGTTCTGGGAATTTGTTTTCGTACAATATTTAAAGATATGCCCAATCCACCCAAAACAGGTTGGTTTTAAATAATGTATAATTTAGTCCAACCATTTGCAAATCCAAAACAACATTTCCCTAAATAGATTTGTTTTTCAACCCTACCAAAATTTAGGCATGCAAACAAATGGTTGATGGCTCAAGGGGATTGGGGTTACAAACAAACTTTTCACATGTGGACATATAGAGGATTAAAATTCATTGGGAATCCATGTCTCCAATCCAGTGAAATCTCTCATGCCATGTAATCTTTGCCACTATCTATCTTTGTTAGCTTCTCAAAATACTGGGATCTTGAGGACTTTTTGCCAAATAAGATAGTTTTGATCCATTTCCCAGGATGTTTCCCCATGGCTGCAAGGATTTGTCTCAGTTCTCTGCAACGACAAACTAAGAGTAAAACATTGTTTATATTACAAGGCCTATGAATACTCAAAAGAACAAGTAGGTATATATTTGTGCACACTTCAAGACAAAAGACATAACAAGACTAACATCAAAATTAGTGACCTGGGTTTTTTTCTTGAACTGCTGCCATTGGGGCTTGAAATTCCACTCTCTCCTATGTTGGTGTGACCTCACTCAGGTTAACGGATGTTAGTGTCTTTGTTTTAACCTGTGTAAATTCCCTTTGAAATTGGTGTGATTCCTTTCCATCGGTGATTTATATAGAAAATTCCACATTTTAGTTTCAGATTCTAGTTAAAAATGGTCGTCCGATCCAAATCATGGAATTTTTAGACAACTCCGATTTTTATAGATACTTACAATAGAGTTTTCCTTTCGTCTACATACACACAACTTTCTCTCATTTTACAACATATTGAAGTTCTTCTCGACGTTTCATCTCCTCGCTTTGGAAATATGCTAGTTATTTTATATAATCAAACATAACTCCATTTATATCATTCATATAACCATATAGTCGATCATAACCCATAAATTCATTCCTAAATAAGTAATAAAACCAATAACATGAACCATAAAATTATAGCTCAATAATTGAAGCATAAATGGATTAGATTATAAACCAAATCAATTATATCGAGAACAATATATAATTTATATGTTGAGTGATAAAGATAACCGGTTTAATCTATACTCAATAGTAAAGTCAACCACCTCTATTTTACATGATAAAGTCCATTATGTAATTCATATGACTATATGGTTATAATCACATATAACCATAAAGTCAATCATATTTTCAAGTATAAGTTATTCAACCATATAGGTCAACAAACCATATCCATATCAACATTATAGTGAATCACATATATTATTATATTAAAAATAGTTAATTATATTAATAAAGTCAAGTATAACAACTTTAAATTAATGATAGAGTAGATTATAAATTAAAATTAATAAAGGTAATTATAATTTTTTATGTCGATTTAAATATATATATATATATAATAAAATTTACACATAAAAAAAAATCTTTCTGTCTGCTTGATAAATTTGGGATTAAAATGAATTTATAGTAGTTATTATTAAGAATTTATTCAATTAATAACAAGGTTGTGTTTAAATCAATATTAATATAACAAAGAAAAATAATTGTTTCACATTTTTGAATTTTTTTAAAAATCAAACTTTATCAAAAATATATTTTTAAATTTATAAAATTGTTTTCAAAATAAAAGTGGATTTAATAGTTAATAATACCTATATTATAACAAATTTGTATATTTTTTAATATGATAATTACAATTATAGCAATTCAAAATTATTTTTATTATATTTTAAGTTAATTTATATTTTATTTTTTAACTAGGGAAATTGACAACTAAGATGGGGTTGGTATTCGTTTAATACATCCAATAACAATCGAGAAACATGGAATGACCTCTATTACAACATATCATCTCATTTTCAAGCTATCTCCAATCTAATAACACCCATACAGAATTAGATTAAAAATTATCACTAATATAATTAAATACAAATATTTTTTAATTTATCTATATATATGAAATGGACCTAAATTAATGTATCTTATACACCTTTTATATAACAAGACAATAAAAAAAACACAATGTTTCACATAAATGTGTAACAGTGTAGAACAATCAGGAGAAACAGTTTGTTTCATAAAACAATTCGTACCGTCAATTTAACGTATTGTGAAGTGTTTTAAGGTGTTTATCTTTAACCATAAATGTATATGTCAGCCTGCCATTCTTGTAAGAAGTTTGTATGACATTCTGGATATACATTTTGTGCTGGATTTTATTTTTATTTGAGACGCTTGAGTGGAGGATAAATATCTGAGCATCAGATGCCTTTCATGTTTTAAATTTAAAATTAATAAAAACGTTTGATAAAATTTAATAACTCAACAAAGAAAATTGGTTACTAATTGAAATTTACTTTTCAACCTTTTTGATTTATCCTCGTATATATATATATTCTTGAAAGTCCCTAAAATACAGTAAAAAATGGAAGAATAAGAGTAACATTTTAAATGGCTAAAATACAATCCATTCAGCTATACATCCGTGGAGATCAAGATACAAAGAAAAATAATGGATCTGGCACTTCAGTTCCACTTTTTATTTATTCTACTGTCATAGAATTTTTTTGCTCTTCAAGTAAATTGTAATATAATTAAATAAAATCAGAGTAGTATATTGAACAACCACAATGTCTAATAATAATTGAAATTACAATTTTCTGTTAGTATTTTAGATTATTTAATTAGTTTCAAGATATGCTAGTTCTTGTAAATAAAGATGAGCGATTCGTACTACATTCACCAACCACAAGTTAAATTACTATATTCACCAACCACAAGTTAAGTTACTGTAATTTATAAAAGAACATTTAATCTAAACATAAACGTTTCCACCAAAATACCAAGTCCTTAATTCTCATACTCCAATTTGTTCCATTAATATCATTGGTTTCAATTAAGGATATCTGAATGGCAATGCATAACTTGGGACCTACATTCAAAATTGATCCACTACACAATTCCCTACAGCATCAGACCATTACAAAGAGCAGAGCAAAATCTCTATAAATTTAATTTTCCCTGAATAGAGAAAACCCCAGCACAGCAATCAAGGGAATCTCGATGAACTTTCTCCCAAAGAAAATACAATGAAGAAGAAACTCTCCTTGAATTTGCTCTGATTAGTGAAAACCCAAAGAGAAAAATCTACGAATTTACTTCAACGTCATTGCCTCCATTAATGTGGTATGGAATCGATATCATATTGGCTATCTGCTTGTTGTTTGCGAAAATGGCGCCATGGCTACTGCAAAACTGTTGGGTTCTCATCGCCCAGTACCTCTCAATCTCCTCTGCTTTTCTTCCAGGAATACGCCCGGCAATCAGCGACCACCTGCAACAAATTACATGCCACTTTTTAAGTATGATATTTCCAGATTGGTCCCCAACATGAAAATCTCAAACAGTAAATAAATCCAATTACTCAGATTGTAGCAGGCAGGCGGCCAGTACTTGTTCCCGATAAGTTTGTACATTCTGAGTATAAGATCTTCTTCTTCCTCGGACATGTCGCATTCCCATTCTAAGCTACTCCCTTCTGCACCACGATCAACATAACACCGAGGAAGGTAGAGACAGATTATAATCAGTAAAAATTATGTCAAAACCCTACCATATATGTTCAGACATCTACGGTATACATAGCAAGTGAGTATATTCAGCTTTAAACTAATCAATCAACCATTATGTTAGTAGAAAATCTATCGACACCATTTTTATACAGTAAAAAAAAACCTGTAACTATTTCTATATAATAATTAATCATTATTATGTTACTAAGAAACAAATTAACGATACCATTTACAAGTTGCAGTAATCAACTATTATGTTAATAAGAAACAGGCAACACCATTCCATTCTATTTCCTTATAACTATCTTATTGATATATATATATATATAACAACAAAAACAAATACAACAACAAAAACAAAAACAACAAAAACAAATACAAAACAAACATACTCATCTAAACAGGAACAGGATACATCACTCTCTTACCCCTGTCCCCATTGACATAAAATCACAGCAACAGCTGAAGAAGCAAGAATGAAAACCAAGCAAAAACAAAAGAAAGCACATACCCTCGGTGTCATACTCCAGAATAGAAGAGCTACAGTACACATTATTCTCCATTTTTAGCGACGAGGGACGAGGCGTTAAAAGAAGCTGTGACAGTATAGAGCTCTGCATAGGACTGTTAAGAATGGGCAGAACGAAGAATATTTAAGCTGAAAGAAACATGATATACCTACGCAGAGGGCTAAGTTCATCGTTTGAATTTAGAGATGTTGGTAAGAAGGACCGGTATATTAGTTTGAAGAGTAGGTTTGGTTGATGAGCACATGACCTCTCTTCGGATAAGGCTGAGACACGCAATTCTGTGATTCCTGCTCGAGGATTTATCTGGAAGTTATTGCTTACAGCTGCAACTACTATACAAGGTACAAATACGATGGAAAACCATTATATTTTATTCATGTAAAAGTCCGCGAATAACTCTGACTGTCAGGCCAACCTAACAAATTGTTTGGTGGGTACAGTTTCCCAGAAAATTATTGGGTTGTGTGTCATGTTCGACGAAGATAGAGCCCTGGACCATCGCAGAGCCCTTATCCTTGAATTATAAAACACAACCGGCCAAACCTAAGACCTAGATATGTGGCCAAGGAATGACTGTTATGCAAGGCTGCCTATTCTGGATTGAATTTATCGAAGGTATAATGCAAAATTTGGACCGAGCGCATCGAGGATTCTCGTTGTTCTTAAATTTGGTAATTCGAGTTAAAAACAAGAACATCAAACTATGAATAAATAGATCATCGATTCTAAACATGAAAACGCCCCTCAATGGAGTAGCCATATATGGAAGTTTTAAAGAGACATAAATATAAAATAAGTTCACAAGGTTATTTGGTCATATATAATAATAATAGAAACAAGAAATTATAATAATAAAAATTAGTGTTGCAATGTGTGATTTAATTTATTTTGTGGGGAGGTAAGTTTTACATATTTTTATGTCAGTTCTATGAGTGTATAATGATAAGGCTAAAAATGATAGGTTCTAGACTCTAACTTGTGGGTTGTTGGCATTAACTTAGGTTTTATAGCTTTATAGTGGTAGTGAATCTAATCTCTAACTTAATCTCGATTCAACTACTCATTCCCCTAGATCTAAAAAATAGTGGTCCCTTTTCCTTTACATAAATATATTAAAATCTTTATTTATCATCAACCATCTACTTTTATCTATATTATTTCCTCTCATGTTTATTATCAACCATTTATTTTTACTTAGAGCATTTGCATGACATGTGCTAGAGCAATGACTTCATGGAAATGATTTACATCCCTAAGAGACATGTGATTTGTTTGTGAATACAATTGCTAAATTCCTTTAATGTGCATGGTGTTACTAGTAATGTGGAGCACACAAAATATTTCAGCTACTTCTCTTGTCAACATCCTTTGAACCCATTAAGAAAGGCCTCCAAAGTTATTATAGAATATTTCCTTACTGAAATAGTGCACAAATATTCGAGTGACCTTGTTTGCCAACACTATTTGAATCCATTAATAAAAGATCTATAAACTTATTGAAAATATCCCTTGTTGGTTGAATAGGTCAATGAAACCAAACTTAGATAAGTAGACAAAGTTCATGATTTGGGACATGCCATTACACCACTAGTTTTAGTTATCATAATTTATTTCTTAATTCTCTTGGAAATTGGTGCACAAAATGTAAAATTAGTGTCCCATATGGTCATTTGACTTCATGGATAGTTAATAAAATGCATTCATCGAACTCAAATGGATTTTAAGGCTCATTGACAATGCAATATCTTGCATCCTCAAATCAGCATAATGCAATGAATTGATTAGGGCACAATTAGAGTGCAATGTGTCCAAATTGCGCTTCTCTACTTGTTCAATGACATATAATAGTGTGTTAGAACAAAAACAAACTAATAAAAACCCAAATAGTCTCACACATTATTTTGAAACAAAAACAAAAATTGTCAATGGTGTCTAGCGATGGTGGTTAAAGGAGGTTGTTGTTATGCCCCTCACACGGGTTCGATTCCCACTAGTTACATACTCGGCTAGAATTCCTCTAGAAGGAACAATTTGATTTGAATGGGATCACACTCTATTTTGGATGCCATCTTCTTTTTTCTTCCTTAAGATAATTGTAAAACTTCCTCTACAACTTTTATCTTCCTCGTTGTCACTTTAGTTCCCTCCATTATTTATTCATTTTCCTATGAGTTCTTCAAAGCCACACCTTACTATTTTTTTTCATGACTTTTCAACTTACTCCAAATCATTATCACACTTACTTTTCAGCTTCCTCCAAATCATTATCACACTTTCATGCACACTCATCATGATCACATGCACACTCATCATGATCACATGCACACTCGTCATGATCACCATGTGTACTCTTCATCACACTCCTCATTTCACTCCTACTAGTGTCACCATACTTCTTGTTCTTCTCTCGTAACTATCACACAATTTTCAGCTATGTAACTAAACCTCACATTGTGTCTTGATTCTATAGGAACCACTTTCCCTCAACTTTTATCTCTTGTTGTGATTTAGCAAAATTATATTACACTTCCTTACTAAAAATATTTTGGGAAGCTCCTACATCAACTTCCCTTATCATATACAATAATGTGCATCCTCACAATGAATCAACATCCTTTCTAATCATCTTTTCCTTACAAATGTTTTCATATTCATGCTAAAAAAATCCACATATGATGCATTCCCAACCTATTCTTGTATTTACGGAAGTAATGCGTATACTTAACTCTATATCCTACTCAAATTCCCATCCATAACTCAATTTATTTAAACTTCTTGTTTAACATTTGTTCCTTCCAATTCACCATTGTACCTTCTTCTTCTTAGATTCACCCTCCTATATAATGATGTCCCCTTCCTTGTACTCGTACAAGATAGCAACATTGAATATAAGTGATATTTTGAACTCTTTTACAACTCAAACTCGTATGCATTATTGTCAATTTATCTTCCTTGTTCGACAACATCTATTTTTCTTCACATTCAATTTTTTATACTTTCCTATGGGGTATTGATATTTCCTCAAATTCACCAAACTAATTATCCAACCAAAACATGACCTTCACATACATATCACATTCATGCACTCCTTAAACTCTTTTATCTTCTTCTTCAATCTATCTTAAACCTACTATTACATATGCTCCATCTACTTTACAAATTCCTTAACATCATCATTCATTTAAATAGTGATTGAGGGATGAACCAAGTTTAAAACTCTTCTCAAATTCACCTCATTATTAAATCATTACACAATCCTACATAGTGAATATATTATGCGAATATTCATAAAAATGTTATATGTAATAAACTTAAATGGTTTAAAAATACGATCTCATTATTTTAGAATATCGCAAACTAAGCATTTATGAAAATTTCAAAGGCTTTAACTCACTACCTTTATTTGTACATTTGTTTAAGGGAAATATGCTCATATGTACAAAAACTTCATCCCCATCTTCCATAATGTTCTCTAAATATAATCTAAGAATCTTATGTTCCCATTTGATGGAATTATGTTTGAAAATCCTTGAAGTCATGGTATTCCCTTTAAGAAAAGTTTCACATAGTTAATCTAGCCATGGGTATACTTCTTATAAAGAAGAAATGTTCCATATTCTATTTAGATATTAGCCACAACAAACACTACATCGAATTTGGGTTGTGTTCTCAATAATCGAAGTACATAATACATAGCTATGTCTTCTCAGGGAAGTTTTGAATTCAACAACAATGTGTATAATCCTATGTTTTTGTCTCACCCCTTCAACAATTTTAATAAATTCTGCATTATCCCACAATTTGTTGACTTTATTATTTATGCTTAAATAATCATTTATCTTATCTAGCAAAGCTTATGTTTTGTTGCATTGAAAATCTTTACCTAAGTTGACATTGTATTAATTAACTTTCCAATTAAAATTTTATGTATTGATTTTTTTGGAGATGCATAGATTCTTTTCAGTGGATAAATAACCGTCCCATATGAATTAATACATTTGCGTTGTCCTATTTTACATTATTAGGTTCCCGCACATCTTCGTAACTTGCAAAAAATCCTTGTTGCACTCATACAATTCCTACATATTATCAATTCCAATTGTCTCATTCTTTGTTGCCAAGAACATCAACACTATCCTAATGAATGCATCGAGATGACCTTATTATATTTCCCATACTTGGTATTTAAGACAAGTGTGTAAATCTATAGAAATTACACCCACTTCACTCATTACTGATACAATTTCACTTCAATGCTTAATGGCCCACGTACAAGATTATCTCACAAGTTGGAGACAAGTACTACCACCAATGCTTCAACACCTTCACAACAGCATAATACTTTAAATATAATCTTCATCCAAATTTTGTTGGGCAATGTTATCGACCTCCCTCCTAACTCATGAACATCCTACCAATAGTTGTTCCACTTGTATCACATACTCCATAGAACACTTTGCAAAAATATAATAATGCCAACATACGTGCCTTAAATTCATCTTCCACTTAAAAAACTTAAATTCAAATTGAGTTTATGTGCTCTGTTAATTCCTTGTGATTACATTCTTTCAATAGCTCATCTACCCAATTAAATCCTTTAAAAAATATCCTATAAAAGATAGTGAAATATCATGAAAACTTTACATCGAATTAGGGGTGTTTTGAGGTAAAAAATGGGCCTCAAAACAAAAAAATGTACCATCACTTTATAAGAACCAATAGGATTCAATATTATGATGTCAACCATGGGGGTATAGCTTTTTTAAAAAATTGGAGGGGAAAAAATCTACTTCTTATTGTATTTTCAACATCTCTACTTATTGGTTTACCCAAATTTCAAGTTTGAGCACTCATTGGATGCGGAATTTAAATACACATCCAACACACACCCACGCTGCATACTTTTGAGGCACACATAGCATGGAAAATGAAAAATTCAATTAAAAAAATGTATTTGATGTATTAAAATATGTTTTTATATTGAATTTTTCATTTTTCATGCCGCAGGTCCCTCAAAAGTATGCCATGTGGGTGTGCATTGGATGCAGAATTAAATTATGCATCCAAAAAATGCCCAAATATGAAATTTGGGTAAACCAATAAGGAGATATGTCAAAAATACAATAAGAAAAAATAGTTTTTACTTTTTCCCTCCAAACTTCAAAACTCTTATTTTATTATTTCTCTTAGGAAGCCCATTTTAGACCTCAAATATCCCCTAATGAGTCTACAACATTATGTGAAACATGCACATTCCAAAATTGGCTTCATTTGGTGTCAATCCATGTATAACCCATTCATGGACAAAAAAAACCTAAGGTACACCAACATTCCTTGAATAATTTTCATTTCAAGTTAATGAAAATTTTGTCCTTTCTTAATGTTTAGAATGCTAGATTTAACTATTATAGATGCTCCTCTTCACTCCTATTGAAAATTATAATGCAATCAATTAAAAAACCATAAACTAACTAGTTTGGTTGTAGTACTTTGATTATTATTTAAATCAATGTGCTCAATGCATTGCCAATGTGGACATACCAACCATTCACACTATTTCTCTCTTCTCTTCATAGTATTCCTCTCATCAACCTCTTCAATCATTATATTATGACAACCATAATTTTTTCAAATCAATATTCATGTAGTATATAACATTGCTCAAACTATCCATAAGGTCATCCATCCTTGGAGTTGAGAACCTAAACCTAGTTGTGGCCTTTTACAACATTTTACATTTTATACTCATCGTCTCTTGTCCATCTATTTTTGTCATTATTAATTTTGGAATTGAACATGAGGTCATTCTCTCCTTGATCAATACGTTCTATAGCAACATTGCTACATGGTGATTTAACTATATTCTTTCTATCATATCCATCATATCAGCTACTTTATTCATCAATGTGGCACCTAGAACCAAGTTAATATCGCGTGTTATGTTTCTCTTTGGCCTCAATCCTTGTGGTATTATGATGTTATATTTTCTAATAGTTTATTCATTTCATTAATATCCCTCTCATCATTCTTTTTTATTTCATCACACTCCATCATTTTCTTTAACAAAATCACATAACATTCCTTTGGATCCTTTACCATGCTCAATAATACTTTTTTGCATACAATATTAGTGCTATTTGGGTTCATCTTCCTTCACTAGAAACAAATTTTCTATTCTATTCTATCCTTCATGGTTGTATAGTTACTTGTCTCACATTAGGCCAACCATTCTTGTCATACTGTCATGGTCTTCCTAGTAAACAGTGGAAATAATTCATTGGTATAACATCGCATATGACTTTATTCTAATACTATCCTATGTGGAATGTTACCTAACACTAGTTTCTTACATTGACTTCATATTTACACTAAAACCAAATAACCCATAGGGTTGTAGATGTTTTTCCAAGTTAATTCCAACACTTCTACCATCTTAACCATAACTATGTTCTTACCACTACTTGTCACGTCCCCATTATGACCCCGTGGCATTAAAATTGTAAATGATGTAAATATCGTTATTTAATCATGGTGAGGAGCTCAAGGCCAAGGCCCCGCCATTGATTTATCGTTTTATGTATTGGCAATTAAAAATCAGTGCATATGGCTCGTGTGCTAGATAGGCACAATGTAAATGAAAACATCATGTAAATACAAATTTTAATGAAATACCCACAACTAGCTATGCAATGCAACAAAGAGATGGGGGCATGATTTTTCAAGGAATAGGGAGGGAAATGATTCAAACCCATGAGCCAATGGTGTTAATCCATTTCATTGAGAAAACCCATAAATCCCAACTATCCATTTTGGGTTATGCACCCAATCATTTAATTCTTCCAAGAGTTGGTTGAGGCAGTTAATGCCTTGGGAAGGGAGAGGTATGGCAGTCAATTTCGAGTATGGGCAAGCCATCAATTTGGAAAATCGTATTTTGCCTCCATGGGCAAGAAAACACCCACGAAATTGGGCCCAAAGCCATTCTTCACCCATGGCCTTTGACCTCTCACGCAGTCTGAGCTAGCTGGGATTTTCTCCATCACGTTTTTCACCATTTTCCCACATTTTCCATGCCTGGGAACTCGTTTTTGTATTTCACAATGGCTGGGAGGATGGAAGCCACGATTTTGGGGTTTATGGAGGTCGTTTTTGTCCCGTGAATTCCCATAAACGTTTTTCTGAAAACGATTTGCTCTCCCAGGGTGTTTCCCCCTTCTTCCATTTCGTTTTTGGCTGCCCACGATTTTTTGAAATTGGTAGAAACCCCATCTTGGGCATCCCACTGTAAAAACATTTTTATACATGCCCAACACTTATACTTTTGCTGTTATGTGCATCCCTGTTTTGGTTTGAACCTGTGAGCAAGAGATTGGGAGTGGTAGTGGACATAATTGGCTTGATAAACCTAGTGGGGGAAATAACCTCTCAAGAAGATCAAGAGGGCTGGCTACTCTTCTATGCACACCTTGGACACTCTAGATTGGAAGGTATGGCCTGAGGGACTGTGCATTGGTGAAGGGAATACTTCCTTGAGTGGGGGTGTGTAGGCATTGTGGGTTCCAAGCTAGATAGATCTTGTAGAGGTACCCATGGCTCTGTGCTTGAGCTCACTAGCTTAGCAATTCTTCTTTTCCATTTCCTAGCGGCCTGATAAACCCAATTGTAGATTGGCTTGGCTCATTTTGGTGTATGTTTGGCCATGTGTGAGTCTGTTGTTCCCTGGTTCCTTGTAGAAATCATGCCCAGCTCGGGGGTGGCAGTTGCATCAAGAGATTGATAAGCACAACTGGCCTATGGTTGGGAGGAACGTTGCAGTTGCATAGCTGGTTGCTCAGGGACTACTCTGTTTCAAGATAAGCACTCTCATGTGCTCATTCTGTATTGTTTCAATGGATGAATGACATGAATGTCTTGAATGTATGATGGATGTGTAATAGAACTTAATTCTGCTGTGTTTTCAAATACTTATGTATTTTCCACGTTTCCATCTGCTCTCTATATGCATGTTTGTATACTATATATGTGGTTAGATGTCCCCAAATCAGAGTCATGTTCTCTCCCATGTTGGTATGATGGGTGGGTATGTGACACTACTATATAAATAATGACATTACAACTCTTACCTTGAAATTTACACTTTGTTTTAAAGATAATCTACATTTACTATCTATCTTCTTCCTATAGTGTTTGTATTGCTTCCTCAATGAAATCATCCCTTAATTGTTCTCTGTTAGCATTTCCGCTATCATTTAATTATCCAACATCTCTCCAAGTGACAACCACATCCTTTGCTCATTTCTTCATGTTCCCTCTCTTTATGGGTAGTCAAATGAATTCTTTCCCTCTCCTTCATACATATAACAATATATTTAACACAAAAAAATTGACATTTCCTTTGACTTGTCCATGTAAATTTCATGACCACTACCTTATCTTTGACTAACTAGTAGCATGCATGCATTTTTCTTCTTTATTTCTAGTGTTATTTTTACTCAAAACATCTCTCCAAGTGACAACCACATCCTTTGATCATTTCTTCATGTTCCCTCTCTTTATGGTTAGTCAAATGAATTCTTTCCCTCTCCTTCATACATATAGCAATATATTTAACACAAAAAAATTGACATTTCCTTTGACTTGTCCATGTAAATTTCATGACCACTAACTTATCTTTGACTAACTAGTAGCATGCATGCATTTTTCTTCTTTATTTCTAGTGTTATTTTTACCTACATATGAATCTATCATCTATGTAGAATTATGCCTTTACCATTGGCACCTCCAAAATTCTAAGTTTCTCCTATTGGCATTTTTTCTATTTTCTCCTCCACTTTAATGGAAACTAATACCTACACTAGATGCATTTTATGTGAACAAATCTCATCTTGAATCTAAAAATTTACACCATATACATGTCTAGACACATGCTAGTCTTTATCTTCCACGTGTCTAGCTTTAATATAGATTTTATGAAAATCTTGTGTAGTTTGTACACTCTACTCCTTTTGTCTAAGGATATTCAGTTGTTTAAAAAATGTTTACTTATAATTTATAGGAAAGAATTTATCACACAAATTTGTGATCATCTTGCTATAGCGCCTTTTTTTCGCTTTACCTTAATGAATTCACTTGCATTGCAAAAATCCCACTCAATTTCAACTTGGTACATGGCATATTATGTTGTCTTAGGTTCTTCTATCTCCTGGACTCAAAACATCTCTCTGATTTGTTGAGCTAATTTGTTTATTCCTCTACTTCTACAGTATATAAGGAAACTTCAATCTTTCCTTCCATCTTATTTTTCAATAGCCTTACCAGCAATCCTACACCATCTCTATCTTGAACTTCACCTTCATCCATTATCAACCTACTATCTTAAACTCCCATCTTCATATGTTGTCAACCCACTCTCTTAAACTTCATCTTCATCTATTGTTGATCCACTCTCTTCAACTTTTCTAATTTGTTATGATCTACTTTCTAATTCTTTTATTATTCATCTTTACATGTGTGTTGAACTTTGGTTGTCATTGATGTCAAAGTGGAATTAGTGTCTATGTGCCAGATTGAATAAGTACATAAAACTGAATGCACAATACCTAAATCCCACCTAGTTGTGGTACTCCAAATTTGATGTCAAAGAGGACTCAGTGTCTTTGCGGCAATTTGAAGAAGTATATCAAAATATATGTGCAAGTCTTGGAAGTGCGTAAGACGCACCAAGTAATGGTACTCCAGTATGCAATACTCACCTAGTGTTGGTCCCCGAGTGCACAAGTCCCACAAAGCCAATGAACTAGTGTGCGAGGGACCCACATAGTCATGGTACTCCATTTGCATGGGTTAAGACAAGTGGCAGATGTGTGGGTAAGCTTGTTTGGAAAGAAAGGAAGAAGGGGTGTTTCCTTTTAGAGAACTAGAAGCCCCAACTTGTGGATGCATTGTTTGAAAAAGTGAAGAATAAATAAGAAGTGAAGTCAAGGAATGAAAAGTAAGCTTGGAAGAACGCATGGAGTATTATTATGAATTTTCAAGCTTTGGTAGAATGAAATGCTTAGGGGAATCAGACGAAGGATGATTTGATGAAGTGTGCAAGGAAACAAGAAATGCAGAAACACAAGGAGCAGACACGCAGATCTAAGCATTTGTGAAAGGGTGCAAGAAGCATGTGGATATATATGTGCGTGGAATCTATGTTGAAGAGTGGGTCAGTGGTGTAACACAGTGTAAGAGAAACAACAACTTAAGTTGAGCCAGTGGAAGAGCATACAATTAGTAGTTCAGAGTGCAAATCTTTGTGCGCAAAGAACTGAAATCAGAAATCTATATTATCTTCTTCTTTGGGTGGTTGGATGGGCCAAGGAAAAGATATCGGTGTCTCCACTTAGGTTGGTGCTTGAACACTGCAAGTTGGTGCTTTCACATAATATTGATGTCCTCATAGGTTGGATCCTGGTTTTTCAACTTGGTGCTTGCACGGAGAATGGGTGTCCTCATAGGTTGAAGCCTGTAGTCCGCAAGTTGGTTCTTTCCAGTGGGATTGGTGTCCTAATCAGAGGAATGTCTAAGTGAGTAAGTGCTGACATCAATGGATATTGGTGTCTCCTATCTTTCTCTATAATATCATCTTTACATATATAATATAAAAAAATTTATTCAAATATTTGCACACAGTTTGTTTTATTGATGTGGTGTTAAATTGATATTGGTGCATGTTTTAGAAGACTTGAATAATTTGTAATCTACATATGATATTGATTCACCCCCCTCTCAGTATCATTGATAATTCCAACAATTGGTATCAGAGTAGGTTGCTTTAGCAACAATTTAAAAACCAAAAGATAGATCTTTGCGCAAATATGGACAAAAAGGAAGGAATTTCTACCAACAAAGCATCAAGGTTTCAAGAAAGTAGCAGCATAGATACTATTTCTATCATAGAAGAAAGGCATATTATTCACAATCAAATAAAAACTATAGAAGATGTCAAAAGGATTGCAACCAAAATCATGCAAAATATGAAAAAGAAAGAATAAGAGTCAAAGAGGATGACAACACACTTCACTAATCAATTATAGGAGATGGATAAAGCTTGTCAAGTTAAGGAACTAAAGATTGACTCATTGGAAGATGGACTTGAAAAATCAGCTACAGAAAATCAAAAGTTGTCTAGAGAAATTATGTTTCTAAAAATGGAATTGCAAGATGCTAAACAATAAAGAGAAGAAAGGTCTGCTAAATCAAACGGAGAAATCTTATTACTAAAAGATCAACACCAAATACAAATTGATGATGCCAACATGGTGATCAATGAAAAAAAAACAACTTTAGAAAGGAAAGATAGAGATCACAAATTTAAGGATTGAGATAAAAGAAGTCAAGAAATATATGGCAAGACAACTTCAAGCAAGGAATGAAAATTTTCAAGTGATAGATATCAAAATTATTTATCTGCAAAAGAAAAGCATTGAGGATGCATAAAAAATTAATGAACAAAAGACTCAACTACTAGAAAAGGAAGAAGAAGTTGAACAATTGCAAACAAAACAAAGGACAAAAAATATGTTCACCAAAAGTGTAGAAGTATTGGAAGAGATTCTTAGCAAATAGAGGTGAGTCACCATTTGAAAAATATGTCATAGGTAACAAGGATGGGGTAAACAAGAAAGAAGAGTTGTATCACAAAGAAGAATGTGAATAAATTGGTCAAAAGAACACTCAAAGGAAAGAGTACAAAAATATTGTGCCACCAAGAAGAATGCACTTACTTAGAAACGTTGAATGTTGGAAGTGTAACATGTCAAGGCATACTGGAAATTTCTGTAACAATATAGTTTGTTACATATGCAAATTAATTGGTCATAAAGCTCATAATTGTGAGAATTCAAAGAAATTCAATAAATGTTGGAAGAAGAAACAAGGGAAGACAAATGAAGAATCGTAGTTGGCCTTCTACAAAAGAAGGAGTTCTCTTGTAATTCAAGAAAAATAAAAATGCATAAGGGTTTGGAAGAGAAAGCCAGCAAAAAAATGTAATGATTTATGCATTGTCAGTGAGGAAACAACTAGATATCAGATTAAGTCCCCAATATTGAATCAAAATATAATGTTGGATAACTTGGGAAATAAATCTCTTTCCACTACAACACAAGAGTAATCCGTTAACAGCTAAATCTATCGCAGAAAGAAGGTTATGTGTGAAAAGAAGACTACAATGAAAGGTAATTATTAATAACCAATAAAGTAGTGGTAGTAGTGGCCAATTAAGGAGTATCATCATTAATTAGCGGTATAGGAAGGTTAACTGAATTTGGACCAGGGAAAATTTTAAGAACCCCCCTAAATTTCTATGTATAATAAATGGGAGAATCCCCATGATATATAGGAAAATATGAAGGCTATTTTATCAATTTTATATTATATATATATAATTTTTGGTGAATCTAGTCTCATGAATTATATAATGTTGTAAAATCTTGGCGAATCTTTCACTAAATTATAAAACCTTTTAAAATCTTCGCAAATCTTTCAAGAAATTATAAAACCTTGTGAAGTCTTGGTGAATATTTTGGCAAGTTTCTCTTTGGCAAGTCATATCCCCTGCATGCACAAATATGTGGCTATGAATGAAGTCCCATCTTCCAGACATCATTCCCCAAACACCCACAAAAACGTTATTATCACATCGTTAATCACAAGCTTCATAATCCCCATGTTTCTTGGGGAAACTTTAGATCTAAGGTGATGGTATTTAGAACTCTCCTACATGCAAATGGGTATCTATAAGACTTGATAATAAATACCAACTACCCTTCTCACGTGGACATTAAGCAACTTGTAAAACAAGATTCAACCCATAAAATCTTAACGGATGTAACTTCAACTTCAATTTCCATGATTAATAGAAGGTAAAAGAGCCCCTAGCAATTGCTATTTATGGAAATTGGGGGTGAATGGGAGATGCATAGTGATTTTCATGGGCTAACAGAGGTTTAAATCTATTTTTACAAGGGTGGAATTATTTTATCTTGGCTTCCCTTTTTAAATTCGATGGGGCTAACCTCCTATTCATCAAAAAGAAATAAATAAAAAGTGGGCTAATCATACCTAATGGGTGTTTAATAAAAAATTAGCTCATTAAAAATTTAAAAACCCCTAAATTTAGCCCATGGGCTAAGATTAGCCCCTAAAATTTTCCATGATTTGGACAAGATCAAGGTAAGTTCAGAAAAATCAAAACATTCCATTTTTTGAGAATGGACCATATCTAACTGAATCCACAAAGAACGAAAACCATTAATGACTAAGTAAAATTTCCAAACCTCTTATAAGTCGTAGTTATCTCTAGTGTGATCATCCACATCCACTAAAAACATCATTGATAGAACAAATAGCTATGACCGAAGTTTGAGGCTTGAAATCCATGGCACCTAAGAGACAATGCAGAACGAAGAATCCATCAGTGAATTTACAGGAGGAGGTTTCCCAGAAACGGGGAGATTCACCATCGAAGATGACTAAGTTCCCTCGCGAGTACATTCTGTCCAGAAAAAACACTACAGCACCGATCACCCTACTTGATGTAGAAAATTCATACATACCAACACAAAGGGTTCCAAAAGGAGTGCTAGTTGAATAAAATTTGCTCAGCCAGCTGTATAAGTTCTAGTTTGCATATTATGACATCACCATTGAAACAAATTTCCAAAGATGGTCAACAATAGCTACATGGAGAGAATGGTTATCTCAAACCCTATGGAACCTATTGTATTGGAACCTCGGACATGGGAAAATGGTTTGATGAAATCGAGGCTACTGAACTTGCTAGAAATTCCTCACTTTGGAAGGTCCCCACAAGTGAAAATGTGCACAAAGATGTTACTATCACAAGTACATGGTGGGTTCCTATGCATAACCAGGCCCATATCCGTCGATGCCAAGATGATTGAATTAATCATAGGACTGTGAACCATAGGAGAAGATGTAGGACTTCTTCTGGACAAAAGACAGAAGAAATCCCTTGGAAAGAAGATGATTGAAAGGTACGGAACCCAAAGAGCCAATAGAGGGTATTCAGTCGCAAAAATAAACAAAAAGGATGTGAGATTTGTAGTCTAGATACTAGCATGCTAGATATTTTGCAAGAGTCACCAATACCAAGTCTCAACAACAATCATTGCAGCTGCAACACTACATGTGGATGGGGTACAGATGAACTGGTCAATGTTTCTGCTAAATGAGTTTCTGGAGGACTACAAGGAAACACAAGAACAAGGTAGAGCCTTTCATTATACTTGGTTATTGATATGTATTGCGCTAGTAGGTTAGAAATAACCAAGACATAGTCAATTATTTGACAGAAATAGGAAGTTGCTTTTAGCAACAAGGTATGTAAATCTATGATTTACCAACAATCATCCAGGAAGACAAACAATGATATTATTTTTTTCTTATGCAATGAAGAGATTAGGGTTATTTTAAATGAAACATCATGTATACATCCACACATAATTGAAGCATATAAGGGAGTTGCACACTTCAAGATAGGGATGCATCATACCTACATACAAGTAGGAAGAGACCCTGAGGTGCAATGATTGAATACCATGTTCATTTGTTTTGAGGATGATATTGCGCAAATTGTAAATGATTGGGATCCAATGTGGAAAATTACACTAATAGATGGAAAATAAGAAGCACAATAGAAGCAGTCTAATGTTATTTCATCTAAAGAGAAGAAAACTGAGGGTGCAAAAATTCCTGCGAGTGATGCACAATAATCTGCGCAAGTTAAAAGGAGAACATAACAGACTCAACTTGAAGAGTCATCAAAGAAGAAAAGAAAAATGTCCAAACCCATTCTTGTTCAAACTCTGATAGAAGATGATATTTATCAAATTGGCCTAGAATTCAAAAATATTACTGAGGAGACAATGAAGGATTTGGATACAAGGGAATAAATTGAAGATATTGCGACACAACAAGAAGAAATTATGTTGAAAATCGAAGAAAAGTTTGCGACAGTGAAGAACTGATATCAATAACAAAAGGGGGAGAAGAACATAATAATGTGGAAAAACGCACAGTTAGTACACAGACACATCCAATTGTGCATATAAAGGAGAAAACCGAGTCACGTCGAAAACTAAAAATTTCAACTGTAGCTTCAGTGCTTCCCACTCAAGAGATGCAAGGGTCATCAAGTCACGTAGATATGATCCTGTCGCACTTACTTATGGATGAGCTGCATGCACTACACACATGTATTGCACAAGAAATTAGATGGAGACATGAAATTGTTACAACTGACTAGTACAAAAGCAAGAAACCTTATAGGAAGAATGTTCCAGTCTGAAAATAGAAAAGGAGAAGACTGCACAAAATGAATCAGAATTGGATAGGGATACAGAGGAAGCATCCACAAAAAGTGACCAACTGAAACAAGCAGTGGAATAAATATACAATGCGCTTCCATAAGTTCAATTAGATGAATATACTTCTCCAAAAAGAAAATTATTGAAGATAGGATAAGTCATTCAGAGTCTACATGCTAAAATTGAGGAAATTTAAATAAGGAAACAACTAGGAACACCTCCAGAGCTCAGAGCAGAATGTGAAGATAGACTAGGGAGAATGAACATTGCAATAGGAAATATCAGGACCCTGGGATTAAAATGCACAAAATTACATGAGGAAAGTGCTCAATTATGGGGAGAGTTAGTCGCAAACGAGCAATTGAAGGAAGTAGATCAAAGGCTATGGGTTGCACAAGAGTTAGAACAAAGGATGCGTGACAACTTAACTAGCCTGCTGGCTATTGAAAATATGAACAAAATAGGAGAGTACAGGAAACAACAAAAAGAAGTAGGAATGATCAAGGTTGAACGACAGAATATAGCTAACAGGATTGAACCATTACAAGAATAATCCATTAACATTATCGAACTATTTCCACTATTACAAGGGGAAATCAAGGAAGCAGTTGATGAATTTTTAAAAACAATGAAGTCAAATCCTATGGAGCAGGTGGAAGTAAGTATTTTAGCCAAAGAAGGTGAAATGAAAGAAAAAGTTGCACTTGCAAAGGAAACTTTGCAAAAGTTTTCCGCAAGAGTCCAACCAGAAACACTAGAAGAAAATAATATAGGATATTGCGCGGCATAAATTCAGGGGGGGAATTTGAAACTACGCAGAAAGAAAGGGAACATTTCATAGTGCTAATACAGGATTATAGATAAACTATTCACTATTAATGTCAAAAGGAGAAATGCTATGAAAAAGTGATATCAGGAAATGCACATGGAAAAAGAATCAGACGACATGAATACAGGGAAAGCATGTTACACATAAGAGCTAAGCCTCACACTCAGGGGAGTATCCCTTTTCCATTGATGTCAAATGGGGATATATATCATGAAGCATGTATCTGTGACAGAGAATTGCACATGAATAAATGAAAAACAACAGAGAGGTATTGATCAAAGGTTGCACAACAAAGTGAAGGATCAAACTAGCATGAATACAAGGGGAGTATTGTATCAAATTGGCATGAACAAAGGGGGAGCACTATATTGTTTGAAAGCAGAATAGCGGAATTCATGATTAGGACGATTACAACTTCATAAGGTGTTGACATCAATGCCAAAGGGGGACATTGTTGAACTTTGGTTTTCATTGATGTCAAAGTTGACTTAATGTCTATGTGTCAATTTGAAGAAGTACATAAAACTAAATGAGCAAGACCGAAATCCCACCTAGTCGTGGTACTCCAAAGTTGATTTCAAAGAGGACTTAGTTTCTTTGGTCTAGTTTAAAGAAGTATATCAAAATATGTGTGTAAGTCTCGGAAGTGCACAAGACCCACCAAGTAATGGTACTCCAATATGAAATACTCACCTAGTGTTGGTCCCTGAGTGCGCAATTCCCACCAAGCCAATGAACTAGTGTGCACAGGACCCACACAGTCATGGTACTCAATTTACGTGGGTTAATACAAGTGGCATATGCATGGGTAATATTGTCTAAAAAGAAAGGAAGAAGGGGTGTTACCATTTAGAGAAGCCACAACTTGTGGACGCATTGTTTGAACAAGTGAAGCATAAATAAAAAGTGAAATAGAGGAATGGAAAGTAATCTTGGAAGAATGCATGGAGTAATATCCTAAATTGTCAAGCTTCGGTAGAATGAAATGGTCAGGGGAATCAGAAGAAATATGATTTGATGAAGTGCATGAGGAAACAAGAAATGCATAAACAAAAGGAGCAGACACGCAGATACGAGCATTTTTCAAAAGGAGCAATAAGCATCTTTATATATATGTGCATGGAATCTATGTTGAAGAGTGGATGAGTGGTGTAACACAATGTAAGAGAAACAACAAATTAAGTTGAAATAGTGGAAGAGTGCGCAGTGAGTAGAGCAGAGTGCAAATATTTGTGTCCACAGACCTGAAGTCAGAAATTTATAATATCTTATTCTTAGGGCGGTTGGACAGGGAAAGGAAAGGAGATTGGTGTATCCACTCAAGATGGTTCTTGAACACTGCAATTTGGTGCTTGTGCAGATGATTGGTGTCCTCACAGGTCGGATCCTGGTTCAACAAGTTGGTCCTTGAGCAGAGGATGGGTGTCCTCACAGGTTGAATCCTGCAGTCTGCAAGCTGGTGCTTACCACCTGGATTAGTATCCCAATCAAAGGAATGTATGAGTGAGTTGGTGCTCACATCAGTGGATATTAGTGTCTCTTTCCTTTCTATGTATTATAATCTTTACATATAGAATATAAAAAAATTATTCAAATATTTGCACATAGCTTGGTTTATTGGTGTGGTGTTAAATTGTGTTGATGTATTTGCAACTTCAGAAGATATTCTTACACATATTACATTTGTACTTTATTGTATATCCCACAGAGATGTATTATTCCTCTGATTGGAAGTGTCATCATTTGTATTTGTAAGTGTTGTAATGTGTATTGACAAATGTCGTCATTTGTATTGATGGGTTATTAGACCACCAGTGTGGGGTTGGCCCTGGTTAGCACACGTGGTTGGGTTATTAGGCTTTAGTAACAAGTCGAACCCAGTGGATTATTGGTAGGGCAAGTCAGTGTATAAATAGAGAGGGGATGTCTCTCATTTATCTCATTCACTCACTTCTCAAGCTCGCATAGCTAAGAGAGAAAGTGGCACACTAGTGGAGGAGGAGGAGCATCGGCTAGAGACATCTTATTGGGTTTGATCATTGTGATCTTGTATTGTGGCTTATCTTATCTCTGAGGAAGTTGCGGGGTTTTTCACCTTCTTGGTTTTCCCCGGTGAAACTCTGTGTCTCTTGTGTGATTTCTTTTGTGTCTATGATTGATATGCTATACATGTTATTCTATTAGAGATCCTTATGATAATAGAATAAAATTATCGAAAAATTAACATGGTATCAGAGCTAACCTAAGAAGAAGGCACTGTGCAGCTGCGGAAGCTAGGGCTTCTTAATTTTTGTGTTTCTCTCCAAATATCATCAAAAGAAGAAGGCTATATTGACTCTCCTTGGAAGGGCGCATCTTTCTGGCGAGACAGAATTCAATTCTGAGCTTTTTTAGTTTTGGCCCTAAAAATTAGGGTTTCCACAAAAATAGGAATTTTTGAAATCTGAATAAATAGTTGGAAGCTCCTTGGAAAAATCGAAGTTTAGAGCTTTGGATCGAAATTTTTGGTTGGGTGAAGCTCCAGGAAACTCAAACCCCAATTCAGGGTCCTCCCTAGTGAATCCAGGAGATTGAAGGGCATTTCTGAGGGGTGAAACTTTGTAGTTTTCAAATTCCGAGTATACCAGGATGATCAACTCATCAAGGCACATCTTTCTATCCTTTCAGAATTTTGAAATTCACATTTTGAATTTCTAGGGTTTCTCTGACAAACCCTAATCCAGCTCCAGATCCAGTTTTTAGCAAATCAAGTGGTAAGACCTAAGTCTCTTATTTCTATTTGAGTTTCTCATTAAAAATGTCTCACCACACCAAGCTTGATGGAGCTGATAACTTCTGAGCATGGAAGTATAGGATTGGGTTAATCCTAGAAGAAAATGATTTGGACACCTACATAAAAGAAGAGGTTCCAGTTCTAGAGGGAGATGAGGCTAAGGCCTTATACAAGAAGTACTTGGTCAAGGATAAGAGAATCATTGTTGCTTCTATAAAGGACCATCTCATACCCCATGTGTCTTCCCTAAAGACACCTAAGGAGATGTTTGACTCCTTGACCAAATTGCTTGAAGGAAAGAACATAAATCAGAAGATGACTCTGTGGAACCAATTGAAAGGGGTAAAGCTTCAGAATGGAGAGACCATTCAATCCTACTTTTCTAAGGTCTCTCAAATCAAGGAACAACTTGAAGTTGTGGATGAAGTAGTGGAGAATGGTGAAATTATAATGACCACATTGAATGGCCTACCTAGGTCATGGGACTGCTTCACCCACTACTACATATGGTCTAAATTGCCATGAAAGTTCATTGTAATAGCCACAAATTTTTGTCCTTGTTTCAACGATTGGGGTTTGTTTTTTTCGTGGAAAGAAATCTGTGGATATAGAGACGAAACTTCCATTTCATGGCAATAGCAACGTTTCGTTGATGCCACGTGTCAACAACAAAACACTTCTCATATCCACGAAAAATGAATCCTTCCACACAATTTCGTCTCTATATCAACGCACAACTCCTATAAATTTCCACGAATGTGTTGAACCTTCCACGAATATTCGTCGCAATATACACGATTTTATTCACAATCTTTCATGGCAGATTAAGCACCTACGTGGAAGATACTTTTAAAGTTCCACAAATCATTGTCGTAGTATCCACGGTTGCATTCCCAAACGTTCTTGGCAGGTTCAGCAACTGCGTCGAAACATTTTGTATAGCCTACATTGATGTTCATCGATATAGAGATGATACCTGGGAGTTTAAAAAAAAAACGAATGCGATGATACAGTCATAGATTGGCTTCAGATAGACTGAAAGCACTTCTCATAAACCATCTCTTACATCTCAATGATTCCTTTCAGATCTGTAAACAAGTCTGCGTAATGATGGTTTCCAATTCTATCAAACTTTATCAAACAAATAATATTTCATTGTATTCCTTAAAGTAGTTACCATTAAGTCTTTATGATAAGCAGTAACAGAAATAAAATTTGCTCAAGTAGTTTTCATACTTATCCCTTTTCAACAAGCAATTCTTCAACTTCAAGTTTTGTCTTTTAATGGCACAAATATTCAAACTCAAACTCAATTTGGTCACAAAGAATAGGCTCAGTCTTCATGAAGATATAACTGATGTTCTCCCATAACACTATTCAAACTCAACTTCAATTTGGTCACAAAGAATATGCTCAGTCTTCAAGTTATAACACAAGTCCTTCAAATATGCTATCAATATGTTTCAATGCTTTGCAAATTGTTCTTCTTCAAGATCAGATTTCACATCCTTATGTCCTTTGAATAATCATAAGGCTTAAACAACTTTTTGCAATGTATGAGCATGGTCTTACAAAGAAGTATACCTTAGCTCAATTCAATTACTAGCTCTATTCACTTCTTAATAGAACTTTCTCAGAGTCATTTATCATCAAACTTGCTTGTAAACAACAAACACAGTCCTAGATAGATATCTCAAGAACTTGAACTAAATGTATAAACATGAAGAATTGTAAGCCCCAGTCTTAAGCAAATGTGGATAGTAGTTGAATGGTGATCCGATCGCCATCAAAACTCCAACTTTCAGTAACCACCATAATCTCCGCCTTGTCACATTCTGAACCCCACATCTGGCTAAACAGTCATGCCTTCAGCTTCTCCCTCGAGCCCTTCTCCCAGCTCTATGGTAATATATCACTGAGACCTTAAAGTCAAAGGCCCCTATTCTCATGGGAATCCTCATCAAGAATGTACTCAATAAAAGAAAGGTATCAATCTCGAGTGCCTGAATGAACATACAAAATGTATTTTTGATGTTTCTATATGAAGTGAAAAATGTACGAGATTTGACTTTATAGAAATTTGACCTTAGTGTACATTTTTCATTAGTATCTTGCATTAAAGCAATGACATGATAAAGTTTTACTTTAAACCCCTACAAGGAAATAAGATCACAATTATACTTGTCATGAATACACTATAGGAAACAACTGTTCCACAAATTCTATCATTTGAAGTTTGCAATGCTACGGTTTTCAATTCTCAACACTCACTGCATTTTTTAACAAGCAACTCTTTGTAGGGCACAATAGAAGAGCCCAACTTAGCTTCCATGTTAGATGCCACCTGATCCAATGAATGCACTAACCCAATAAAAACCAAAACAAATAAAGATCCCAATTTAAAATTTTTATGAGCTGCATAAATTTTCACTATCAAGTGCACTTTATGTAAGAGGATTTGCCAAAAATACCATAGAACTATATAGGAACCACATGCAAACAATGCAATTACCATGCACTCAAATGGGAAGATGTATTCACTTAAGACCAAACAACTTCAAACAAAGACAAATTACACAATTTTACATGTATCACAACCATGTTTACATCTCCCAGGCAAATATTTCTGACTCCATACAACACTTCATGGAGATGGGATTTTCTCCATAATCTATTGCCGTCTTCTTATGTGACACATGAAACTTCTCTGCACTTGCTGTTACCCGTAATTTCATTTGATTTCATGCCACCTTCTATATATTTTCTAGCTGCATATGCAATCACACACAAACCAACATCATGATGTGTTTTCCCATAGTGTCTATATCTCATTCTATGATCAGTTTTGGATGAAATCTCTCCACTAAAATGGTTTAGTCTCAATCAAGGACTCCAAATTTCATTGAATTTCCTGTCTCAAGGACAAGGCATGATACAATTAGAGGAAGCCTTCTATCTTCAAAAGGACCACCTTCCCTCAATTGGAAGCAAAGATCTGGTTCAATACCAGTGGGCACATCACTTGCAGCCCCCCTCAGGGGACTCACTGCTATAAGATTCCCTAAATGGAGATGATCTTAATTTCCTGTCAATGGAAAAGACCAGGTAATCAATTGGGTGTCGAGCGAGGAATATCAACTGATTCTACCTTGCCCTTCCAGGATATATATAATATTTTTATGGTCAGCTAATAGCACAATGAACTAAAGAAATGCTAATTTATTGTGAAAGGTGGTGTTTGAGACCCTGGACAATAGTGAGCCTTCAAATGTTTTTAGATCATTATAGATATAAACCTCACTAATTTAGTTGTGAGCTTATATGTTTAAAACAAGCAAATACATAATTATTAAGCACCATGTTGAATATCAATACATAGCATGAACAGTGCCTTGAAGGACATGACTACATGTTGCACCTCACAATTTACCCCATTATACAAATATCCAAATGCATATTTGTAACCATTGAGATAGGTTTTTGTGTCATTTGCATTCAAAGGTAGAAAACAAAGAGCACATGCACATGTGATAAAGTAACAGTGTCCCAACTTCCATGCAGTTAGATGCTGTGATTATAGTGCAGGGTTATAAACATTTCTTGGATGATGTGAGCAAAAAGTCAATGTGCAAAAAAACATTTAATAAAAAACAAGAATGCCATAACAATCAAACACCTTTAAGGTAGTATGTGCCCTCCCTGTATTAGCTAATAATAGTGAACACAATTCACATTAGTTCCATAGCACAAATGCCAATAGAAACAATAAAAACAAATTTCCAGAAAAAGTATTCCATGGATATACATTAGTCAGTCTAAATACTTACCTCTTGAAACCAATAACTCCAAATGTACAGCCCATAAGTTCTTAACACAGGCTCTTTGGTATATTAAAAACTGTTATAATGAGTTACACTGACAAGCAAACTAAAACGATAAACTATTAATATTCAGTAACATGTAATAAAATAAACATATATATCATATAACAAAAATAGAGATATATTTTAAGATACCAACCTTGGTGTGAAACTATTCTTGAAAATATACTTAGAAGTGTTACTTTCAGAAAAGACTATTTGTGCCTCAGAGAGGCTAGTCTTCTCTAGGAACCAGCTGACCCTACAAGAGGGTGTGTACAAACCAGAGAGAGAGAAATGACTGTTGTTAATTAGGTCAATGAAATTCAAGCATAGTACATAACTCAACATAAATAAAGTCACAAAAATTATAAACTTCAACCAAGTCTCAGCATAAAAGAAGTGATTATCAGCACACCACAACTGATCACAGGTGATCAAAGTCAAATACTCTATAAGACCAAAAATTCAACAAGGTGGTATAAAAAAAATGAAGGAGGGTAAATGTTCGCATTAACCACAAGTCAAAGACAAGGTACTAGAAGTCCAATAATAACTCAATCAAGGTGGGGAAGGTACAACAAGTATTTAATAACTCAATCAGTAACAGGTAATAAAATAGACATATTGATCATATAACAATAAGAGAGTTATAGTTGAAGATATCCACGTCAACATTAATCCAAAAATACGACAGCATAGATGTCCACGGTAATCCGTTCCATCCAAACCTATCAAGTGTACTTTTAGGTCAGCAGTATTCTTTTCTCCGAATTGTAGCTACAGTTTGGAGTCAAGAATACTACTGACCTAAAAGTATACTTGATAGGTTTGGATGGAAACCATTTTCAATGTTGATGCCACTACCCACTTTATTGTCTTACAAAAAGGCATGAAAATGAGGAAAAAGAATTAAAAATGTGGACTTCACCTTCAAAGAGTGCCTTACAATCACATTGATATGACGTCCCACAACCATTTCTCTTGACACCCACTCTTCATTAATTCTGTATGCATTTCACTATGCAACCGTCTCAGGTTCTCACTATGTTTTCCCTCAATTAGTTTATCAATTCAGTATGACCCACGACCGCTGGAAACACTCCTCGGACGGTGGGCGTGGGTCATACTGAATTGATAAACTAATTGAGGGAAAACACAGTGAGAATCTGAGACAGTTGCATAGTGAAATGCATACAGAATGAATGAAGAGTGGGTGTCAAGAGAAATGGTTATGGGATGTCGTATGAGAGGAAATGGTGATGGGAATTGAAAGGTCAAATCAAATTTGCATGGTGGTAATAAACTACACTTGTGTCTTCCATTGTCAGCTGCACTTCAAGCCTGAAGGTGGTAGCCTTGGGACCCATGACCCTTAGAACCAAGGGTATGCTCCAAATGTGGCCCAAAAGCCGTAGTACTCTATAAGAGCAAAACTTCAACAAGGTGGTTTTAAAAAAGTTACTCAAGGAGGGTAAATGACTCCATTAAACACAAGTGAAAGATAAGGTACCACAAGACCAATCATATCTCAATCAAGGTGGGGAAAATACAACCAGTCATATCTCTCTCAAATGTACAGCTATCCAATATAGCCTGAAAGTTCATCATCACAGTATAAGGAAGGGTGGTGGGATGCCAAATAAAAATATCCCTAATTTCTCTCTATTGATCAAATAATAATAAGAGAGGTGTCGTTGAAGATCTACACGTCAACATTAAACCAAAAATCAGATCTAAAGTGTGGGTACAAATATGGTACCTTGTACTATAGAAAATAAAAGCCACCTGTGTTACCTTTCAATTTAGCAATATGGTCTACAGAAGCAAAATTTCCTCACAATTACTATCGAAATTTCTGACTAGCGCTAAAGCAACAGTAAAAGAATTTATAACATAATTTTGATCTCTATCAACTTCAGCACTCCTGTGTGGTCCCTGTGATGAAGTTGGTCCTCGAGATGTAAGTTGCTTACAAAGATAACCATTGCATGACTACACAATCTTCTAAACACATATAAAGTAGACAGGAAACACCAAACATTAAATGTGATACATACACTGGCTTTGTCTTGCGTATTTCTTTCCTATGGCTTAATTTAAGAGGATGTATGCATTGTTATAGTCTTATCATGTAGCTAGATCTAGTGCTTCAACCATATCAAGGAAATTACGATTTGCAAACATAGACTCAGGCATTCCATTACTTTTACAACTTTAACGAAAACGCAGGAGGTTTTTACACAGTCATCTTTCAATCAAATGAATTAACAATCATTAGCACCACAACCATCTTTCATCAAAACCACATACATTAAATACAAACAAGCGTTGGGTTTCAAACGCAGGAACTGGGATCGAATCCCTTTAACATTCCACCCATTTAAACTCTTTTGTATCTCTATTTATGAAATTCCAGAAACGCGGTAGTAAAGAAAGAACCAAAACTCATAATTTAAATCACTTAGGAAATCAATTATGGGAACATTACACAGTAAACAAGATTTATCGAAACCATATCAGAACACAGCAGAACCTTCAAGGATTATTATTGCTCAAACCCTATGGACGCAGACTCTAAGGTTTATATTGCAACTCTAGAAACCTGACGGAATCCAAGGATCGAATCCCACATTGACACCAACAAAACTATAGATGCCTAGGTCAGGTATCGAAACCCCAGGTAGAATTCCAAAAGCCCAGGCCCCATGAAAATAATTTAGAAATGAGGCAAAAGTATCTTGGGAAACATAAACATTTAAACTAAATCGCCTACACAGAAGAACAAAATGATTTTATTTAGTATGGAATATCTATCAGTAGTTACTATTTATAGATTCTCATGCTACAGGAAAACATGGTGACCTTCTTAAACCCCATTTCTTCTACGCATACACTTGGATCTTATACATAGGAAAACGCAAAGATTAAATAGAGAACCAAACATTCAAACGAACTATGATATCGAAACCCTCGATGAACACTCCACAGAGGCAAGAGGAAGAGGTAATGAAATGTGGTCTTTGAGCTTACCAATTGCAAATGTCTCCAAGTCTAAACCTGTACCATCAACCAGTAACCACGCAAATGGAGAGGGCCAAACTATTACCTGCCAAGTAAGTAAAAATATACCGGTCAGAACCTGAGTTTCTATTTGTATCAATTCAAATTAACAAGAAATACAATAAGGGTATTACCTGCGTGTGTAGTTGTCGCCATTCCTGCATATGAAACCTTTGTGGTGGACTGACGGCCATATCCAAGCTTAGGTCAGACCACAAAACCCTTAGGCGCATCCAACATACAGACTCCAACAAATGAACTATGACATCAAAACCCTTGACAATGGTGTAGAAACCAAGAACCCATGTGCTATCCTAGAGTTATTTGCATGTGTAGTTGTCACCATTCCTGCATATGCAACCTTCGTGGTGGGCTGACGGCCATGAGCCAAGCTCAGGTCAGACCATGAAACCCTCAGGCACATCCAACATACAGACTCCAACAAATGAACTGTGACATCGAAACCCTCGACAATGATGTAGAAACCAAGAACCCATGTGCTATCGTAGAGTTACCTGCATGTGTAGTTGTCACCATTCCTGCATATGCAACCTTCGTGGTTGGCTGATGGCCATGAGCCAAGCTTAGGTCAGACCATGAAACCCTCAGGCGCATCCAACATATAGACTCCAACAAACGAACTATGACATCGAAACCCTCGAGGATGGTGTAGAAACCAAGAACCCATGTGCTATCATAGAGTTACTTTTAATGCCCTCACCATTAACCCAAATTTTAGATACAAGTCATGATCCCATACGAGCTTTGTGGCATGCTTTGGTATTTCATTATTTCACCACCATTATGGAGCTACCTATGGTATATATATCCCTATAGTAGTGGAGCACTCACGACAATGAAGTAATTGAAAAAATGCAAGGAGTATTATAAGGACCCCAAGTAGTGTGTAAAGGAAACAAGTAATGGCAGCTTCAACATGCTTTGAAAGCTCAATAAGGACTTTAACTTCCAACAAAGCATTTCAAGTTGACAACCCCCAAACGTTACAAGCATTAGTATTATTAGTATTATAGATACATAAATAACCATATCTTATAATATAATATGAATATCCCATAATATTTTGTGTTGATTTTGTTGTAGGTCAAGTGGAATGTGCAACAAAAGAAAAGAAAGTGGAATGGACCAAATAAAACATGAAACAATGATGTTGCCAAAGTGAATAAGTTGTTGAGATGAAAACGCAAAGTAGTAGAGAAATCTTGAATAGGAAGATGATGAAGGTGTGATGCACCTGCAACAATTAATTAACAAGAATATGCGAAATAGCAGAAATGACAGAACTCGGAATCACTTTTATATTGATCACAGGCCACTTCAAGGGGGCAACCTCCTTTGAGCAAGCTCAATACAATTAACTTCACGATGCCTTCATAGGTCTCAACACACACTTATATACTAATTCTAGGCACCAATACTATGGGTCAAAACCATGGGCCGTTACAAACTATGGATCAACAATACTACGGGCGACTTACAAAGCATATGCGCCAACAACAATAACACAAACTATTGATCAACAAATACTACGGGACGACTTACAAAGCATATGCGTCCAACAAAAACATACTAACAAAGTAAAGACATGGGTTGCTAACATCCCCTCCCCCTTAAAAAAAGCTTTGTCCTCAAAGCTTTAGATGTGTAAATTGTTGTTGAATCTGAAGGAGTGGTTCCCATGTAGCATCCTTTGGTTGCATGCCGTGCCACTGAATTAAGACCTCTGTGATAGAGCGAGAGCGAAGCTGATGTGTGCGCCGATTGAGGATGGCCTATGGCTCCAAAAGGATGGATCCTTCATTATCCAGTTCGGGTAAAATCGTTTGTGTGCCAAGAACTTTCTTCAGACAAGAGACATGAAAGACTGGATGAATGCGGGAAGAAGGAGGAAGTTCCAATTTATAAGCAATGGACCAATCTTCTGAAGAATCTGATATGGCCCATAGAACTTTGGAGTGATCTTATGATTCCCTTTGAGTTTCAAGGATGATTGTTTGTACGACTGGAGACGAAGAAAAACCATATCGCCGACTTGAAAAGTGCGCTCATAACGGTGCTGATAAGCTTGTTGCTTCATGCGATTTCTTGCCATGTGAAGATTGTCCCACAAAATGCGAAGAATTTGATCGCAGTTTCGAAGGACCGTGTCAGCTTCCTGAACTAGTGAACTGGTGGGGGTGTATGGAAGAAGAGCTGGAGGTGCCTGACCATAGATTGCTTCATATGGGGTCATTTTAGAGGCAGTGTGGTAAGAGGTATTGTACCACCATTCAGCGAGAGGGAGCCATTTTTCCCATTGATGTTGTTGTTCCGAGGTGAAGCAACGAAGATAAGTTTCCAAGCATTTATTGACAATTTCAGTCTGACCATCTGTTTGTGGGTGATACCCTAAACTCATCTTCAGTTTGGTGCCAGTGTGGCGAAATAGTTCTGTCCAAAAATGACTGGTGAAAGTCGCATCACTATCCGAGACAATGGAAGAAGGGATGCCATGAAGACGGAAGATCTGGTCCAGAAAAATTTGAGCGACGGAGGAGGCTGTATAGGGATGGATGAGAGCACAAAAATGACTATATTTGGAGAGGCGATCAACCACAACGAGAATCACTGTCTTCCCGCCAGATTTAGGGAGCCCTTCAATGAAATCCATAGAAATATCTGTCCAAATCCATGTAGGTATGGGAAAGTGTTCAAGCAATCCTAGAAGGAGTGTTGTTTCACCCTTATTGCACTGGCAGGTATCACATTTGGCCACCATCTGTTGAATTGTCCTTTTCATGCCCTACCAAAAGAAGTTACGCCATGCTCGTTCATACGTTTTGAGGAACCCAGAGTGCCCTGCCGATGGAGAAGCATGGAGTTCATAGAAGACAACCTGTTGAATATTTGTGCTCTGGGGAAGCACCAGATGACCCTTGTATCGCAGAGAATCACCATCCCAAGAGTAATTCGGTACAACAGAAGGGTTGTTGGTCAAGCGTTGGATGATTTGAGATAAGGAAGAGTCATTGACATAACCCTATTGAACAGATTGCAACCAATTTGGAACAGGCATAGAAATAGCTGAAAGAGAACCTTGGGCATCAAATGTGCGAGAAAGAGTATCGGCCACAATATTGTCTTTACCCTTCTTGTAAGTGATCTCATAGTCATAACCCATGAGTTTGCTAACCCATTTCTGTTGTGCCTGGGAGGAGACATGCTAGTCCAAGAAATATTTTAGACTCTGGTGATCAGTCTTGATGCAGAAATGATTCCCTAATAGATATGGGCGCCACTTCTGTACTGCATACAAAATAACCATCATTTCCTTCTCATAGGTAGAGGCAGCTAAATTCTTACCTGAAAGGGATTTGCTGGTGAATGTAATGGGGTGTTCATCTTGAAGGAGAACAGCACCAAGTCCATTGCCGCAAGCATCACTCTCAATAGTGAAGGGCTTGGAAAAATCGGGCATAGCTAGCGCAGGTGTAGTACACATAGCTTGTTTTAGTTTGTCAAACACACACTGAGCAGCAGGTGTCCATGTGAAGGCATCCTTTTTCAATAGAGCAATTAATGGAACTGCAATCTTCTCATAATCCTTGACAAACTTGCGGTAGTAGCCAGTCAACCCCAAAAAACCATGAAGGCTCTTGAGTGTCTGAGGATGCGGCCAATTGTTCATGGCATCGATTTTGGCAGGATCCACGCGAACCCCTTGTGCTGAGATAATGTGCCCGAGATACTCAACTTCCTTCTGTCCAAAAACACATTTAGACTGCTTGGCATGGAGATGATGGTCAGAGAAAAGTTGCATGACAAGATCCAAATGCTGGAGATGTTCATCCCATGTTTTACTGTAGATGAGGATATCATCAAAGAATACCAGAATGAATTTCCGCAAGTAGGGTCGAAATATTTTATTCATTAAGGCATGGAATGTGGAAGGAGCATTAGTGAGGCCAAAGGGCATGACCAAAAACTCATAATGGCCATCATGTGTACGGAAAGCTGTTTTAGGGATATCATCCTAATGAACCTGAATTTGATGATACCCAGAACGAAGATCCAACTTGGAGAAAAAGTGAGCCCCATGAAGCTCATCAAGAAGGTCATCAACAACAGGAATTGGAAACTTATCCTTGATGGTGAGGTGATTAAGTGCTTGGAAGTCAATGCAGAGGCGCCATGACCCATCTTTTTTGCAGACAGGAATAACTGGAGAAGAAAAGGAACTAGTGCTTGGGCGAATAATACCTTGCTTCAATAATTCCCGAACGAGCATTTCAATCTCTGTTTTTTGGTGAAATGGGTAGCGATAGGGCCTGATGTTGGGAGGAACGCTGCCCAGAAGGAGCTGAATACGATGGTCTTTTGGCCTGGAAGGTGGCAATCCCACTGGTTCAGCAAAGACACCTGTATATCGATCCAGAATTTGTTGTAGATCCAAAGGAGTAGTGGAGACTGCTGATGGTTGCATCTGGATGGAATGGATCTGAGCGATGACACCATGTGAATTCTTCTTGAGGAGTTTTTCCATGCGATGTGAACTAATGATGCTGAGAGAACCTAGTTGTAATCCTGTCAATGTGTGTTTTTTTCCATTGAGGGAAAACTGCATCCAAAGTTCAGCAAAATCCCATAAGATAGGGCCAAGTGTGCATAGCCATTGAGCGCCCAAAACCACATCACATCCGCCTAAGGGCAAGGAAAACATGTCAGAGCGCAAGGTGTAATCTCCCATAGAGATACGCACATTTCGATACTTCCCTTTGCAAGGTAAGGTGCCCCCATTGGAAACCATGACTTCAAAGTTGGAGCAAGGATGGATAAAACAATCAGCTTGTTTGGCGATCCGAGGGTCAATGAAATTATGAGTGCTACCAGAATCAATGAGTATTGTAAGAGGAAGCTTCTTGAAGTAACCCCTGACCCGCATTGTTTGGGGGGTGGTGATTCCAGCTAAAGCATGGAGAGATATCTCTGAATGGTCATCCTGAGACGGAGGGTCAATAGGCGGTTCTTGAATGTCGACCGGAGCATCCAGTGTTTCTGGATCTTTGTCACCAATTTCAGAGGCAGGTGGAGACTCCACATCCAAGAGATAAAGCTTTTGCTGAACACATCTATGTCCTCGAGTGAATTTCTCATCACAATTATAGCAAAGCCCCTTTTCTTTGCGTGCTTGCATCTCTGTTTCAGACAAACGCTTGATAGGAGTCAGTCAAGGAGCCTGCGATATAGGTGGTCGTTGAGAACCCATATTTCGGAAGGGAACAAAAGTGGGCTTGGAGTGTTGTTGGGCTGCAATCTTGTATTTTTCCAACTTAGCCAACCCTAGGGCTTCCATCATTGTGTTGGGATAGGACATTTTGACCTCAGAGCGGATGGCATCCTTTAGACCACTGACAAAACAACTCCGGTAAAAGTCATCAGACAATCCTTCGGTGTGGTTGGCTAGATTCTCAAATTCGGTTTGATACTCTCTCACAGTGCCAGTTTGGCGAAGTTTAGTGAGGGCTCCTATGAAGTCATCAAAAGCACTAGGACCAAATCGTTGCCAAAGGAGCAAGAAAAAGTCTGGCCATTTGGGCTCTGGATGAGCCTTGATGTACCAACAGTACCATTGAAGAGCTTCCTGTTCCAAATGAAAGGATGCTAACGGAACTTTGTTGACATCAAAAGTATTATGCAGACTGAAATACTGTTCTGCACGATAGATCCATCCAGTTGGATCAGTACCATTGAAGCAAGGAAAATCAAGCTTCGGACCACGGAAATTGCTAGAAGAAGAGAACCCATTGTCTGCTGAAGACTCGGACAGCCGTTTGTTGTTCATAGCTGAATGTTCAAGATGGAGACCGAGAAATTTTTCATCCAGATCCTGGAGTTTGGCTTGGATGGTTGCAAGTGCGTCCTCCATGGTTTTTACTCCTACATGGGTGACAACCATAACCAGAATTTTTATTTTATTTTATTTTATTTTTATTTTTATTTTTATTTTTTTATTTTTTTATTTTTAGTTTTACTTTTTTATTTTTTTATTTTTATTTTTATTTATTTATTTATTTATTTTTTCAGTTGACTGGGTAGGAAAACAAAAACAGAAACTACTTCAGTAAAGGAAAATCTGGACTTGGGAAAAAATTAGAAGGGTAATTGGAGTTTGACTAGGTTTTGGACACTGTTGAATAGACAGGGAAGCAAAAATGAGGATTTCATAAGCGGGGTGAAAGAATGGGAAAATTTGGCAGAGGGGAACAAAGAAGCAGAATTCAGAAAGGAACTCTGTGGTAAAATTTGAAGGTGATTGGGTGAAATCTAAGGAAGTTATGGCAAACCTTAAAAATAGACAAATGTGGGATTTCAGGCTTTGGGAAGGGGAATTGGGGATAGGGTCCTCAGGAATGAAATATGCAGAATGGGATGACAGGGGTTCCCCGAAAATTTCAAGGGAAACAGAGTGAAAATAAGGGAGATGTGGGGAAAAAACTGAATTTTATACTTTTTTTTTTTTTTTGTCAGACTGGAGCAGCTACGGCTCGAAAGGGATCTGGAACAGCACCAAATGGATTGAAAATGGCTGAATCTGGAACGGATTGCAAAATGGATATGAAATGGCGCAGCAGTGATCGACAATAGTTCAGCTGAAAGTACATATGGACCCCAGGTATGTGTGGCTTCCTAACAGTTCAGGGGTTTCACTCGGCCACCAATGCTGTCTGACGGCTTGCATATTGGGGCAGTACCCCTCACTCCATGGCTCAGGTAAAACTGATAACCGATTTGCCACAAACGACAGCTCTTGGTTTACCTCACGGGTGGGAACTAGTCAATCAGGTAGGGGTCGTTGCCCTTTTTGCTGGCAGGTCCTCTCAATGGGCCAACTACTTTGGGGTTCTTGTGGTACCCCTCACAATGAGTTTTAGGGCTTATGCCCAAGTAATTCCCACAGTTAAGTGGATAGGGATTATTCCCAAATCCGAACCTGCAACAGATGCGAAAAAAAAATTTGGCAGAAATTTCACCCAGTGAGCCCAAGAAAGTGCTCTGATACTAGATGTGATGCACCTGCAACAATTAATTAACAAGAATATGCGAAATAGCAGAAATGACAGAACTCAGAATCACTTTTATATTGATCATAGGCCACTTCGAGGGGGCAACCTCCTTTGAGCAAGCTCAATACAATTAACTTCACGGTGCCTTCATAGGTCTCAACACACACTTATATACTAATTCTAGGCACCAATACTATGGGTCAAAACCATGGGCCGTTACAAACTATGGATCAACAATACTATGGGCGACTTACAAAGCATATGCGCCAACAACAATAACACAAACTATTGATCAAAAAATACTACGGGACGACTTACAAAGCATATGCATCCAACAACAACATACTAACAAAGTAAAGACATGGGTTCCTAACAGAAGGAATACACATGCATGTTTGTCATGGAATAAGATGTTTAAGTGAAAATGCAAAGTAGATAACTATAAATATTGAAGATGAAGATGATGAAGGAATACATGATGTGTTCATCATGGAGAAGTAGAAATTTCTCTAGTAAGAAGAGTTTATGTCAATAAATAGAAAATATGAAGAATAGGAGAAACAATTTGAAGATCAATATTGCAATAGAGGAGTGGTTGCAATGAAAGCAAAGTATAATGATGATAAGTTTTCAAGTGGGGAGCATTAGTTGTTTTCATTGAGATAGTGGTGATGGTGTAGAGGAGAGAGGATGGGGAAGTTCTGAATACCATTGAGTGGAAGTAGCTTGAGGAAATATGTTCCATTTAACAAGCACATTTTGGGATGTAAGCTCCATTGGGAGAGAATGGAAGCATATTGAAAAGATGTTGAAGGTGGTAAAAGAGTTAGAGATGATGGTGATGAGGTGTTTCCTATGGTAGCAAAGTATATAGGATAATAATGAAGAGAAAAAGAATATGAAAAATAAAGGGGACTTACAAATAGTGAAACCTAAACAGTTCGTCCCTATATCGACGAAAGTTCATGGAACATTACAAAGCGTGGATATTGCCATGGTTTTTCTGCCCTGAAAAACAAAAATTATAAAAATTAATTTTTTTAACCCACGAATGTTGAAAACGTGAAAATATTTCGTGGAACAATCTGCCCATATGTAATAGTGATCCAAGGAATCTGTGCAAGAAGAAAATTGGTCTCCTTCAGTAGACTATGGAAGGAGTGTTCACAAGAAGAGGCTAGGCTTGTGGCCCAATAAGAAAAAATGGGAAGTGAAGATCAAGCCCTCACAACACACACTAAAGGAAGCAAGTTTAAGAGGGATAAATCTCACAATAAGAAGCATTCTCACTTTCATACGAAGAAAGATCTCTCTCAAGTTCGATGCTTCACTTGTGATGAGTTGGGACACTTTGCCTTAGATTGTCCCAAGAACAAAAGGAAGAATCACTACAACAAGAAGAAGAAGGGCAGAAAAAAGAGATATCATGCTCATGCTGCTGAGGATGATGAACCACCCAAGAAGAAGGCTAGAGTAGAAAGTGATGACTCATCAAATGAAGATGAATATGTTCTAATCTTTGCTCTCACAGGTACTATCTCTCATGGATGTAATGATTGGCTTATTGATAGTGGGGCTTCTAAACACATGATTGGGTTTAAAGAATATTTTGTAGACCTTTCTGAACATGAGTCACCCCATAAAGTGAAACTTGGGGATGACTATCAATATCCCATCAAAGGAAGTGGTGAAGCCTCCTACATGCTAGACTCTGGGAAGTCTCTAAAAATGAAAGATGTTCTATATGTACCTAGGCTCAAGAAGAATTTCCTATCCATATCATCTTTGGATGCAATGGGGATAAGAGTTGCATTTGTAGATGGCCAAGTACTCATGTGGCCTAAAGGCAAGACAATAGATGATGTAGTGGTGATTGGAGAGAAAGAGGGAGGATTGTACAAATTGAAGGGGCAACATGAACATGCCATGGTACATGAGTCCATGGAGCCAAGTGAACTTTGGCATAGAAGGCTTGCACACATGCACTACAGAGAACTACCAATTGCAAGCAAAGCTATAGAAGGTCTTCCTGAAATCAAGACAAAGCATGAAGGTGTCTGCAAAAGATATGCAAAAGGAAAGAATACAAAGAAAGCATTTCCAAGCAGTGAAAGCAAAGCAAAAGGAATTTTGGAGATTATCCACTCTGATGTATGTGGACCAATGTCATCTAGTTCTCTGAGGGGGTATGTATACTATGTTTCTTTCATTGATGATTTCTCTAGGAAGACTTGGGTTTACTTCTTGAAGAAAAAAGATGAAGTGTTTGATAAGTTCAAGGAATTCAAATCCTTGATGGAAAATCAAACTAATAAGAAGATCAAGACATTCAGATCTGACAATGGCGGAGAATTCACTTTAGGTGAGTTCAAGAAGTTATGTAGTGATTCAGGGATTAAGAGGGAGTTGACTGCTCCCTACAATTCACAGCAAAATGGAGTTGCAGAAAGGAAGAATAGAACTATCATGGAAGTAGCATGGGAAATGATTCATGATCAAGATCTACCTATGCATCTATGGGCAGAAGTAGCTAGGACAACTGTATATGTGCAGAACATAACACCTCACAAGATATTGGACAACAAGACACCAGAAGAGGTCTTCTCTGGTAAGAAACCTAAAGTCAACCATCTCAGAATATTTGGTTGTCCAGTATATACACATATTCCAAAGGAAAAGAGGACTAAGCTAGATCCTTCAGGAAAGAAGGGCATCTTTGTAGGGTATAGTGAAAGCTCAAAATCTTACAGAATATACTTTCCAGGGTTTGAGAAGATTGATGTCAGCAGGGATGTAACATTCGATGAGAACTCAGCCTACATCAAATCAAGGAAGACATCGTTGAAGATCATGAAGAACCAAAGGAATCCATATTTCAAGATGCCACTATGAATGAAGCAATTCCAGAAGCAACCCGTGAAGTTGAAGATCCACAACAACCTGTAGATCCACCTCGTGAGAAGAACTCTCACAAGAGGAAACCTACATGGGCTAGAGAGCTCATCCAAGATGCAAAAATATATGGTATTCCAGAAGAGGAACACAGAGAAAGGAAAAGGACAAGGTCACACACTAGTTATGTTTCCTTGCTCTGTGACATTATGAACAAAGAACCTTCCAGTTATGAAGAGGCAGCGAAAAAGAAAGAATGGAAGGATTCCATGGTCGAGGAATACCAATTGATCATGAAGAATGATGTTTGGGATGTGGTCCCAAGACCAGAAGGGAATTCTGTTGTGACTTCCAAGTGGATCTATAATATCAAGCATGCTGCAGATGGTAGCATAGAGAAGTACAAGGAAAGATTTGTAGCTTGTGGCTTCTCTCAGAAAGAGGGAATAGACTATGAAGAAACCTTTGCTCCTATAGCCAGATACACTTCCATTAGAATAGTACTTGCTTTGGCTGTAGCGATGAAATGGAAGATACACCAGATGGATGTCAAGACAACTTTCTTGAATGGTGTAGTCAAAGAGGAAGTGTATGTGGAGTAGCCACTTGGTTTTGAGACACATGACAGGGAGTCATATGTGTGTAAGTTGAAGAAAGCCTTGTATGGCTTGAAGCAAGTTCCTAGGACTTGGTATGGTAGGATAGGCAAATTTCTATCTAGTTTGGGCTTTACCAAGAGTAAAGCGGATTCCAACCTTTACTACAAGGTTCAGGAAGGAAATCTTGTGATACTACTCTTGTATGTGGATGATCCGTTTGTTATAGGTCAGGATGGTTTGATTGCCGATACCAAGAGGAAGCTTGCTGCCGAGTTCGAGATGAAGGACTTGGGGATGATGCACTATTTTCTAGGCATGAAGGTGTGGCAGAGTGCAGATGGGATCTTCCTTGGACAAGGAAAGTATGCAGTAGAGATCTTGAAGAGGTTCGGGATGATGGAATGCAAGGCCATGGCCACACCTATGGCATTGAACTTGAAGCTTCGGTGTGATGCTTCATCTGAGCCGGTTGATGTCACAGTGTATCGTCAGATGATTGGGCCCTTGATGTACCTGACGAACACAAGACCAAATATTTGCTTTGCGGTGAACACATTGATCTAGTTCCTGACAGATCCGAGAGGTTTTCACCTGGTTGCTGTAAAGCATATTCTGAGGTACCTGAAGGGTACAGTTGATTATGGGCTCAAGTATGATGCGAATCAAAAGTTTAACCTGGAGGGTTATGTTGATTCAGATTGGGCAGGAAGTGCTGCAGATAGGAAGAGCACTTTTGGGTGTTGCTTCAGTATGGGATCAGGTGTGATCTCTTCGTTTAGCAGGAAGCAGTCCTGTGTAGCACTGAGTATAGCCGAAGCAGAGTATGTTGCAGCTTGTTTCGCTAGTTGTGAGGAAGTATGGCTGAGGAAGCTACTGTCTGAGTTATTTGATATCCCGTTGGATGCTACTTGTATCTATTGTAACAACCAGAGTTGTGTGAAGTTGTCAGAGAACCCAGTGTTCCATGACAGGTTGAAGCACATTGAGATCAAATATCACTATATCAGGGATATGGTTCAGAGAGGAGCAATGAAGCTCTTGTATGTTGCGACAGATGAGCAAGTTGCAGACGTGTTGACAAAACCATTAGCCAGAGTGAATTTTGAGTACTTCAGAGAGAAGCTTGGTGTTCTTCAGATTGATGACACTTCGAGGAAAAAGTGATGGACACATTTGCAGGAGCCATTCCAACCATGGTGAGAGGAGGATCCTTCCCATGGCTGTGGATGTAAGCGCTGTGTGATGAGCATCAGGACGATGCTCCAGTTACTGCTTTGTATATGTATAAGGTGGATGCATTGATATGATCAGGTGGATCATGTATTTGTGTATATATCAGGAGGATACATTGTATGATCAGGTATTTCATGTATAATGATATGTATCAGGTAGATACTTGGTATGCATTAGGTGGATGCATTGTATGATCAAGATGATCATGGATGAAAAGCTTCAGGATGTTGCTCCAGATGATATGCATCAGGACGATGCAGTGACGATGGTGTGATGAGTATCAGGACGATGCTTTGGATGATATGCATCAGGACGATGCAGTGATGATGATCAGGATGATCATGTGTGATGAGTATCAGGACGATGCTCTGGATGATATGCATTAGGACGATGCAGTGACGATGAGTATCAAGATGATGCTATAGATGATATGCATTAGGAAGATGCTATGATGATGATTAGGATGATCATGTACATCAGGATGATGTGCGATGAGTATCAGGTTGATACTTCGTGGCCATGGACAGGTTGTGTAGGTAGCATACAAAAGATCCTCAAGATACAGACATGTAGAGAAGTGTGCTCATAATAGCCTGGGATATAGAGATGCAGACAGGTTGAGAAGTAAGCTCGTAAATAAGTCCTGGGATGCTCTTTTGAGTTTTTGTTACTAGAGGCATGTAATCATCCCTAGAGATCCGAGAGGTTGAGCAGTAAGCTCGTAATCAGTCCTGGGATGCTCTTTAGAGTATTTGCAGGAAGCAAGACACTCTTTAAAGGTTTTGACTAACCACATGTAATTATCCCTAGAGATCTGATAGGTTGAGCAGTAAGCTCGTAATCAGTCATAGGATGCTCTTTAGAGTACTTGCACGATGCAAGACATTCTTTAAAGGTTTTGTGGTGTGTGAGGTCACATATAATTAGCCCCGGAGATTCGAGAGGTTGAGTAGTAAGCTCGTAATCAGTCCTAGGATGCTCTTTAGAGTACTTGCAGGATGCAAGACACTCTTTAAAGTTTTTGTGATAGTCAACATGTAAAAGATCCTATAGTCTGAGCTAGGTTTTGTTGATGCACGTAATAAGTCCTGTGATCCACAGTATGGCCAATGATGATGAAGACCTACAGGTGGTGGCCTACATCTAGCATGGAAAATGGATGGATCTGTAGAACTTCCTATGACGAGCAGAATTTAGAGATAGCCCAGTGATTGAGATGTCGAGTACAGCAACAGTGATGATGATGATGCTCTGGGATCCAGTGATGATGATCCAGCTCTAGAATTGAAGACTTGCACCAATATGTATTGATGACCTGTGACGAAAGAATACCTTCCTAGTTAAGAGGGAGTGTTGATGTATTTGTAACTTCAGAAGATATTCTTCCATATATTACATTTGTACTTTATTGTATATCCCACAGAGATGTATTATTCCTTTGATTGGAAGTGTCGTCATTTGTATTGATGGGTTATTAGACCACCAGTGTGGGGTCGGCCCTAGTTAGCACATGTGGTTGGGTTATTAGGCTTGAGTAGCAAGTTGACCCCAATGGATTATTGGCAGGTCAAGTCAGCGTATAAATAGAGAGGGGATGTCTCTCATTTATTTCATTCACTCACTTCTCAAGCTCGCATAGTGATACGAACCGTTACACCAAAACCTCGAGATGTTAGTGAAGGCCTCCCACTAGGATCTTAACATCCCACCACACTCCGCAGTCCAGACTCTGGGCTGGATGTGTGCCTATACGGTGGTGTCCCCTTTGCGCCGTACGAGCCCCAGGCGAACACTGCAATGCCGGCGTTGCCACCCGCTCTGTGACTTGAACCTGGGTGGAGGCTCTGATACCAAATGATACGAACCGTTACACCAAAACCTCGAGATGTTAGTGAAGGCCACCCACTAGGATCTTAACATCCCACCATGCTCCGTAATCCATACTCTGGGCTAGATGTGCGCCCGTACGGTGGTGTCCCCTTTGCGCCGTACGAGCCTCGGGCGAACACTGCAATGCCGACGTTGCCACCCGCTCTGTGACTTGAACCTGGGTGGAGGCTCTGATACCAGATGTGATGAACCTGCAATAATTAATTAATGCAAATACACAAGATATCAGAAATAATAGAACTCAGAATCACTTTTATATTGATCATGGGCCACTTCAAGGGGGCAACCTCCTTTGAGTAAGCTCAATACAATTAACTTCACGGTGCCTTCATAGGCCTCAACACACACTTATATACTAAGTCTAGGCACCAATACCATGGGTCAATACTATGTGTCAATACAAACCATGGGCTAAGTCTAGGCGCCAATACTATGAGTCAAAACCATGGGACATATAATACTATGGGACGACTTACAAAGCATATGCATCCAATACTATGGGCTAAAATAAACTATGGATCAACAAATACTACGGGACAACTTACAAAGCATATGCGTCCAACAACAATATACTAACAAAGTAAAGACATGGGTTCCTAACATTCCCTCTCCCTTAGAAAAAGCTTTGTCCTCAAAGCCTTAGATGTGGAAATTGATGCAGAATCTGAAGGAGTGGGTCCCCTGTAGCATCCTCGGGTTGCATTCCGAGCCACTGGTGCCTTTGGAGTTTCAGGGAGGATTGCATGGAAGGTTGTAGATGAAGAAGAACCATATCAGCGATGCAAAAAGTGCGCTTAGAACGGTGCTGATCGACTTGTTGTTTCAGTCAAATTCTTGTCATGTGAAAATTGTCCTGCAGAATGAGAAGAAGCTGATCACGGTTTCGAAGAATTGAGTCAATTGCCTGAACTAGGGAGCTATTGAAGGTGTATGGAAGAAGAACTGGTGGTGCATGTACAAAGACTGCTTCATATGGTGTCCTTTGAGATGTGGTACTATACCACTGGAGAGCTTCTAGGAAATCCATAGAAATAGTTGTCCAAATCTGTGGAGGGATGGGTAAGGGTTTGAGCAGTCCTGAAAGGAGGGTCGTTTCACCCTTGTTGACCTAGAAAGTATGACAGTCAACCACCATCCATTGAATTGTCCTTTTGAGTCCCTGCCAAAAGAAGTTACATTGTTCCTGGTCATACATTTTGAGGAACCCAGAGTGCCCTACTGATGAAGAAGCATGGAGTTCGTAGAAGAGATAGCCCCATTGAATAGATTGCAACCAATTTGGAACAAGCAGAGAAATAACTGTAAGAGAAATTGGGTCATCAAATGTGCGAGGAGGAGCATCTTCCACCATATTGTCCTTACCCTTCTGGTAAGTGGTTGCATAGTCATAACCCATGAGTTGGATAACCCATTTCAGTTGTGTTAGGGAGGAGACCCGTTGTTCCAGGAAATTTTCCAGACTCTGGAGATCAGTCTTGATGCAGAAATAATTCCCCAATAGGGATGACTGCCACTTCTGGACTATATGCAAAATAGTCATCATATCTTTCTGAGAGGTAGATGCAGCTAAATTCTTACCGGAAAGATCTCTTGAAGGAAACAAGCTCATTGGTTCAGCAAAGACACCTGCATATCTATCCAAGGAAGTAGTGGAGACTATTGACGGGTGCATCTGAATGGAATGGAGCTAAGCGATGACACCATGTGAATTCTTCTTAAGTATTTTTTCCAGGCGATGTGAACTGATGATGCAAAGAGACCCTGGTTGTAAGTCCATAAATTTGTGTTGTTCCCCATTAACTGAAAACTGCATCCAAAGTTCAGCAAAATCACATAAGATGGGGCCAAGTGTGCATAACCATTGAATGCCCAAAACCACATCACATCCGCCTAAGGACAAGGCAAACATGTGAGAGCGCAGGTTATAATCTTCCATAGAGATACACATATTGTGACACTTCCCCTTGCAAGGTAAGGTGCCCCCATTGGCAACCATGACTTCAAAGTTGAGCAAGGATGGACAAAACAATCATCCTCTTTGGCAATCTGAGTATCAATGAAGTTATGAGTGCTACCAGAATCAATGAGTATGGTAAGAGGGAGCTTCTTGAAGTATCCCCTAACTCGCTGTTTGTGGGGTGGTGACACCGGTTACAGCATGGAGAGAGATCTCGGGTGGGTCGTCCTGAGATGGGGTGTCAACAGGCGGGTGTTGAATGTCGACCTGATCATCTACTGTATCTGGAGCTTCTTCACCAAGTTTTGAGGTAGGCGGAGAATCCACATCCAAGAGATAGAGCTTTGTTGAACACATCTATGTCCCTGAGTGAATTTCTCATCACAATTATAACAAAGCCCTTTTTCTCGGCGTGCTTGCATCTCTGGTTCAGACAATTGCTTGATAGGAGTTGGTTGAGGAGCAGGCGTGATGGGAGGTCGTTGGGAATCCATATTTCTGAAGGGAACAAAGGTGGGTTTGGAGCGTTGTTGAGCTGCGATCTTGTCCTTAGCCACCTTAGCTAACCCTAGGACTTCCATCATTGTGTTGGGACAAAACATTTTGACCTCTGAGCAGATTTCATCCTTGAGACCACTGATAAAACAACTCATGTAGAATTCATCAGACAATCCTTCTATGTGATTGGCTAGTTTCTCAAATTCCGTCTGATACTCTCTCACTGTGTCAGTTTGGTGAAGTTTAGTGAGTGCTCCTGTGAAGTCGTCAAAAGAACTAGGACTAAATCGTGACAAAAGGAGTTGGCAAAAATATGTCCAGTTTGGCTCGGGATGAGCTTTGATGTACCAACGGTACCATTGAAGGGCTTCCTGTTCCAAATGAAAGGATGCAAGTGGAACTTTCTGAACATCAAAAGTATTATGAAGACTGAAATATTGTTCTGCTCGGTATATCCATCCAGTTGGATCAGTACCATTGAAGCGAGGAAAATCAAGCTTCGGCCCACGAAAATTGCTGGAAGAAGAGAACTCGGTGGCTGCAAAAGATTCTGGCTGTTGGTTATTGTTCATGGCTGAATGCTGAAGATGGAGGCTGAGAAATTTTTCATCCAGATCTTGGAGTTTGGTTTGGATGGCTACAAGTGCTTCCTCCATGGTGTTTGCTCCTGTGCGAGTGACAACCATAACCAGTAATTTTTTATTTTTTTTTTTTGGCGGGGGGAATGGAGAGAAAAACACAAACACAAGCTTATTTAGAAAGGGGAAATTTGGATTTGGGAAAAACTTGGAGGGGTAATTGGGGTTTGAATAGGTTTTCAACACTTTCTGAGGGATAGGGAAGCAAAAAATGGGAATTTCAGAAGCGGGAACTCTATGGTAAAATTTGAAGGCAATCGGGTGAAAATTGAAGAAGTTATGGCAAACCCGAAAAATAGACAAATGTGGGATTTCTGGTCTTGGGAAGTGGAATTTGGGATAGGGTCTTCAGGAATGAAATATGCAGAATGGGATTGCAGGGATGTCAGTGAAGTTTCAGGGAAAACAGAGTTGAAATAAGGGAGATATGGTCGAAAAACTGTTTTTTTTTTTTTTTTTTAATTTTTTTAAATTTTTTTTATTTTCAGAAATGGATCGGCAACAGTGGCGTGGAAGGGATCCGCAACAAATGGATCTGCAATGGCGCTGAAGGGATCGAAAATGGATGGATCTGGAATGACTTTTAGAATAAATCTTAAACGGTTGGATCTGGAGCGAAAGTGATTGGCAACAGTTCAACTGAAAATAGATATGGATCCCAGGTATGTATGGCTTCCTAACAGTTCAGGTGTTTCACTCGGCCACCAATGCTGTCTGACGGCTTGCGTATTGGGGCAGTACCCATCACTCCATGGCTCAAGTAAAATTGATAACCGCTTTGCCACAAACGACAGCTCTTGGTTTACCTCACGGGTGGGAACTAGTCAATCAGGTAGGGGTCGTTGCCCTTTTCGCTGGCAGGTCCTCTCAATGGGCCAGCTACTTTGGGGTTCCTGTGGTACTCCTCACAATGAGTTTTAGGGCTTATGCCCAAGTACTTCCCACAGTTAAGCGGATAGGGATTATTCCCAAATCCAAAGCTACAATAGATGCGAAAAAAAATTTGGCAGAAATTCCACCCAACGAGCCCAAGAAAGTGCTTTGATACCAGATGATACAAACCATTACACCAAAACCCCGAGGTGTTAGTGAAGGCCGTCCACTAGGATCTTAACATCCCACCATGCTCTACAGTCCAGACTCTGGGCTGGATGTGCGCCTGTACGATGGTGTCCCCTTTGCGCCGTACGAGCCTCGGGTGAACACTGCAATGCCGACGTTGCCACCCGCTCTGTGACTTGAACCTGGGTGGAAGCTCTGATACCAAATGATACGAACCATTACACCAAAACCTCGAGATGTTAGTGAAGGTTGCCCACTAGGATCTTAACACATAGCTAAGAGAGAAAGTGGCACACTAGTGGAGGAGGAGGAGCATTGGCTAGAGACATCTTATTGGGTTTGATCATTGTGATCTTGTATTGTGGCTTATCTTATCTCTGAGGAAGTTACGGTGTTTTTCACCTTCTTGGTTTTCCCCAATTAAACTCTATGTCTCTTTTGTGATTTCTTTTGTGTCTATGATTGATATGCTGTAGAGATATGCTATACATGTTATTCTCTTAGAGATCCTTATGATAATAGAATGAAATTATCGAAAAATTAACAAATTGATATTGGTGCATGTTTTAAAAGTGAATAATTTGTAATATTTGCATGATACTGATTCACCCCCCTCTCAGAATCATTAATAATTCCAACAATGTGTAGTGCTCTATTCATTATTTTTGTTCTACCTCTTTTCACCATTTATTCACTTATGATGTTTTGTTGTTTTTGTTCAACTTTCCTCTCACCAAGTTACTCTCTTCCATAGCTTCTAACATTTTCTTGATACTAAACTACATAGTCAAGGGCAATATGATGTTTCCAAATCACCATTCTGTTGCTATGAAAGGAATTATAATATTGCATTAGAAATATAATATTCCATTAGAAAACATTGCACTAATACAAACTCATATATTCACAAACTCAAAAAAAATTGTGTTATATTCTTTGCTTGAAGGTACTAGAACTAATCTATGAAATTTAGGGTTTAGGGTTGTAATATAATTTGGGTTATTGAATTAGGTTTTTGGATGTTGCCAAAAGAATAAATATTGTATTGTAAATGGTTAAGCAGATACAATGAGAGAGTGATAGGTGCAGTTGTAATTTTTGTTGGTTTTCCCAATTAAGGGTTGCCAGGGTAAACTTCTATGTATGGTATGTATGGTATTGGCTTATGGGGAACACCTTTATTTATAAGGGTATGGCTCGTTTCATAGAGCAATTTTATCTTCGTTGTGTAATAAACCTTGGTATAGTGAGATATTTGTAGTGGTGATTCGTGTGTTGCAAGAGAATGGCGAGTAATTCTAGAATCAAGATTGAGAAATTTAATAGTCATATCATTGAGCTATGGAAGCTCAAAATGGAATATCTTAGATTGTAGATTGAGAACAATAGGTTTCTATGGATCCAGGTACACAACCTATTGTTATGGCTAAAGAATATTGGGAGAGTCTAGAAAGAAAGGAAAGAAGTGCAATTCAAATTTGCATATGAGACTTAGTATTGTTGAATGTCGTTGGATAAGATAACGCAAAAAAATTGTGGGATAAGTTGAGTTTGTATCAATTGAATTCCATGGTAAACAAATTGTTTCTTTTAAACAAACAATATCATATTAGAATGGATGATAGCCACTCAGTGACATATCATCTAATTGTGTTTAATACTTTGGTAAGTCAGACTGTCTTTGTTGATATTAAGATGGAAGAAGAGGATAAATGTATTACATTCAGGGAAAATTTTACAGGAGTAATTTAGTCCAAGGGCTATTTTCCAACCTTTTTTCCAAAAGGAATTCACCGAATTTTCTTTTTTCAAAGATGTTTCGCCCAAATTCTGTGGGATAATTTTTTTTCACTCTAAAAATCACCAAAATTTTCCAAAAACTATATAAAGTCCTTAGAAATATGAATATTTTTACAAAACAATCGCTAAAAAATTTATGGTTGCAAATTTACGAATTAGTAAGATTCGCCAAGGTTTCTACACTTCCAAAAAATTATGGATCCATAAAATTTTCCCTAATTGCATTATTATGTTCTTTGCCAGATTCTTGGGACAATCTGATTATAGCAATTGGTAGTGCTATTGAAACCACATTGAATTAGTTTGAGGATATAGTGGGATTTTTGTTATCATAGGAAATGAAGAGAAAAAACATTGTTAGAGGATGGATTCCTTGTTTGTAAGGGGTCATCCCTGAGATATAAATTTTAAAAAAAGGTCTTCAAGGGGGGTATTTAAATCTAGAGGTAGAATTAAATATCCAGGAAAATATTTGAGGAATTGTTGGAAATTTGGTAAAGTTTGGCATTATAAGAAGGATTGTAGATCTAAAAATGTTTATAAAGTAAAGCGATCTAATGATGTCCCTTCCACAAAGGTAAAGACCTCCTCATAAGAAGGATTTTATGTGTACCTAGCCTTTGTAGGTACATAAACAAATCATGATGTATGGTTAATTGAATCAAGTGCCTCCTTTTTATGACTCCTCGCAAGAGTGGTTTTATAAATAATATTTGAAATGGATTACTTAACACGGTATACACTTTTAATTGATGCATATTGAATATTAAAAATGAAATAAGTATGATATATACATAAAAATTAAAATTCAAATGTACTATAATTAATCTCCACTAGCTAATAATTACCTTTCACCTTCCTCGATCTACCTTTCCCCTTCAGGTACTCCCCTTTGAAATTGTTATTGGAGTCTGGATCACATATGCAACCCAAATTGAGCCGCTTGATGATAATTTAGGAAGATATTCACTAATATACATCATGTTATGGTATACCATATATCCCTCCACCATAGAACCATCAGGATGTGTTCATTGTCTAACCAAACCCTTCAAAAATTTCAAGTGCCTCTCAACCATCCACATTGACCTTCAGTGTACAGGTCCACACAATTCAATCTCCTCAACTTGGTGTATGAGGTAGTGTTCTTGTGCATTGAAAAATGTCGAAGGTAAATGGTTTTGCATTTCACACATAAGACGAGGAATTTATCTCCTCCAATACTTTATATCTTCTTTATGGATTTATTTATATGGAAACCATCTACAAGTGATGCAAACAAATCATGAGATTTAACAAAAATAAACATTATATTACATAACAATTAGTAAAAAAAATTTCAAATTTAAGTTCTACAATGAATTAAACAAATACTTTATGCATGAAAATATTGCTACTTACCTCATGTATTTTCCAATATCATATATAACTTGTTTGACATTGTTGTCAAATTTGTCTGCGAGAGATAGAGGTAGAACATACTGTAACAATATAAAAATCGTTTCATTATTTTTTACAAAAAGTAGACAAAAAAATACCAACAATATGCACTAGAATAAAAAAATATAGAAATATATATACCATAATAATTACCTTGATGAAGATATGCCAATCATGCGTTTTCACCCCCGCAAAATGACCTTTATTTGTTATGATATTCTTCATGTTTGAACAAAATCTGGTGGGAAATTTAATTTTTCGCATGAATTCTTTTACAACATTGCTTTGCTTCTGTGTTAACAACCATGGAAGTGAGTTTATATTAATTTGCTCTTTATTTCTATGTAATTGAATGACATCTTTCATTCCATGATTGGCTTTCTGAATGTCATTGCAGATTTCGACAAATTTTTCTTTGTCACTCCTTCCATCCAATATTCTCCATAATGTTTTAGCTACATTCTTTCTGATATGCATTGTATCAAACATATGAGCAATTTGTAGGTGCACATAGTAGAGAAACCTACTGAATTGTTTAGGATAAATTTTCATTCCTCGTGGAATCCCATTAATTCCTTCATGATCACGACGACCATCACGAATCATAGTTTATAAAGAATTACAGAAACCAATGTCAATTACAGTAAACAACACACAATAATAAAAAATTCAAAACATTTCATATATGATGATAGATAGACAATTTGATCCATACACGCCTTGACGATTTCTATTATATTGCAACTTCCATAGGTGAGGTGTCATTCTCTGCGGTTTTAATGTAGTCTCTTGTTTCCGATTGAATTGATTTTTTTTAGTAGTTCAATACCTATGATTCTTAGAGAGGAAGTTCCTATACTCATAAAACCCCTCATTTCCTAAACTTTTTGAATGGCAAGATTTGATCTTAGGACTACAAATTGGACATGCAAATTTTCTCTTTGTTTGAATACCTACATAAAGAGATGGAATGACTATGTCAATTATAATTATAAAAAATGAATGGATTATTTAAAAAACATGCATGCTTAATATATCAACTTCATAAAAGAAAATACTATTAAAGTGGACGTTATAATTACATACTGCAAAAATGGATTAACCCTGGGGCATCATGTACTGTCCATATAAGCATTGCATGGAATCGAAATTTCCTTTCTCATATTGGTATAGATACATCATACATAGTGATGTCATTCCATAGGCTTAGTAGCTCATCAATAAGAGGCTCGATATATACATTCATATCTTTAACTTGGTACTTACTTGATTGATTTGAACATATAAAACATATAATTATTACAACCATTTAGATATATAAATAATATACGTGAGTAAAATAAAAATATATATATGACATTATGCAACAAAATACGACAAATGAAATGCCACTACATTAAAAAAAATTGTTGTAGACACATACCATGAATAATCATTGTCAACATTATGTGCTCCCTCTTTATTGACAACCATGGATAAATGTTATTGTTGATAACAAAAATAGGCCACACCGAGTAAATAGATCTCATCTCTGCAAATGGATTGACACCATATGCTACCAAAGAAAGCCTAATATTATGAGGTTCTTCTTTAAAGTGTGGCCATTTTTCCTCCATTTATCTAAATGCAAAACCATCTACAAGTATTCGAAGAATGTTATCTTGAATTATGTTCTGTACATGGTAATCCATGAATTGTGCTATGCTTTTGCACCTGAACAGCCGTTGCAAATGTAGAATAATGAGAATATAATGAATAACCTTGTGAGGCACCTTTTTTGTTACTTGATATGTTCAATATCTACTGATATGACATTCCATACATTCTGTTTCAAATTCATGATGTTTATAGTATATAATATGGTCATCGAGACATGCATCAATTGCTTCATACTACATTCCAATTTCTTTCATGATGGAAAATAAATCTCGATATGTGCGAGGTAAAATATTTGACGGTGGTAACAAAAATTCAGCTATCAAGATACAACAAATTAAACTAAAAAATAACTAATATAATATATAAATAATATTAATGAAACATATTTAATCCGTATTAATTTTACTTATGAATTAACAATAAAATTATTAGAGGAACAAAGATAACCTTTATCGTGATCATATATATGTGATGGAATATATTACATACCTTAACATCTGTGTGACTGATGTGTTTGAAACACCATTCATAACATTCAAGTTCATTATCAACAATATAGCAGAGAGAAGATTTGTGTTGGATCCTTCATAAAGGGGTTCATATGCCTTCTCAAGAAGAGGTAAATCATGAACATCATCAAAGTCGTCATTTTCATGATCATGATCATCCATTCTAATATTAAATGTATTATGGATAAATGTATTTGTACCATCATCTTCAACGATGTTATCAATATGATCATTAACTTGTTCTTCATTATTCATAGCTCCATGTTCCTCTAGTGCTTGTTTTGCAAGAACATCTAATGCAGGGGCATCAATCCCGACAGGATAAGTCGAGGTTAATTGATGATATTTCCTGGGAAACAGTTGACGGTTCCAGGAAAGCGTAAGAATATTAGTCGACAGAATATGAGTCATGATATCGACCGATGAGTTGATGGTAGGAAAGGAAGAAGAGGAAAACGGTCGAAGTAGATACCGACCAACAGATAAGATAGTAAGGCTAGAAAATAAGTCGTGGTGACCGATGACTGAAAGAATTAGAGAGCGAAAAGGTGACTGTGTACGTAGTTGAAGAAGTTAATGCACAGTTGAGACAGTTGTTACAGGATTCTAGATGGCTCAAGGAACCAAGCCAAGGCCAATGTGCAGTTAATGAAGTTTGACCACACATGGAAGCGATCGGAAGCTTTTGGACAGAAATATAATATGGGAAAAAAACTCTCTAGAGGTGATCGTTGCTACAGATCAAGGAGATGAGAAGAAACCAACTTTGTTTTTCTGTAAAGAATTACAAAATTCCATTGTAATTCCTCTCTAAACGGAAGTTTGATTAATAAGATTAGAGCCATACTTCTTGGCCATGGTTTTGTTTTGTTATTGCATGTGTTTCTCCGTTGTGTGCTTTGATCTAGTAGGTTGTACTTTATAATCCTGTACTGCATCAGTTGGTGTCAGAGTATGAAGTAATCCTGCGTGGTGAGTCCAGTTGTGAGTGCACGAAGGAGAGAAAGACCAATTGTGGTTGGGTAGAGTTGCATAGTGTATGAGGAATCCTGGTTGTGAACATGGAGGATAGTGAAAGATTAGATTGTTGGGAGAGTAGAAATGGCTCAGAGAGGTGTGAATGTCTGTGGTCGGGTACAAAGACCGCACAAAGGCACAGGCATCAAAATTGACTGAGAAATGTTCGAGGAATGTGTCCATACCATGAGGAGTTTGAAGACCGAGTTGGTTGCGGTGAAAGAGGCCTAGAAGAGAGGATTGGGGATTGATACACTTGAACATAGTGATTAAGAAGTCGAGGATGACGAAAATGATTTTGAGGAGGAAAGAGAAGAAGACTTGGGAGACAAGTTACTGAAAGTGTTTTTTGAGATGAAGGGTAGGTCGAAGATGGAGGTATCAACCTACTCAGGGAGCCTAAACAATGAAGAGTTGATAAATTGGATAAGAGAGATGGAGAAATACTTTGATATGGAGCAGATAGAGGACCCCAAAAGGGTAAAGTTTGCTTGCTTGAAGTTGAAGGGACATACCTCATTGTGGTGGGACAATGTACAAGATGACAGAGTGAGAAAGGGAAAAGAGAAGGTGAAGACTTGGGACTAGATGGTCACCAAGCCGAAGGATAATTTCCTTCCTACTAACTAGATGCTATCCTTGTTTAGGAAGTTGCAGAACATGATATAGAAGGAGCTGACTATACAAGAATTTATTGAGGAGTTCTATCATATTTCCATCAGGTAAGGACAAACCAATGAGGGAGAAGAGGTAGTCGTGAGGTACGTAAATGGCCTCAAATATGCTATTCAGGATGAACTAAGCCTGGCTAGGTTCAAATCAGTCGGATAATCCTATTAGCTGGCTCTGAAGACAAAAGATAAGTTGTCACATAGCAATTCGACGGGATGAGGAAATTCGACCACCCGAAGTCAGAAGTATGTCACCATCAGAGGAGTGACCAGAGGGTCGAAGAAAGTAAAAGGTAGTGGAGAAAGAAGAGATGAAGGAATGACTGGGAGCGATGCACTTGAGTACCGAAGGGATGGTAATGATCCTAGAAGCCTTGTCGCGTTTGGTCAAAGTGGAAACTTGGGAGGAAGGTATGCAAACCGACCCAAGAAAATAGTCTGCTACAAGTGTAGAGAACTAAGACACAAGGCATATGAATGCCCAAAGAATTTGCACACCACCAATCAACCAAACACAAAGAGAAGGACAATGAAATTGGTTTGACTGGAAGGGGAGGTTCCGACAAATATAAATAGGAAGGAGTGTGAAATTTCACGATTTAGAGACGCCATTGCAGTCGTTACAACAAGAGGATGTGGAGACAAAATAGAGGAAGTCCATGTTTTGGATAGATGTTGTATGACCATCGTTGATGGAGGTAGCACGAAGAATTGGGTCTCGACAGAGGTGATCGACAAGTTGGGATTGAAGTGTCGACCACACCCAAACCCATATAAGGTATCATGGTTACAGAAGGGTCACCATTTTATGGTGATACAACAATGTTTGATTAACTTCAATATCGGAGGGCTATAGGATAACGTGTTATGCGATGTGATTCCCATGGATGCATGTCATCTATTGTTAGGTAGAGCATGGAAATACAACTGTAATATGATCTATGATGGCCACAAAAATGTGGTAACGGTTGAAAAGGATGGCAGGAGATTCTGGATGACTCCCTTAGTCGAGGAGCAGAATAGTCGAAGACATAAGTGTTAGGACATTTTATTACTGCATCCTTGTCCTACCTAGCATTATTTATTTTTCCTAGTAGTTGATGATGTCATTTTACCCCTAGTGGTGTGCATATGTCATCTAGGATCCATATACCACCTTTTGGGTCCTGCATGCATCATTTTAGGATCACTCAAGTCAGTTCCCTATTTTATAGGAACCCACTCAGTGTTCCAGTGGAGTCCACCTAACTTAGTTAAATATTGTGGGGGGTTAGAGATCCGGATGCCACTGATTTTGGCCTCATGCACCCATTTCTGATTGAAATGCATGAAAAAATAACTATTGCACCCTGCTTAGTCAGTTAATTGATTGTGACTTTAGTTAGCTGAGTTTAGGTTCAATTCAGTTGAGTTTGAGTCTTCCAGAGCACTCCAGTGGTGATAATACCTATGCTAGACCAATTGAGGTTCAAATTCTCCTAGGTGATTTGAATTCTCTCCATTGTAATATTATTGTTGATTATACTGATTATTGGAACATATGACATTATTTTGCTCCTATCTGAATTCTGCTACATAATTATTCTTTTGCTTTTTTTTACTGCGGTTTTCACTCTTATTCAATTTTTCTGCTCATTCTTTCTTTGTGAGGTATCCTCAGCTCTTAGATCTATTGTGACATAGAATTTCACATGGTATCAGATCCCATGAGCAAATAAGTTAGCAACTGCTTTCGGTAGTGTACCAGTAGCCTCTGGATTTCCACAGCAAATCCTGGTGCCATTGCATTGAATTCATTGGAGAAATCCAATGAGGTCTAGCCAGGTGTGAAGGATCCGTAAAAATGTGCCTACAGTCCAAAAGAAGTGCTCAGTGGTAGTCTATCTCCAAAAATTGAGAGTTTTTTGTAGGTTATTCGAAGCTTTTGAGTGCAGCAACAGTTGCAACATTTTTTTCAGCAGTTTTCTATAGTTGCAGCAATTTTGTTGCAGTAGTAGCAGTAGATATTTTTCATTATTTTTGCAGGTATTCTACAATAGCTTCCATGAATCTGGAATCAATCTCTTCTCTCTCTCCATTCAACTATGATGAGTGGAAACCAAATATGATAGCATATCTTAAGAGATAGGGTATTTTTGATATGTGTATTGGTGTTATGAGATATTTTGCTTCCTATGAAGAGGAGAATGATTGGATAAATGACTGTGACAGAGCCTTTGGAGCAATGTGTATTGCTATGTCTCCTAGTATGCGCTTGTAATGACCCTTTTTCAAAAATTTATTAAAATGCCAATTTTTCCACTTTTTCCCCAATTTCGACCTTTGACTAGTTTTACTGTTTTGACCTCCAAATCAACCCAAATGCTCCCAAATATTCTGTAGGAGTGTATGAATGGTATTTAGACTTGAATATAAGGTTTAGGGATGTTTTATGGCCCTCCAAATACTACTGCAAACTTGATTTTTATTATGATCAATATAGGTAATTTTGACTAGTAATTTGTGCATCAAATCCCCCCGGGGTAACACTGCAAATGGCCTTCCAAATGCCTCCAAACTCCCACGAATTTATGAACAGAGGTATGTAATGTGTTAAGTATGTGATTAAGGTATCATATGCACCATTAATTGATTTTTACTACTGTTCTAACTCTCTCACATTCAACAGCAAAAACCCCCAATTCGACCCTTGGGGAAATGGCACTATTTCACCGCTCAATACAAACAAATTGAGTAAAAATGCTTCAAATGCTCAAGTACAGTACATGAAACTTGTATAATATATCCATGGTAGTATATTAATCACAAATATATCAGAGAATCATCCATCCATTCAAAATAATCAACCTTATAGTGTCATACATCAAAGCATTGGGGAAACAGACATTGTTTGCTCATTAATCAATCATTTTGCATACATTCAGTGGGTATTTCAACCTGAGAGTTTCTGAATATGAAGAACAGAGGATATGAAGCTATTACAATAAGAAAAATATCATATGAATCTCTCCCAATGAGTGCAAGATCTCACCCAAAGCGCAATCCCTCAAGGAGCCCAAATATGCCTTCAAAATTGGAAATGGTGGAGAGAAAGTGCTGCACTAAACCAAACCATGAAACTTCCTGTAGCTGATACCTACAAATAAAAATCCATTAAAGCACAATGAAAGACCTGAGTGGCCTCTCCAAACACCAACTTGGATGGGAATCTTTCACCCTCGAAATTGGCTAAGGCAAGAAACTAGTCATCCACTAGTTCTCTCTTCACAAATGCAATTTTTCTCAAATCATCAAAAGCCATTCTCATACTTGATTTCTACATTTTATAACCAACATTAGCCTTCAAGGGGTCGAAATCCTCTCAATAGATTCAATAATTTTCCATTTAGAAAATATTCCTCATTTGCCACTTGTCTCCTAGTTCCAACCTTCCATCTTCTCCCACATTCGAATTTGAGTCTCTTTAGATTCCTCCAACTCCATGAGCACCTTCCTTGAGCCTATTTTTGGGGCTGACATGTCATAATGGTCAGGTGTAAGAAGTCAGGTCTGAATTTTGTCATAAATGTCATAGATGCTTCATTATTGTTGTCATAAAACTAGGGAATCTAGCCCAAGTGTCCACTAGTCTCCAATTTGACTCTTCCTCTCCCATGGAGGTTACTATTCCCTCCCATTTCGAACTAAGATGCTCAATGCTATGTGTTATGACTTACCAATTCACCCAAGAGTGTTCACCTTCCCATGAATTCAAATTGGCAAGAGAGAGTTGCCATGTGTCATTGAAAAATCAAGCTAGTGTGGGTCCCACCACCTCCATATGTCTCCAAAACCACTTGCCACCTAGAATTTATCTTGAATTTATTTATTCATCATATTTATTAAATGCTTGAACCCTTCTAATGTCTAAATATCATTTATTAGCTTCCTTATTACCATCCCACATGTGCCCATCCAACCTAGGAAACTAGTAGGATTGATGGGATTGTCTTACTATGCACTCATTTGAATGGGGACATTACAGTCCTCCCCACCCAAGATTGCTTGTACTCAAGCAATTTCAAATTTGGAAGCTGCAAAATCTTATCCTCTTCCCATGTGGCATCTTCTTTTGGTAAGTCCTTCCATTGCACTAAATATTCTTTGATGATTCTACTCCTCAACCTTCTTTCCCGTGTCTTCAAAATCTTTTCCGGAACAAGTGTGAGCTGACCTTCATCATCCAAAGGAGAAAGTATTTCTGAAGTGATGATTTGCTAACCAAGAGCTTTCTTAATACAAGAAACATGAAATACATTATGTATTTTACTCCCTTCCGGAAGTTCTAGTTCATATGCTACTTCTCCAACCTTCCGCACTACCTTGTATGGCCCATAGTACCTTGGTTTTAATTTTTCTACTCTATTCTTTTTGAGAGATGTTTGTTTATAGGGATGCAACCTTAAATATACTTAATCATTGACTTGAAAGGTTCTCTCTTCTCTATGTCTATCAACATATTGTTTTTGCTGATTTTGAGCAACCTGCAAATTGTCTTTCAAGAGCTTTAAAATTTCTTAGCTCTCTTCCACCCAATCTTTAGCCTTTGGGGCTCTACTATCACCAAATATAATATCAGCAAATGTAAGTGCATCATAGCCATATAATTCTTTGAAAGGAGACATTCCTATTTACATATGATAAGTGGTGTTGTAGCAAAACTCACCCAAGTGTAGCCATTTTGCCCATGCTTTTTGCTGCCCTCCCACATAGTTTCTTAGGTATCTTTCCAACCATTGGTTTACCCTCTCTGTTTGTCCATCAGTTTGTGGATGATAGCTGGTACTTGGAGTCAATTGAGTGCCTAACAATCTAAAAATTTCTTTCCAAAAAGCACCCATGAATCTACTATCTCTATCACTGACAATGCTCTTGGGAAGCCCATGCAATCTGAAGATTTCTTTGAAAAACATATCAGCCACTTGTGCAGCACTAAAAGATGATGTAACAGCAAAAAAATGAGCAAATTTTGTCAACCTATCAACTACCACATAGATACAATACTTACCCAGGGATTTAGGCAATCCGGTGATGAAATCCATGGAAATACTATCCCATTTTTGCTCCAGAATGGGCAATGGTTGTAATAGGCCGGCTGGACATGTAAGTTCTGATTTGTTTTGTTGACATGCTTTACATTCATTCACATACTTCTGAATATCTTCCTTCAGCCCCTTCCAAAAAAATATTTTCCTCAACTGTCTATAAGTTTTGAAGATCCTCGGATGGCCCGCTAGTGGGGAATCATGTGCTTCTTGCAAAATTCGGTACTTGAGCTCGGAGTTATGAACTAAATAAATTCTTCCCTTATAATATATCATCCCATTCAAAATCCTATAATTATCATCCCCTTTGATTCCATCCAACACATCACAAGCAAATTTGTCTTAGGCATATTCAACTAGTAGCATGTTTTTCCAATCCTTGGCAATATCCATGAGAGAAAAAGAAGGTCTTCTTGACAAAGCATCTGCTACTATATTATACTTTCCTTTGACATATTCAATATCAAAATCTTAAGCTTGAATCTTGCTTACCCACTTTTGTTGCCTTTCATTTAGATCTTTTTGGGTGAGAAAGTGTCTTAGACTATTGTGGTCAGTTTTCACCACAAACTTGCTGCCCACCAAGTATTGTCTGAATTTGGCCAATGCATGCATAATGGCCAGAATTTCTTTATCATAGATGGAGTAAATTTTTTCATGAGGCTGCAACTTTCTGCTCTCAAAGGCTATGGGGTGTTGGCCTTGCTTTAGGACAACCCCTATTCCTCCACCTGAAGCATCACATTCCACAACAAAAGGTTTAGTAAAATCAGGAAGTGCAAGTATGGGACAACTACTCATTACCTCTTTCATTTTTTGGAAGGCCCTTTCAGCCTCTTCATCCCACTTGAAAGCATCCTTCTTAGTCAAATCAGTGAGTGTAGAAGTCAACTTGGAGAACCCTTTCACAAATTTTCTGTAGTAGGTGCATATGCCAATAAAGCCTCTCAATTCGGCAATATTTTTTGGTGATGGCCATTCCAAGATAGCCTTGATTTTTTCCATGTGTACCTTCACTCCTTCTTGCCCAATAATCTGCCCAAGATACAGTAGTTCTTTCATTCCAAATTCACATTTTGATAATTTAGCAAATAAGGACTCTTCTTGCAAGATTTTCAACACAATCTCTAACTGCTGCAAATGCTCTTCCCATGTTTTACTATAAATGAGAATATCATCAAAGAAAACCAAAACAAACCTTCTTAGTTGCTTGCAAAATATCCTATTCATACATGCTTGAAAGGTGGCTGGAGCATTGGTTAACCCAAAAGGCATGACAAGAAATTCAAAGTGGCCAAAATGACATCGAAAAGCGGTCTTTTGCACATCTTCATCTTTCATTCGAATTTGGTGATACCCTGATCTAAGGTCAATTTTTGAGAAGTATTTGGCCCCATGTAGATCATCCATGAGCTCATCAATCCTAGGAATATGATACCTATTCTTTATTGTCTTTTTGTTCAAGGCTCTAAAATCTATGCACATTCTCAATGTTCCATCTTTTTTCTTCACTAGCACTACTGAAGAAGCATAAGGGCTAGAGCTTGGTCTAATGAGTCCCAACTCTAGGAGTTCTTGGATAGCTTTTTCAATCTCATCTCTAAACCTTTTAGGATGTCTATAAGGTGGTATTTGAATGGGTGAAGTACCCTCCTCCAAAACAATACTGTGCTCAACCCCCTTATCAGGTGGCCTACCATGTGGAAGGTCTCTAAAAACCTTTTCATATTTTTGCAAAAGTCTCTCTATCTCCTTTGGGTGTTTGACAATATTTATAGTTGGCTTGGGAGATGTAATATGACATTCAGCAGCCCATTCTATATCCCCATGCCTCAATATAGATCTCATGCTATTGCAAGTCACTACTTGATTTGGATAAGTGTGTTTCCCTCTCACAACTCTTTGTACTCCTTTTGAATCTTGGAATTTCATTTTGGGAATTTGATAATTTACTGTATGCTATCCTATTGAATACAACCATTGCACTCCCAAAACCACATTAGTATCAGCAACATCAAGCACATAAAAACTATCAACAAAAGTATAGTTACCTATGGTGACTTGCAGCTTTGGAATCCATGTTTTGCATTGCATTGTGTTGTGACCGGGAATGACAACTGTGAAGCCATCAAATGGTTCAATAGGTATCTTTATTTTCTCTACCATCTCTACATCAATGAAGTTATGAGTGGCTCCTCCATCTACCAAAACTGAAGTTCTTTGTCCTTGTACCACACCTTTGCATCGGATAGTATGATAGCGAGGTATTGCTGAAAGCACTGCCATTCTTGCTTTGTCCTGTGAAGGCTGATTTTCTTCTTGTCTTTCCTCTTCTATTGCTGTCTCATATGCCTCTTCTTGATCTGAAATATGTCCATCTTCATCCATGCCCCCATCATACCCCTCATTATCAGAAAATACTTCTATGTATTGAGCCTTTCCTTTGGTACATTTGTGCCCCGGTGTCCATGGTTGGAAGCATGTGAAGCATAGTTTCTTTTTTCTAAGTTCATCCCTGTTTAGTCCCTCTTTTTTATTCCTCTCAAATGACTCTCTTTGCCAAGGTTTCTTATCATATCCATCCCTTTTCCAAGGTTTCTTTTCAAATTTATAGCTAGGCTTAGGAGGAAATCTCGTTCTAGGAAGCACATTTTGGAGATCCCTAGTCAAGCTCATTGCATCTTTTAATGTAGTTGGCTTGTGGGATTTAACCAAACCTCTTAAGGGTTCAGCCAAACCTTCATTAAACAGCAATACTAATCTTCCCATAGATACATAATCCACCTTGACTGATAATTTTTGAAAGTCCATCATATATTCAGTAGGGGACCCAGTTTGCTTCAATTGAGCTAGTTCTTTGAAAGGCAATTCTGGATCTTTTTGTTCAAATATTTCTAGTACCCTGTCAACAAATTCTACATATGTTTTAACCTGATTATGACCCAAGGTTTTCATCCCATTAAACCACGATTCATTGGCATCTCCTTCCAAATGCAAAATGGCCATTTTTAATGCATCCTCTTCCAACATAGGATTCAGCTGAAAATATACATCCAATTTTTGCACCCAAGTGTTAGCAGAATTTTGAGAAGAACCATCAAAAGTAGGAAGTGACATTTTTCCAATAGCAGTATTTAATTCTTTGTTTTGGAATGGACTCCTATTGTCTCCCTTCCTATTAATCTTTTTCATAGCATCAATGTAGTCACTGAGTGGTACACCTCTTTTACACTCTTCATTCAAATCATTCCAATCATTTACTAGTTTCTTGTAATCCAATTCAAGATTGGGCTCTTCTTTGGGTGTGAGAAATTTAGGTGCAGTAGGCCTTTGTGTGCTTTGAAATTCATCAGGTCTATTATGAGGTCCTGTACTTGAGAAAATATGCTCATTCCCTTTCATCTTTTCCCCTGAGTGTGAACCACTATTATCTCCTATCATCCCTTTGCTTTGAAGCTGGCTAATCAACAATTCGAATCCTTGTAACAATTTATCACCTATCCTATCCATGTTTTCTGAAAGTTTAGAGAAACATGGATCTAAGGTTGCAATAAGTTCCTCCTTATGTTTTAATTTGTCATCCTCCTCTCTACCGATGATTTCAGCGAAAGACTCCTCTTCTTCTACTACCTCTTCTTCAACAAAAACCTCTTCAACTACTGGTTCAAAGGGTGGTGGATTATTCTTTTGAATTCTTGTTAAGACCATCAGGTGCCAAGAACATGCTTTGATACCACTTGTAATGACCCTTTTTCAAAAATTTATTAAAATGCCAATTTTTCCACTTTTTCCCCAATTTCGACCTTTGACTAGTTTTACTGTTTTGACCTCCAAATCAACCCAAATGCTCCCAAATATTCTGTAGGAGTGTATGAATGGTATTTAGAATTCAATATTAGGTTCAAGGATTTTTTATGGCCCTCCAAATACTGCTGCAAACTTGATTTGTATTCTGATCAATATAGGTAATTTTGACTAGTAATTTGTGCATCAAATCCCCCCGGGGGTAACACTGCAAATGGCCTTCCAAATGCCTCCAAACTCCCACGAATTTATGAAAAGAGGTATGTAATGTGTTAAGTATGTGATTAAGGTATCATATGCACCATTAATTGATTTTTACTACTGTTATAACTCTCTCACATTCAATAGCAAAAACCCCCAATTCGACCCTTGAGGAAATGGCACTATTTCACCGCTCAATACAAACAAACTGAGTAAAAATGCTTCAAATTCTCAAGTACAGTACATGAAACTTGTAGAATCTATCCATGGCATTATATTAATCACAAATATATCATAGAATCATCCATCCATTCGAAATAATCAACCTTATAGTGTCATACATCAAAGCATTGGGGAAACGGACATTGTTTGCTCATTAATCAATCATTTTGCATACATTCAATGGGTATTTCGACGTAAGAGTTTATAAATATGAAGAACAGAGGATATGAAGCTATTACAATCAGAAAAATATCATATGAAGCTCTCCCAATGAGTGCAAGATCTCACCCAAAGCGCAATCCCTCAAGGAGCCCGAATATGCCTTCAAAATTGGAAATGGTGAAGAGAAAGTGCTGCACTAAACCAAACCATGAAACTTCCTGTAGCTGCTACCTGCAAATAAAAATCCATTAAAGCACCATGAAAGACCTGAGTGGCCTCTCCAAACACCAACTTGGATGGGAATCTTTCACCCTCGAAATTGGCTAAGGCAAGAAACTAGTCATCCACTGGTTCTCTCTTCACAAATGTAATTTTTCTCAAATCATCAAAAGCCATTCTCATACTTGATTTATACATTTTATAACCAACATTATCCTTCAAGGGGTCGAAATCCTCTCAATAGATTCAATAATTTTCCATTTAGAAAATATTCCTCATTTGCCACTTGTCTCCTAGTTCCAACCTTCCATCTTCTCCCAAATTCGAATTTGAGTCTCTTTAGAATCCTCCAAATCCATGAGCGCCTTCCTTGAGCCTATTTTTGGGGCTGACATGTCATAATGGTCAGGTGTAAGAAGTCAAGTCTGAATTTTGTCATAAATGTCATAGATGCTTCATTATTGTTGTCATAAAACTAGGGAATCTAGCCCAAGTGTCCACTAGTCTCCAATTTGACTCTTCCTCTCCCATGGAGGTTATTATTTCCTCCCATTTCAACCTAAGATGCTCAATGCCATGTGTTATGACTTACCAACTCACCCAAGATTGTTCACCTTCCCATGAATTCGAATTGGCAAGAGAGAGCTGCCATGTGTCATTGAAAAATCAAGCTAGTGTGGGTCCCACCACCTCCATATGTCTCCAAAACCACTTGCCACCTAGAATTTCTCTTGAATTTATTTATTCATCATATGTATTAAATGCTTGAACCCTTCTAATGTCTAAATATCATTTATTAGCTTCCTTATTACCATCCAACATGTGCCCATCCAACCTAGGAAACTAGTAGGATTGATGGGATTGTCTTACTATGCACTTATTTGAATGGGGACATTACAGTGCTACCTCATTGAAACTGTTGAATATCCAAGTGATCTATGGGACCAATTGGACAAAGCATTTGGAAAGCATAATGAAGAGATTGGTGCAAATTATTTGGAGAACAAGCCCATTGATACCTCCTTAAGTGTTCTCTCTAATTATGTCTCGGACTCAATCATATCTCATGATGAACTTTATCAAGATGAAGAAGAAGCTGCACATTCAACACTCATGTTATCAATGTCTTCTATTTCGAATTATGAGCAAGATAAGCCAGTTCATACTCTAGAATATGAAGAGGTTCTTACATCCTCTCTTTCACATGATTATGCCGGTGTGCAGAATGATGATCTATTGAATGTTTTGGAGGTTAAATCAGAGTTTGGAGGTGATGTATTCTCCCTCCTTGATCACATGCTTCCTATGTAATTCTATTCGATCATTGGAACATGTTCCCAGAGTTTCATTGCAGATGGAGGATACTACCATTCGCTTGGGTTCAAGTCTTAGGCATATTTTGGTGATTTTGGTTTTGATCTCACCCCTGTTGGTTCAAAGGAGATCACAAGAAACCATATATCAATTCTTGGAGATGATTTGAAGTCCAAGCCACCACCATCATGTCATATTTCATTTGGTTATGATATCACCTATGTTGGTTCAAAGGAGATATCAAAGAACTATCTACACATTCATGGATTTGATCCTGCCTCAGCTGATTTGAATTAACGGTTCCAGGATGATCTTCATATTTTTGGATTTGTTCTCACCCTTGTTTGTTCTGAAGAGCAAGTTCAAAATCCCCCCAGATTTGCTTGCATCCACTGAAGTAGAATACAAGCACATGTTTTTGGAGCATGATCCAATTCTTCCCAAAAGGAAGATACCTCCAGACATATGATCAAGCATCATACCTACTTGAGTTTGGAGAAATTAATATTTTGGTGTGTTTCAGTCTATTTTGAGGGGGGAGTTTTCCATGAGGTTTTCCCCATTTCCTTGGTTCATGGAATGTTCATTTTTTATCATTTATTTGATTGTATGGGTGACCTTTGGTCTTAATAACCAAGGCCTAGGATGCAAAAGTATGGATTAATGGGGGGTGTTAAGATATTTTAATATTCCATCGTTATCCTACCTAGCATTATTTATTTTTCCTAGTAGTTGATGATGTCATTTTTCCCCTAGTGGTGTGCAGATGTCATCCATGATCCATCTACCACCTTCTGATCCCTACATGCATCATTTTAGGACCACTTGAGTCAGTTCCCTATTTTATAGGAACCCACTCAGTGTTCTAGTGCAGTCCACCTAAGTTAGCTGACTCTTGTGGGGGGTTAGATCTCCGGATGCTACTGATTGTGGCCTCATGTGCCCATTTCTAATTGACATGCATGAAAAGCTCACTATTGCACCCTCCTTATTCATTTAACTGATTGTGACTTCAGTTAGCTGAGATTAGGTTCAGTTGAGTTGAGTTTGAGTCTTCTGAAGCACTCCAGTGGTGATAATCCCTATGCTAGAACAACTAAGGTTCGAATTCTCCTAGGTGATTCGAATTCTCTCCATTGTAATATTATTATTGATTACACTAATTATTGGAACACGTGTTTTTATTCTGCTCCTATCTTAGTTATGCTGCATAGTTATTATTCTGCTCTTTTTTACTGCAGTTTTCACTCTTATTCAAATTTTCTGCTCATTCTTTCTTTGTGAGGTATCCTCAGCTATTAGATCTGTTGTGAATTTCACAATGAGAATGGATATTGGGAGAAGAGGGTGCTGATGTGTTCCTATAATTAATTTTTGCATGAGGAAGATAAGGAGAAGTATTATTTCATTTCCATCCCTAAGGGTCTAAGTGTCGAAGGAGCGACGGAAGTAGTCCCAACTGAATTCGAAAGGATACTGTCAGAATTTAAAGGCATTATGGTCGATGAGATGCCGAATGGGTTTCCACTGACAAGAAGCATATCCCATTAGATCGATCTGATCCCAGGATGGAGTATAGCGAATAAGGCACCCCACAGGATGACGCTGACAAAAAATGTTGAGCTAAACTGACAAGTCCAGGAATTGTTGGACAGAGGCTTGATTCAGGAGAGTCTAAGTCTGTGTACAGTACCATCTATACTAGCACCAAATAAAGGAGGATAATGGAGGATGTGCACCAAATCCCATGCCATCAACAAGATTATGATCAAGTACATATTTCCATTGCTAAGCATGGATGACTTGCTCGATTTCTTGAGTGGAGCTAAGTACTTCACCAAGATTGACATAAAAAGTGGATATCACCATATAAGGGTAAGGGAAGGTGATGCATGGAAGATGAACTTCAAGATGAAGGAAGGATTGTATGAGTGGTTAGTTATGCCATTTGGGTTGACTAACGCACCCAGTACATTCATGCAACTGATGAATGAAGTCTTAAATACATTGTTGGGGAAGTTTGTTGTGGTCTATCTCAATGACATTTTGATCTTTAGAAAGACAAAAGAAAAACACTTGTCACATATTCAACAAGTCTTGCAGAGACTAAGTCAATAAAAGTTGTTCGTAAATATGTAGAAATTCCCATTCATAAAAGAGGAGTTAGCATACTTGAGATTCATAATATCGAGTCGAGAGTTGAAGATGGACCCAGAGAAGTTCAAGGCTATCTTGGAGTGGCCAGAACCGACAAATTCCACCGAGGTAAGGATTTTCCATGGACTTCCCAGTTTTTACCGAAAGTTCATCATGGATTTTAGTCATATAAGTGCACCACTAGGAGTGTGTATGAAGAGGGGTGAGTTCAATTTGACATAATCTTCCCGAAAAGCATTCGAGAAGTTAAAGAAGAAGGTAATGGAGAGACTAGTTCTAGCTCTCACAACTTCATCAAGGTATTTCAAGTCTATCACGACACCAATGGAGTAGCAATTGGAGCAATGTTAAGCTAAGAGGGTCAACCAATCACGTTCTTTACTGAATAGCTGGATGAAGCCAAGCAGAAGTATTTTTTCTATGACCAGGAGTTTTATGCCATTATTTAGGAATTGAATAAATGGAGGCACTACCTGTTACCAAAGGAGTTTGTGTTATATATAGACCACCAGTCTTTGATGTATCTAGACACCCAAACCATGTTGAACCAAAGGAATACGAAATGGGTAGAGTTTCTACAGAGCTACACCTTTTTGTTACGAGATAAGTTGGGAAATTCGAATAAGGCAGCTGATGCATTAAGATGACGAGTTGTGCTATTGAGCACGACAACTATTCGAGCCACAGGGTTAGAGTCGGTGAAGACAAAATATGAAACCAACAAGGATTTTGCTGAAGTGTGGAAAGCGTCGAAGGAACCGTGGAGTATCAAACAAGATTCATACTTGGATTATTTTATTCAAGAAGGATACTTTTTTAAGGGTCATCAATTATGTATTCCCCAAGGATCAGTAAGAGAGAATATGATACATGAGATGCATAATGGAGGATTTTTAGGGCACTTTGGCATCGACAAGACCAAAGTGTTGGTCAAAGAAAAATATCACTGGCTAGGATTGGAAATAGATGTGAAGAAATGGGTTCGACGGTGTCGGACATGCCAGCATGCCAAAGGGAGAATTCAAAACATGGGACTGTATGCACATTTTCCAGTGCCGACTATTCTGTGGGAACATATCAGTATGGATTTTGTGTTAGGATTGTCGAAAAAAAAAAACGGGGTAACGAATCCATGTTTGTGGTAATGGACAGGTTTTATAAAATGGCGCATTTTATTCCATGCAAGAATACAAGTGATGCCATCGGAATTGTTGTGCTATTATTTAATGAAGTTGGGAGATTGCATGGGTTTCCAAAGAGTATAAATTCATATAGAGACACCAAGTTTGTGGGATTTTCTGGCGAACTTTGTGGAAGAAGTTGGATACCAAGCTGCAGTTAAGTTCTGCATACCATCCATAGACTAATGGGAAAAATGAAGTCATTAACGGGAGTTTGAGAAACATCCCGAGATGTCTAACTGTTGATCGACCAAAACTATGGGAAAATGTGTTGGCGCAGTTGGAATTCACGTACAACAACTCAGTAAAACGATCAATGGGAATGAGTCTGTTCTAGATAGTGCAAGGGAGAAGCCCGCATGGGGTAGTCAATTTGATAGAGATACCAATGAGATCAGTGCAGATGCTAAATAATTTGCAGAGCACATGAGGGAAGTGCATGATGAGGTGAGGAAGCAGCTCGAGAAAAGCAATGTTGCATATAAGTTGCGAGCCAATTGGAAGAGATGAATGCATTCATTTGCATAAGGAAATTTGTATATGCACATTTATGGAAGGAAATTTTCCCGAGAGGAACGTATAATAAGTTGAAACTAAAGAAAATAGGCCCTTCTAGTATCCTAAAGAAATTTTTTGATAATTCCTATGTGCTAGAGCTGCCGAAGGAGATGAACATTTCATCGACATTCAATGTCACCAACTTGTACAGGTATGAGGAAGGTTCGACAAGTGGGGAAAAGTTGGACATCAATTGGAAAGAACAACTTCCATTACAACCGAAAGAAGAAGTCGAAGAGATACTCAACAAAAGAGAAGTCGGGAGGACCTGACGATAGAGGAAGAAGGAATATCTAGTTCGTTGGAAGGATTGAAACCTCAAAGAAGAAACCTGGATCTTAGAAGAAAAGTTCTGTGAATTGAAGAATCAGGGTGTAGTTATTTCAAACCAGGGAGGTTGATGCGGGGGAATCAAGCCCAAAAGGATAAGTCTAGGTGAATTGATGAGATTTCCTGGGAAACAGTTAACAATTCCAAGCAAGCGACAAAAGAGTAGTAGATGAAAGAGGAGCCATGATACCGACCTATGAGTCGATGGTAGAAAAGGAAGGAGAGGAAAACAATTGAAATAGATACCGATCGACAGATAAATCAAGAATTTTAGAAAAGAAGTCGAGTCAACTGACGATCAACAGAATCAGAGCGCGAAAGCTGTGACTATGTATGTAGTTGAATAAGTTAATGCGCAGTTAAGACTGTTGTTGCAGGATGCCAGAGGGCCGAAGGAACCAAGCAGAGGCCGATGGGAATTTAATGAAGTTTGACCATGCTGGAAGCCATAGGAAGCTCTTGGAGGGAAATATAATATGGGAAAACAAATCTCTATAGGGGATCACTGGTGAAGAGCAAGGAGAGGAGAAGAAACCAAGTCTGGTTTTATGTAATGAATTAGAAAATTCCATTGCAATTCCTCTGTAAAGGGAAGTTTGATTAATAAGATTAGAGACATACTTCTTGGCATTGGTTGTGTTTTGTTATTGCATGTGTTGCTTCATTGTGTGCTTTGATATAGCAGGATGGACTTTGTAATCCCGCACTGCATCAACATCCTCCGAATGATGTGCCATAGGAGGTATTTCCTTTATAATTACAAACCATCAAGAGATATTAGTTAATATAAGAAATATTAAAATGATACATACATTTACAAAAACGATCAATATAAAGACATAGATAATGAACAACTTACCAATGGATGATAGTCATGCGCCCCCTCAACGTGTCCATGTTACCTACAATGTATTTTAGCTATTGTGATATTTATTCTTCTCCTTTTAAAGCCCCTGCATTAACTGCATGGACAATAACATTTCCCATCACTCTTTCTTTTCAGTCCATCCCATAATCTAGCAAGCAATTCTCGATTTTGTTCGTTTGGATCAGAAATATTGTTATGTGGCATTTTCTGATAGCAAGCTTGACTGATGATTATCGATGTTAAAAAATCAAGCTCTCTTTACTAATTTTAATCATAGTAACAATTGAAACAATTGTGGCTTTTTGTACGGAAAATAGTCTGTACAAATATTATAATTTCTGCAAACCGTTGCTTGTATAGAAAACATGTTGGAATATTCCTATAATTTATAGTTTCTCAAAAATAAATTATTGTCAGCTAGCTGATGACATTAACATAGTGACCATTATAACCTAGCAATGTTGGAAATACGACGACTTTAATCTATTGATTGTTGTAGTAGGATATTTGACGGTCGTCAGAAATTCAATGACTATCAGGGTAAATTTAAAAAAGAAACTAAGGAAAATTCATAATTATAAAGGTGTAATCCGAGGACAAGGTCAATTTCATAGGATTTCGTCGGATTTTGGGTTCAAATTTGGTTGTGTATGCATGGTAGTTGATAGTGGTAATGTGTCATATGATTTGGTTGTTGTCATGGATTTGTGGTCACGAGTTGTTTGACAATTTGAATGTAAGGCCTTTTCCTTTTCTATGCATGGCATCACCTTTTCACTCCCTTCCATCCATTTGTTTCTTCCATTTTTTATCTTTGACCTTTGAATTGGACCTGGACTTGTGATATCAAGGACCTTTCCCCCACTTAGACCTCTATGCTGGTTAGACTCCATGTTTACTTTCTGTCTCAGCTCTAGAGTGTGTTTCTGGGTCCATTCTTGTATGCTTGTATGATTCCTTGTGGATTGGATGTGTGTCCAGTGTCACTGAATTGTCTCTTTTAGTATTCTAGACTAGTTATCCTAAAAAATGCATCAAAACGCATAAATGCTATATATAAAGAGATTAGTTGTGTCTTTCAACACTAGGCCTAAATGAAATGAAAGTAAATAAGTCTTATGTAGCTAGTTAGTGGGCAAAGGATGAGCACTCATCCTTTGTATGACATAAGGCCATTTTCGCCTACAAGGCAGCATGGTGGTAACTCCATCGCACTTATGGATGGTGGTGGGCAATGGAGGTCAAACTGAGTCATTATCTGGGGCCCACAAGGCTATCCAAGGAACCTACCCTTGGAGGTTGGCCAGTGAAGGAAAGATCATGCTAAGTAAATGATTGAATCTGAAATGTTGCAAAATCCACATTAATTAAATGTTATAAAGGATGCTTACTAGAACCTACTAGAGACTCTCTAAGCACTCTATCGATATGTGAGACAATGACATCCCCTACTGTTATCTATCCTACACATGTATGAGTGGGTTCCCTTTTCCCTTCTTTTCGAGAGATCACAGTGTCAAGGCTTACCAAGTCAGATCCCCTTGTCCTAGCCTTGTTTTGTTCACCTCACTCATCGTAGAAACTTGGTTAAGTTTGTAAGTGGGCATATGTAAAGGGCTTCATGAAGAATTGTTTGACTAATTTTGCACAAGTCTTATGATTATTTAATGATTGATTACTACTATTATGTTACTTGTGTTCTAGTTTGGTTATTAACATACACATGAGAGCGTATTTCACCCCATGTGCATGCAAATTCATTTAGTTTGTCTAAGTTATCAGTTTTTGGTTAGTTTTGACCTAGTCAACTTTCTTGACTTGGTCAACGAGCATGGCCTCGGGGCCAAGTATCATTAAATATGTCCCAGTTTTGTTTTTGATTATTTTGGAGGCTATTTTCATCATTCCAATGCTTCACAAATGAAAAAATTGGTTCACTACAATTATTAGGTGAATTTTTAATAAAGTGAACCAAATTTTATTAAATTTTGGAAAAACATTTGAAGGCCTTTCACCAAGATAGTTTATGGGGTATGAGTAATGAGTATTAGTTGATTGCTATTTTTTGGAATTTTGGGCACAGTCAGAATTTTATTCCGAGCAGCGGAAGATCATGTTTTGGGCATATTATATGGTTTACAGAGGATATTCAACAAATACATTAAATTATCTAAAGTGACCATGGCTTAGTAAATGGAACAAACGGTGAATGAACGACATAGTTTTGACTTGGATGTTCTTATTCATGCTCCATAGGGTATCCAAACCCCATTTTTTTTATGTATTACCATGACATATCATTTTATTATATGTATTCGATCATTATGAGGGAATTCGCCCCCCTCCTCTAGTTGATCTTCCTTGCCCCCCTCGTCTAGTTGATCCATGTAGTGAGGGTAAGATTAGATCTCCACCATTGATTATCATTGTATTATATTTTAATATCAACCACTCATTTAAAAAGTGGTTAGGGATTTTGTCTCTCTCAAAAATTTTTAAGAGAGGAGACCCGTCATTGTAAAGGGACTTTTGGCTCTTGGAAATTTCGGCTAATACAGAAAATATATTTCAGAAAAAAAATTGTGTATCTTGTGTGTGATGTTCTTGCATAGTGATTGCATTATATTACTCCATGAACACTAGTGAAATCTTTGTGGTTCTTGTTAGCATTCAATTGTGGTGACTACGTGACAAGGTAGCGATTTTGGAAAAGGGACGCTATTGTGGAGAGCGTAGCCTCTCTCTCTCTGAAAACGTTTCACTATAAGTATTTTTCATTTGTTCATTTTATTTTTCAAGTGAAATGCTCTTTGTTTATCTTGTCACATTGTTTTATCTCCCTTGGATTTCATATTGACATTCATTGTATGTTTGTGCAGGAGAGGAGCACATTGGCCACATTGGGAATTTCAATTTGGGAAATATATTCACCGAGGCTTCACCAAGTTTATCATAGTTGAGGATGTTAATTTTTCAGAATTTACTTCAATCTGATCTAGGATCTTAACTGAGAGAACAACATGTACAGCATATCTACAACATATTAGTCATGAACACAATAATGCAAGCACACAAGAGACATAGAGTTTCCTTGGGGAAAACCATAAAGGTGAAAAACCCCAGTAACTTCCTCAGAGATAGATAGAGAGCAATGATACAACCCAAGCATAAGAGATAGACATCTCCTAGCAACAGCTTCTCCTCCTCCACAAGTGCGCCACTCTCCCGAGAGTGTGAGAGAGAATAGAATGATGAAATAGAGTGCCTCCCGCACTCTATTTATACTTGACTTGACTTGCCTAATAACCTTTACTAGGTCGGCCTTAACATAACCACATAACATAATGTTGATTGGGCCGACGCCCAATAGGGTGGTCTAATAACCCTTTGACCCACATGGCCGACCCCCAATAGGGTGGTCTAATAACCCTTCGACCCACATGACTTATACAGGGCCGACTCCAACAAGGTGGTCTAATAACCCATCACGTATAAGTTACGACACTTACAATATAAATGACGACACTTCCGTATAGAGGAATAATAACATCTCTATAGGAATACAGACACTTCCGTATAGAGGAATAATACCATCTCTATAGGAGTACAATATACATATATGAAATACATTCTGAAGTTACATATACATCAACACTCCCTCTTAACTAGGAAGGTATTTCTTAACACAGGTCTTCTAGCACAAGTCTTCTTCTCTGGATCATCATCACTGGATAATCGTCATCATCACTGCTGCTACTATCTTAATCAATCTCTAAATCTACTTGTCATAGGAAGTTCTACAGAGCCAGTCCTTTTTCATACTGGATGTAGGCCCACCACCTGCAGGTCTTCATCATCACTGGCCATACTGTGGAATCCTCGGGACTTATTATGTGCATCACAAAACCTTAAAAGAGTCTCTTGACTAGCAAGAACCCTAAAGAGCATTTGAGGCCTTTTTCATCCTATCTAGATCTCCAGGACTTATTACATGTGACTATCACAAAACCTTAAAAGAGTGTCTCAGGAACGTTTATGTGCATAGCACGACTGGCAAAAACTCTAAAGAGAATCCCAGGAACATTTATGTTCATAAGCACGACTGGAAAGATCTTCAGGACTGATTACATGTGACCTCTGCTACAAACCCTCGAAAGAGCATCCTAGGACTTATTACGGGCACACAACCCACCCTATTGGATCTCCCAGGTCTTACATGTAGCAGCCCACCACAAACCCTCAAAAGAGCATCCCAGGACTTATTACGGGAACACAACCCAACCTATCAGATCTCCCAAGTCTTACATGTGGCCCACTATCACAAAACCTCGAAAGAGCATCCCAAGACTTATTACAAGCACACAGCCCAACCTATCGGATCTCCCAGGTCTTACATGTGATACACAGTTCCAGTCCTTTTTCATACCGGATGTGACCTAGAACAAGTCTACGATTTCCTTTACACAACTTGTCCACAGCTATAGAGTATCAACCTAATACTCACCATACATCATCCTGATGTACACATGATCATCCTGATCATCATCATTGCATCATCCTGATGCAAGTCATCTAGAGCAACATCTTGAAGTTGGTCATCCATGATCATCCTAATCATACAATGCATCTACCTAATGCATACCTAGTATCTACCTGATACATATCACCATACATGATCCACCTGATCATACAATGTATCCACCTGATACATACATAGGTACATGTTCCACACAATGTATCCACCTGATATATATCAACATACATGATCTCCCTGATCATACACAGTATCCATCTGATACATATACATCTACATGGTCCAAGCATCCAACATGATGCATATACAAATACATATAAGTGATCCAACTGATCATATCCAGCATTCAACATGATGTGTACATACATATACATATACATATAAATGATCCAACTGATCATATCTAGCATCCAACATGATTTGTACATACATATACATATAAATGATCCAACTGATCATATCCAACATCATCTTGATGCATATACAGAGCAGTAACTGGAGTATCGTCCTGATGCTCATCATCTAGTGCTTACATCCACAGCCATGTGAAGGATCCCCCTTCTACCATGCTAGGAATGGCTACAACAAATGTCTCCATCACTTCTTCCTCGAAGTATCATTGATATAAAGAACACCAAGCCTCTCTCTGAAGTACTCGAACTTCACTCTGGCTAGTGGCTTCGTCATTACATCTGCAATCTACTCATCCATCACAATCATACAAGAGCTTCACTACTCCTCTCTATACCATATCCTTGATATAGTGATATTTTATCTTTATGTGTTTCGACCTGTCGTGGAACATCGGGTTCTCAGATAGCTTCACACAACTATGGTTGTCACAAAATATACCAGTAGCCTCCAACGGTAGATCAAATAACTCAGACAGTAGCTTTTGAAGCCATACTGCCTCACAGCTAGACGAATAGGATGCAACATACTCTGCTTCGACTATACTCGGTGCTACACAGGACTGCTTCCTTCTAAACCAAGAGATCACACCTGATCCCATACTGAAGCAGCACCCAGAAGTGCTCTTCCTATCAGCACTGCCTACCCAATCTGAATCAACATAACCCTGTAGGTTAAACTTTTGATTTGCATCATACTTGAGCCCATAATGAACTGTACCCTTCAGGTACCTCAGAATATGCTTTACAGCAACCAGGTGAACACTCCTCGGATCCGTTAGGAACTGGCTCAATGTGTTCACCACAAAGCAAATATCCGGTCTCATGTTCGTCAGGTACATTAAGGACCCAATCATCTGACGATACATAGTGATATCAATTGGCTCAGATGAAGCATCACACAGAAGCTTCAGGTTTGATGCCATAGGTGTGGCCATGGCCTTGCAGTCCATCATCCCGAACCTCTTCAGGATCTCTAGTGCATACTTCCCTTGTCCAAGGACGATTCCATCTGCAGTCTGCCACACCTCCATACCTAGAAAATAGTGCATTATCCACAAGTTCTTTATCTCGAACTCGGCAGCAAGCTTCCGCTGCGTGTCGGCAATCAATCTATCTTCATCTGTAATAAACAGGTCATCCATATACAAAAGTAGTATCACTGGATTTCCTTCCTCAACCTTGTAGTAAATACTGGAATCTGCTTTACTCTTGGTAAAGCCCAAACTGGATAGAAAGTTGTCTATCCTACCATACCAAGTTCTGCACGTATATGACCCCCTGTCATGTGTCTTAGAACCAAGTGGCTGCTCCACATACACTTCTTCTTCAACTACACCATTCAAGAAAGCTGTCTTGAAATCCATTTGGTGTATCTTCCATTTCATCACTGCACCCAGAGCAAGTACGGATCTAATGGAAGTGTATCTGGCTATAGGAGAAAAAGTCTCTATGCTACCACCTGCAGCATGATTGATCTTTTAGATCCTCTTGGAAGTCACTACAGACTCCCTTTCAGGTCGTGGGACTACATCCCAAACATCTTCATGATCGATTGGTACTCCTCGATCATGGCATTCTTCCCAGATCTTGGGAACTTCAATATCTTCAATATTTTCAATAGATAACTTTGTTGTTGAACAAATGTTGTAGTCCTTCTTTTGTAGGTGATGGTATACGATCTTTCCTACACAACAAGTTAAATTGCATGATTAGAAAACATCTCATAGTTTTCAGAACAAATTCTTACACATAAAGAAATATGTCATATAGTCATGCAATTATCTTAGCCAATGCTTCAATACAACATTTATCCATCTCTCGTAACTTTCTAGATGCCTTCTAATCTCTACCAGAACATTGTTAAGAGTGTGCACAACTCCCAACATGTCAGCAAAGAGGTTTCATTCTAGATAAGTAGAAATGGAATGTTGTACCAGTGCCATAGGCCACTTACCCATGTATATTAGTAGTATACTATTCATCAATGCAACTATGCATAATACACAACCTGATTCTAGGAACATGAGTATATACATTGTTGAACAGTATTATTTAAACAATAAAATATGCAAGGAATGATAATTCAAATACTCATCTTTGTTTGTTTGTTGGGTTGACTCCCTCTCAGTCTTTGCTTCTTTTCTGCAACTCCATTCTGATGTGGATTGTGAGAAGTGGTCAACTCCCTCTGAATATCTGCATCCTTGCAGAAGCTACTGAAGTGTGCTCCTTCTTGATCTTTGCTTCCTTGCAGGAAACAACTGGAGTGTGCTCCCTCTTGATCTTTGCTTCCTTGCAGGAACAACTAGAGTGTGCTCCCTCTTGATATTTGCTTCCTAGATTACCTGTCCTTGAACTTATATCCATCACTATGCATGCTTATTAGTATCATCATTGTGTTATCCTTGAGGTCTCATACATAATCACACATTCATTAGTATAATCTTAATACTATCAAAACACAATAATCTTAAACATGTATAGTCATGATCATTTCAAACACAGATAATAAACATTAGTATTCAAGGTTTCAGGGAAGTCTCCTTTTATTCATGCATATTCTTATTTGATCATAGGACTCTTCTGGTTATTTAAATCATCAATCAAGATAAGAGACATAAAATGCATAAACCCTTGATTACTTACATTTCTAACTTTATGAATAAACATAACTAATCATACCAAATATACTTATATAAGGGATCCTAACACAAGGTAGGATTCTAACTTGATATAGGAAAAAGATACCTGGATTGGTATGTTAGCTAGTTCTGTCTAACATACCCACATGTTGTCTTCTTGTTCTCTTCAATGACTTGTGTTAGTAACCTGCATATCTCATAGGTTAACCATTATAGAACCAAGTTATACATACCTCACAAATAGATCTTCTAAGTGATTCATGACAATGGATGAATCTTTGTCCTCATGTCATCATGATCATATGTTCTTGAACTAGAACATGATTTGTCTTTCTTGGTATACCTTTCATGTTAGCGGACAACATTAACCTCATACAACACCATAATGCATTAGTACAATCATAAGTGTCAACACCCTAATCAATGAATATCTTCTATCATGCATTCATAATTTTATTAAGGTGATACGACAAGTCTAAATTTAATCAAGATAGTACTAACCGTAATAACATGAAGACAAACATACCATAAACTTAATCATGAAGAAATCTCGAAACATACCTGGATGAGTCATACCTGTCGAGATTGCTTGTAATCTTCTTATGTAAGGCCTTAGCCTCATCTCCCTCTAAAACAAAAACTTCTTCACTTATGCAGGTGACCAATCCATTCTCTTCTAGGATTAACCCAATCCACTTGATTTGTAGGAATTGGATCTAGAGCTGGATTAGGGTTTATCAGAGAAACCCTAAAAATTCAAACTTTGAATTTCAAACTTCTGAAAGGATAGAAATATGTGCCTTGATGAGCTGATCAAGCTGGTATACTCGTAATTTGAAAACTGCAAAGTTTCACCCCTCAAATTTGCCTTTGAAACTTCCGGATTCACTGGACATGACCCCGAACTAGGGTTTGATAAAGCTCACCCTTCTTCCCAATCAAAAGGTTTTATCCAAAGCTCTAAGATTCTATTTTTTTGAGGAGCTTCCAGTCGTGGTCACAGATTTCAAAAATTTCCATTTTTGCAGAAGCCCTAATTTTCCACTTTTCCGATTAAAGTCCTGAACTAGGGTCTGATCAAGCCCGTCCTTCTGCCCAACCAAAAATTATGATCTTGGTCTCTAAATTTATATTTTTATGAGTAGCATTCAGCCGTAGTCTCTGATTACAAAAATTCCAACTTTCTCCGAAACCCTAAATTCCGGAAGCCATGAATGAAGGTGCTCAAAAATAATTATGTTTTGATAGAAATATGTACCTGATTGTTTCTGGTGTAACTATGAACTTTTCAATCCACAGGGTCTAAAAATTTTCCTATGATAGCCCGACTTGTCATCTTTCCAACCCCATAGGTCTGACCTCAAATGGATTCTTTGAGAGAGATTTATTCCAAGTGTCGCAACGTGACCTATTTATGGGATAAAATAGGAGAGAAAAATTGTACAGCATGCCATGTGTCACTGGTTCAGTTTCGACCTCTGAAAAAGTTACCTGAGAAAGTACATTCCGTGTACTACCTGTCACTTTTTATGAAATTTCATTTGGAGCTTCCTAGCCCAAGTTATGACCTTTTTTCCAAGGTCACTTGTTTATGACTGAGATCTGGAAGAGGCAAAAACCCTATATTGTATAGATCATAAATCACAAAGTATAATGAATTATAGGTTTTCCTTTGGACACAAGGTACATGGGGATCTTAGCTTCTCCTTGTACGATTTTAAGACCTTGAAACCTCGCCTAAAATTATTTATAGTGAAAGTTCTATGATGAATGGTTTTTTCTATATCAAGCCCTAGCTTCGCAATTGCAACAAATGTCATACATGCCATACCATGCCTTCTTTCAGGCTAGCTCTAATACCATGTTAATTTTTCAGAATTTACTTCAATTTGATCTAGGATCTTAACTGAGAGAACAACATGTACATCATATCTACAGCATATCAATCATGAACACAATAATGCAAGCACATAAGAGACATAGAGTTTACTTGGGAAAAACCATAAAGGTGAAAAACCCCAATAACTTCCTCAGAGATAGATAGAGCAATGATACAACCCAAGCATAAGATATAGACATATCCTAGCAGCAGCTTCTCCTCCTCCACAAGTGCGCCACTCTCCCGAGAGTGTGAGAGAGAATAGAATGATGAAATAGAGTGCCTCCGCACTCTATTTATACTTGACTTGACTTGCCTAATAACCTTTACTAGGTCGGCCTTAACTTAACCACATAACATAATGCTGACTGGGCCAACACCCAATAGGGTGGTCTAATAACCCTTTGACCCACACGGTCGACCCCCAATAGGGTGGTCTAATAACCCTTCGAACCACATGACTTATACAAGGCCAACCCCAACAAGGTGGTCTAATAACCCATCAAGTATAAGTTACGACCCTTACAATATAAATGACGACACTTCCGTATAGAGGAATAATAACATCTCTATAGGAATACAAAAACTTCCATATAGAGGAATAATACCATCTCTATAGGAGTACAATATACACATATGAAATACATTCTGAAGTTACATATACATCAACAGAGGAAGAGTGTCACTATCTTGGCATCAACGAATATTTTAGGTACGATTTCAATATTTTCTCTCTAGTTTAAATTTCTATTCCACTTGTTGGCATTTTCTTCTAAGTATAAAACCTTCATTTCATAGAAGTAGGATTTTTAGTCACCTTCTTCTCTTATGGTTAAAAACCCAAGTTGGAATTGGCATAAAACCCTTAGATACCAAGTTTGGTTAACATTCGAATCCATTTACCCATTTTTTAGCACTTGTCTCCTTTGGATCAATTCGCCCTTCTTGGGTATCTGTTCATTTACTACAACAATTTACCCCTTTAGTGGGGGTTTAGACTTGCGGAGGTCTTGCCAAAAATGTCTCTAAATTTGTTTTTAGAGCTTTTGAGGAGGTTTTTGAAAACCCCCCCCTCACCCGGCCCGAAAAGTCATGAAAGTTGAACTTTTGGTGTTGATTTTTTAACAGTCGCCTCTAAAAGTTTGATTCTCATGACTTTTAGGGGGGGTTTCAAAATGACCGCAACAAATGTGTTTCTTAAGATGGTTTATTTACAAACCCCCATAAAATTCATGAGAATTAAATTTTTGGAGGTGTTTTTTTAACAACCACCTCTCCAAGTTTGCTTTTTATGAATTTTGTGGGAGGTTTAAAATGATCGCCCCTACATGTGGTTTTTAAAGAAATACTTTCAAACCGCCCCCCCCCAAAATCCATGAGAACTTAACTTTTGGAGGTGGTTTTTTAAAAACCACCTTGAAAATTTCAATCCTCTTTCCTTTTGGAGAGGTCGTTTAAATGAGCACCCCTAAATATATTTTTCAAGGTGTTGTTTTGAGAACCCCCATACAAGTCATGAGAATTTAAATTTTGGTGGTGGTTTGTTAAAAACTGCCACCATACGTCAAATTCTCATGACTTTTAGGGGGGGTCTAGAAAGACTACCCCTAGCTATTTTCAAGGTGGTGTTTTGAAAACCCCCTTAAAAGTAACGAGAATTGAATTTTTGGAGATGATAGTGTTATAAAAAAACATCTCCAAAAGCCATGTTTTAGAGACAGTTTATATATGTCAGTTTTTATTGTGGCAGTTGCATCACATTTTTGGGTTTATAGAGGGAACTAATATATATATATATATATTTGGTTTATGTTAGAAATATCACCAGTACTGAGAGGGGGGTGAATCAGTATTGGGCACTTTTTAACCAATTTATCCTTCACTTTAAATTATGTTAGTAGCATTCATCATTACTTCCCATTCATGTATAAACATACCATAAACAAAAAGTAAACAATGCACAAAACACAAGGATTTTACATGGAAACCCAACAAAGACAAAAACCATAGAAACTTATCTTCAAAGTTTCAATGTTTCCAAGCTAAGATTGAAAGAGAGTCCTACCCCATGAATTTCAAGCTCCAACCTGAAGGGAGCTACAACTCCCTAGATGTTAATCCATCTCCAATTGGAAGTTGAGCCTCCAACCACCCGAATATAAATATATATGAGAGACTATAAACATGTCACTATCCCTGTCACTGCCTATCACTATCCTTCTCACTTCCTATCACTATCATTGTCACACACTGTCACTGTCACACTATCACTATCATATCATCATCATACTACGATATTGTCATCAATAATTCCAAAAACAATCAATATCCATATTCTTCATGTATAAATATTAGGGAAAAACCCTAATTCAAGCCCAGAAACTCAAACCCTAGGTCATGCAATAGTGAGTTGATGGATTGTGTTGTGGAAACTTGGAGTTTCCAGGAGGTGAAGCAAGACCCAACTCTAGCATGTGATCATCATTGTGGTTTAGTGTTGGGACCTTAGGGTGTAGTAGGCACTCAACCTAACCATTTTCTCAGTTCCATCCATGTGGTCCCAAACCACCATGTTTTCCCTCCATAGGGAATATTTGGCCTGAAAGTGGAATATGGTACTGATTTTGAAGTTTAGAACACTAGACATGGTTCTTGGTGTTCGTGATGTGGTTCAATGCCAAAATCTAGGGTATTATACCATAATATTTGTCTATAGGGATAGCGATACATCATTGTGTCCCTTGGACACCATAAAGGTCCTGCAAAGGGAATCTTTGTCATGTGATCATGATATCATGAAAATTTTGATTTTGGCACATTGAGGAATATATTGGATGTTATCATTACTTTAGAGACGGTCCAAGGCCAAAATATAGAGTTTGAACCCATAACATTTTCCTCTAGGAATCATGGGCTATGTGTGGGCACCAAACCATCATATTGTTGAAATATATTATATTCCTTGGAAGGTAATAATGTCTTTGTATTATGTAGGAAGTTATCCACAATCTTATGTAAAAGAGTAATACATTATATCTCATATTTATTATGGTAAAGTATACTCTTGATATCCATTGTTATATAAAGAGGTGTTATTATGGAGAATTATATTATCCCACATGCAATATGTGAGAGTAATTCCTCCACATCTCTTGGTATATAATAGGGTCAAGGGAGTCACATCATCATTCAATCATACTATCAAAACAAATTCTCTTGTGCTCACAAGATATCTGCTATATTGTATTGGGGTTATTTGGAGTTGCTCTCTTTGTAAGATTGAAGGAGATTTCTGGAGATAATAGAAGACAACCTTCCCGTGGACGTAGCCCAATTGGGTGAACCATGTATATCTGGTGTATTCTTTTCCTTGTTCTCTTTCTATTCTTATTTATGTTGATATGTTATTGGAGCCTTAGATAAGTAAGCTAGTTTATCTAGATCTATAATTCTGACATGGTATCAGAGCTGGTTGCTATGATCTAGCACCTTGTATATCTTTCAAAATAACTATTATCTTCATCTTGGCACTCTTTATTTTTTGTATATTTTCTTTCTATCTGGTATCCATTAGACTTCTCTTTAGATCTGGGCATGATTTTACATATTTGATTTTTTTTCTCTTAACCCTAACTTTATTTTGCATATTTGATTTTTTTGTTTTGTAGATTTGTATTTTTTTGGATTCTCCTCAAGGAGATCTATCTTCCAGTTGTCAGATCTAGTGTTTTCATCCAAGTTTGGTAGACTTTGTGCATGTTTCCGTCAGTGAATTAATCGACACTGTTTTTGGCCTAAAACAAGACACATGCAACTTATCTTCGCAGATAGGGTGTGTAACCGCGACTTGCCTAATGCGAATCTACGTGTAAACTATAGACCCGCGACTTTCAGTGTACAGACTCGCGTTTGCTATGGAATACCCATGCCTGATCTACTATAAACATGTGCGTACTTCAGTATACACGTGACCCTTCTGTACAGAACCTACGTGTGCTTTGGCATACCCACGTCTTCACTATGCAGATTTTATTAGATCTAACCACGACTTCACTGTACAAAATCCGCATGTATCAGATCTACACATGAGCTTTCTGTGGCAGACCCATGAGTGAAATTATTTGGATTCCTTTAAGGGTTTTAAGTAAAGTCTCTGTCTTTTTTATTACTGATCAGATTTAATAAATTTTATCAGTTTTCTATTATTCACCTTTTTCTCTTATCATTTCTAGCATTTGACTTTAATTATCTTGTTAAAATTTCTATCATTATGACTTCAGAAGTAGCTTATGTTTCTGAACTTGTTGGTCCTAACTATCTTGCATGGAAAAGAAAAATTATTGATGTTCTCAAGAGTAAGAATCTATGGAGTATTGTTAATGGTGAACAAAAGAAACCTATTGATGCTAAAGATGTGGCTATATGGGAAGATAAAAGTGATCAAGCAAAAGGGATCATTGGTCAAATGGTTTCAGATAGTGTTCAGGTAAGTATTGAGGCAGAAGACAGCCCGATTGAGGTATGAAAAACTCTTGCTACTTTATTTGATAAATATGATGATGTTTTTGCTTATTACCTTGAAAATAATATTTTTGAGCTAGATCCTACTAACTTTAAAAGAGTAGAATTATATCTTGTTGAAGTGAAAAATTTAAATGAAAAATTAAATAATTTTGGTAAAGATTACAAGAAGACATACACCGCTCTTATAATTTTTGTTGAACAAAAAATGTCATCTTGTTTTGACATGTTCATCCAAACTAGGAATAGAGCTCTTGAATTGTCTCAAAGTACCACGAAACCTACTTTTGATGATTTTTGTAAAGGGTTGATAAATGAGCAAGAAAGGTTGATTTTTTCAAGACAAGTCTCACCTAATAAAGCTCTTCTGGGACATAATAAAAATACTAAGAATTTTTTTAATAATGCTAAAGGTTCTTGTTCACACATTTCTAATCATACTAATAATTATGGTCATGCTTCTAATGCAAATCATGAAACTAGTAAGAAGAAGAAAGTGTATGATTCTTGTAAACATTGTGGTAAAACTAACCATTCTGAAAAATAATTGCTTTAAAGAAAAATGTTTAATGTCTAAGGCTAAAAATAAAGGTTCTGATGAATCACAAGTAGCTTTATGTGCATCTGTTGTTTCGTCTAGAATTTCTTCTTCTAATGTGGAATGGATAATGGATTCTAGTGCTTCTAAACATATGACTGGTAATGCTTATTTATTTACATCTTATGGCAATAAGAACACACATCTTAGAAAGTAACTATAGGTGATGGTAAACAACTTTCCGTAATTGATTTTGGTAATGTTAATGTTGCTAATGGTCAATTGTAAGATGTTTTTTACGTTGAACACATACCCATTAACTTGCTTTCTATTTATCGTGCATGTCAAAAAGGATATAAATTTGAAGCTTGACCTGATAAATATGTTCTTAAAGATATCAACCATAATTTTAAAGTAGTTTCTTTTGGTTCTGTTGATCATACCACTGGTTGATATAAATTGTTGGTTTTAGTTCAACTGAGAGACAATCTTTTTATTCCTGTGTTGTTCATTATGATGAACTAAGTAAATCGTGGCATGAAATATTGGGTCATTTGAATTATGGTAAAATGAAAATTTTAACTAAAATGGTGCATGAATTGCCTAATATTTCGTCTACTAATGGTGTTTGTGAAGGTTGTGTACTTGGTAAACATCATAGAGAAATGCTTGATAAGGGTAAAGCTTGGCATGCTAAATAACCTTTGCAATTAATTCATAGTGACATTTGTGGTCCTCTTGAATTTCCTTCTATATCTCATGTAGTTTATTTTCTTACTTTTATTGATGACTTTAGTAAAAAATCATGGGTTTATTTTTTGAAACATAAAAGTGACACTTTTCCTAAGTTTCAAGCATTTAAATCCTTGGTTGAAAATGATTCTAGTAAAAGGATTAAGACTTTGAGATATAATAATGGGGGGGGATTTCTTAAGAAATAATTTGAAGCTTTTTTATCTAAACATGGAATTCAACATCAAAATATTGTTCCTTACACAGCTCAACAAAATGGTGTTGCTGAAAGGAAAAATAGAACTCTATTTGAAATGGCTAGATGTATGTTTTATTCTAAAGGATTTTGGGCTAAAGCCATCAGTTGTGCAATTTATTTTAAATAGAGTTCCTACAAAAGTTGTTGAGCATGTTAACCCTGAGGAAAAATGGAATGGTAGAAAACCAGATATTAGTAACTTTAAGGTGTTTAGTTGTGAATGTTGGGCTCATATTCTTGATGACAAAAAAAAAAGTTAGAACCCAAGTCTCACAAGTGTATATTCATTGGTTATGCTGAGGATTCCAAGGCTTACATGTTATTTGATCCTTCTAATCAGAGTGTCATAATCATAATAGATGTTCAATTTACTGAAGTCTCTCCACTCCCTGAGTCTGTAGAACCTCATGTTACCCTAAATATTCCATTGTCTCATGTTACTCCTATATTTGTTACTCCTTCCTCCAGTTATGTGCTCGTTGTTGATCTTAGTTGACCCTTTTCTTCAAGTGTTCCACCCGAATATGCCGAAGCTCCTGAAGTGACTTATGTTCCTTCTTACCTTCCTGTTTGGGCCTAAAAAAATCTTGAATCTACAAGTAGTGAGATCGGTAATCCTTTCGATACTCGTAGAACTAGATCTAACTTTGATCTTATGACCAAAGTTTTGGCTATAGATGATCCTACTTCTTATGCTCAAGATAAGGGTAAACCTCATTGGGAAAAAGCTATGTCTACTGAGTATGAATCTCTTATGAAGAACAGAACTTGGTCTCTTGTTCCTCTTCCTTCAGGAAATAATTTAGTTGGTTGTAACTGGGTTTATAAAACTAAGTTTACTGTAGAAGGACAGATTGAAAAATATAAAGCTAGATTAGTTGCAAAAGGTTTTAATCAACTTGAAGGTATTGATTATAATGAAAATTTTGCTCCTGTTGCTAAAATGAATACAATAAGAACCATCTTATCTCTTGTGACATCTTATAAATGGGAAATACACCAAATGAATGTTAAAAGTGACTTTTTAAATGGTGATCTTCATGAAAAAATTTATATGCAATAACCTCCTGGTTTTATTTCTTTTAAATGATCAAGTTTAGTATGCAAATTACACAAGTCTTTATATGGTCTCAAACAAGCACCTAGGGCTTGGTATGATAAATTTGATGCATATTTTTTGAACAATGGTTTTGAGCATTGTATATCTGATCCAAATTTGAATGTTAGGAACTTTGGTGATAATATCCTCATTATTGTGTTATATGTGGATAATCTTATCATCATTGGTAGCCAGCTTGTATTAATTCAAAGTATGAAAAGTGATCTTCAAAAGCAGTTTTAAATGATTGATCTCGGTATATTGCACTATTTCTTGGGTCTTCAGATCTGGCATAAGGAAGATGGTAATTTTCTCTCTCAACCGAAGTATACGACAGACTTATTGGCTTGTTTCCATATGAGTGATTGTAAACCTATGCCTACACCATTTCATTCCGTCGTAAAGTTAACTATTGAGTGTACCACCCCTCTTTTTGATGCTACTCTTTATCATCAACTCATGGTAAATTCGATATATTTAACTCACAGCAGAACATATCTCTCTTTTTCCATCAATACGGTTTCTCTGTTCATGCAGCAACCTCATGAAATTCATTCGCAGGAAGCCAAGAGAATTCTGAGATATTTACAGGGGACATTGTACTATGGTGTCTTTTGTTTGAGCAAAGCTACAATTTCACTTTCTGGATATACTGATTCTTATTGGGCAGGTGACAGTATTGTCCTACCGAGCAGCAAGAAACCGATATCTTCACCAAATCCTTAACAAAACCAAAGTATGTGCATCTTTGTTCCTTTCTTGGGATGAGGGAAGTTGTCATCAAGGGGGAGCATTAATGACTCCTTTCTTCCTTAGTGTTAGTGCGGGCCTTTCTCCGAGCCATTATTAAGGGGGAGTGTTGGAATATATTATATTCATTGGAAGGTAATAATGTCTTTGTATTATGTCGAAAGTTATCCACAATATTATGTAAAAGAGTAATACGTTATATCCCATATTCATTATGGTAAAGTATACTCTTGATATCCATTGTTATATAAAGAGGTGTTATTACGGAGAATTATATTATCCCATATGCAATATGTTAGAGTAATTCCCCCACATCCCTTGGTATATAATAGGGTCAAGGGAGTCACATAGTCATTCAATCATACTATCACAACACATTCTCTTGTGCTCACAAGCTCTCTTCTATATTGTATTGGGGTTATTAGGATTTCCTCTCTTTGTAAGATTGAGGGAGATTTATGGACATAATAGAAGACAACCTTCCCGTGGATGTAGCCCAATTGGGTGAACCACGTATATCTAGTGTATTATTTTCCTTGTTCTCTTTATGTTCTTATTTATGTTGATATGTTATTGGATGCTTAGATAGGTAAGCTAGTTTAACTAAATCTATAATTCTAACACATATAAACCTTTTCCTATGGAATTGTTGGCCTACAAGAAGGACATGGTGTCCATTTCAAGATTTTTGATACATCTTCCTCCTATGTTAGGTTCAACTATTCCATCCTTATGTGACCCTTCAACCATACCTATAGCAAGGAAGAGACCAAGAACAATGGTAATTTGGTGACCAAAGTGACCAATGGGGCAGAGACAATGAATCAACAAGCTATCACATGGTAAAATCAAGACAAGAGACTGTAAATAGTTCAACAACAACAGACATTGGGATCCACGGCCTTTGCACGAAGCACCATACTCTATGGTTCTCATAATTTTCTTACATGCTCTGAACGTGTCAATTTAGCATTCAAAGACACCACCTTGAGAAATATTTATCCCCAATAGTGGCCTATGGCCCGATAGATGGATTATGAACCCCAAAAACAAATTTTATGGTCTAATATCATTTTTTTCACATCAAACCATGGGACATGTATCGAGAACCATCCTTAGTAATTTAACCTCAAAACACTTATAACAATATCACACTCAAGCCAAAATTCCTTTTGGAAGGCATGTATGTTAGTTTGGGGCCCCATACATGGCCCATGAGCTCCTTACACAAATGTTTGGTGTGATATTATATATATGGACCTATACCTAGGAATGGGACTTTAGAACCATCCTTAGTTTGTAAATCCCCAAAATGATGACCATATATCACATGTATGTTAAAGATTCCTTACAGAAAATCTATGTGGTGACCTAGAAGACCATGCATGGACCATGAGCCCTATATGGAATTGGTAAAGACTTAGACCCTCAATTTAAATCTTGGTTCATAACAAACATCCTTAATGTTACAAATATTAATATGCCCACCATATTCCTCTTGCGGGTTAAAAATTTCCTATGTAGGGCTTATGTGATAGATAAGGCCCTACACATTTCCCATGAGCCATAGACAAAAAATATCGGTGTAAGGCTTTGTATTTTGGAATTGTACCACTGAATGGGCAATGAGAACCACACTTAGCATTCCAAAGCTTTCAAGGAGCACCATATACCTCTCACATGCCAACGTATGGTGGCTTGAGGCCCCACACATGGCCCATGAACCTCAAGGACAAATGTTATGGCCAAGCAACCTATATCTTGGCACCAAACCATGTCTTAGGCACTAAAGCTAATCTCTGATGTGTAAAACCTCAAAATAAGCACCATAATGCACTCGTGGGATGCGATATCCTACTAATTTCCTATGTGGTTGTTGTGACCAAAATGAGGTATAAGAAGCATGAAATAATAGTTAATGTTTTAATATTCAAATAAAATTCACTATAACTTTAGAATGTGATCTATTATGTTTAGTTTTGGTTATGGAAGATTATTTGAGAGTGATCAGTTTTTTTTCCATTGAGAATAGATTGTTCATCATGAGGTAATTTAGTTGTTAAATATGGTCAATGCCTTAACATATTCATTATCAAAATTATTTGAAATGCATAATACATTTAACAATTTTTTTATAATCATCAAATTTGATAGGTACAAGTGATTTCAAATTCCAATCCCAAATGTAATGAATGACCTACTAGTTTGCAAATTGTTGAATACAACAGGGTATTTTTTAAGGGTTCTATTATTACACTTAAGTATAGTATTCTAGGTGATTATTTTGGATTAGAAAAAACATAGATATGGATAGGTAGGCGAATATTAAATACAAAACCTACAATTTAATACTGAAACGTGTAAATTTTGGCGAATATTATGATAAAAAAAACATATTTTATGTAAATATAGGCAATATTAGAGACGAAAAATGACCAAATAGCAAATTTATTTTTTGAAAAAAACCCCAAAAATAGCCAATTGGCGAAATTTCGCCCCTAAAAATTACCTTGGAATGCACTAGTACAAAATGAGAGATAAGTGACAAGGTGACTGAAAAAGTTAGCCACCCCAACACTCACATGTTACTTGTCCCAAGAAAATCAAGCTTGCTCCTCTAAAGTCTTTCAAGACACCAAAAATTCAACATATATCTCCCTTGACGCTTTGTTATCCCTTCTACCTTATCTTCCTACTCCTATAGCTCATCGACTAATTGTGCAGTTGCTTCTACCTTTAACCATGCTTCAACTATCTGTGTATATTTTTGTATCTCTGTGTAGCCCCCTTCGATGATTTCAGAAATTCTTATAGCTTCATTATGTAATGTTTTGAGCTTTGGCTTAGTCGTTGTTGCTCCTCCCTTATGTGATTTACCTCTGCCTGTAGTCTCTTTCTTTTTGCAACCTTGGTCATTCTTTCTTGTGGTGGTAAAATCTTGATAAGATCCTTTTGCTTCACATCTCTGGACTGCATGTTATCCATCCTGGTTGTCACTCCCTGCAGATCTTCATCATACATTAATGCTTACCAAGATTGAAAACTTGCATCGAATATATTCACGCATCCCCCCTCTAAGGCCTTGATATAGTCAACTAATGCTTTCATTGCAGATTCCCTCCATTCTTGAACTTCTGACAGTGTATTGGGAACCAACTGTGCTTCCAACTCACTTATTCTGACCTAGAATCATTTTGTCTTCTATGGGTGCTGCCTCTTCCATTTAAATTTTTGGAACTGCATTGCTGGTCGCCTCCATCACTTTCTCTATTTTTTTCGTCTGCTCCGTGATCTCATCTTTCTCCTTCTAAATCTCTCTATATTTTTCTTGGATTTCATCCCTTTTCACACCACACTTCTTCATTTTAGCAAAGCTATGGATGGTTCACGTTAATGAACCATCAATTCCTTTAATAAGATAAAAACCCTAATGTTGGAAATAAAAAGATAAAAATGGAAATAACTCACCCTAAATTCATTATTGTATATGATAAATATTTATATTCTAAAGATGAGATTTATGTCATACCTCCAAGAGTGATTCACATCCTCGAATATCCTACACACACAACACCAATTTCCTGCGAGATAATACTTGACTCAATATTCCAAATTTCCATTATTTTTAGTTATCATGGAGACGCTTGACCATCTAGCTAGAGGACACCTATATATAATTAGGTATACCTAGTACCAAATATACTCTCTCATACACAAACGTGGACATGGATGCACTTGGGATGCTCTACCAAGGGTAAGACCGACAAACATATAGATAAATTTAGGGGAAGGAGACTCATGAGTCACACTTATATGAGGGTTTTCAACCTAAAAGAAGTTATCATTATGGTTGTCGGAGGGAGGATACTCCTTATAGAGTTCACAAGGGTACTTTTGATATAGACAAAGTCCCTAGTAGAGGAAGTAGAGTAGTAAATGATGTATGAATAGGGAGTCTTTGTCTTAGCTCGACTTTATGATGAGTTGAGCACTATGAGCTAGGTTGGACAAGGAGGAACAACCTACATTTCAATACTATAAGCATGAACTTGGTAAATATTTACACCCTTGCAGATGCATTAGTCCTCTATGTTAGGAGTTGACAAGGAAAAAATTGCATGATGGGATATTTGCAAACCCCATCGATGAATCGATTAAGAAAGGAGCCATCTTGTAAAGAAGGTACATTTATATTATATTACTTTCCCATCCTAAAAGTGAAATATAGTATGGGAGTATGGTGATCTTATGCAAAGTTTATACAAGGGCACATAGGTGTGTAAGAGGATCTCGAAGAGAGAAACAACTAGGAGATGCATCATTTGGTTGCCTTACATAGGACTATAGAGGAGGTATTTTTACTTTGTGATATGTAACTAGGGAGGAGAGGCATGGAGAGATCCTAATGTGGTCAATGCTTGGGATAGGATTCCACCATAGGTAAAGAGAATACTTTCACATATTTTTCTTGTGTTTTTTTCTCCTTTCATGAAATAAAGTGGGTACTAACATGTGATTGAAATATGGATGCAAATGATAGACTCTAATTCTAGTAAAGATACAGATAATAATGGATATCATAGTTATGGAGTTAGATAGATTATATTGGCTTACACACATGGTGGAAATGCTACCCTTTTGGGAGGATTCTCAAATATTTTCCTCTTTTGTAGTAGCTATGAGGATGATCCAAACACATAGGAGCAAGATCAATCACCTCCAACGAATGGGATAAGGATATAATAGGGAGTATATCCTACATGTCATGGAAACGAGGGAGAATTTAACATTCACAAAGAATGGGGGGGAGGAAAAATTCAAGGGATCATAAAGGTAGGGCCAAGGAATCCCTCTAATTCAACAGAACCAAACCCATGCTATAGTCAAAGAGGTTGACTTTGATCTGAGGGTAAATCTAGATTCCAAGGGAACACGTGGAGGCTGACATGACCCCAAAATAAAGTGCCTACTTTTAATATCTATGACTTATTTGCTTGACTCAAAAACAAAAAAAATAACTATAATTTCCTAAACTGGTATTTTTTTCTTTTTATGGAGTTCAGTTTCTTGCTAGTAGTCTTTAGGGTTGAATATTCTAATTAACTATGAATGCATGTATTGAACTATGCTTGCATGATCATGCATGGGTTTTCCAACCCCTAAATAACCCAAATAATAATAAATTCTATAAAATAGGGATAGAAAATATGCATGTATGTACCATCAGATGAAGGAGTGGATATACGTCAATATGAGACCAACATGCAAAAATTGTGATGGAGGATGAGCAAGATATGAGGTATTCCTCCTCCAAGAATGCACCCTTGTAATTAATGCACCCTCTTCAGACTAAGATGTGGTAGATAATGGCTCCAATGATGCTAGAAGGCTGCAAGAAGCTGGGACTAGGGGTATATTTCCCTTCTGACTAAGATGGAGTAAGCATGCATACCATGCATGAAGCCTGAACCCTAATACAATTTGCCTCCTCTACGAAAAGTCACCCATGCAGTAGAAGACGTCTTCTGAAAGAGGAATATGATGATAACTTGATCCTGGATCCATGAGGGAAGCCCTTCTTCAGGGATTAGGGTAATAGTGCTACTGTCGGAGTAATGGATTCAAGATGCAAAAGAAAATACCATGTAGAATGAGATACGTAGATATCCCTCTTTGTGCAATTCTCCCATGCAAGGAGGGAGAGTTCCTTCAATCCAATCTGTATCCCGAACCATGCAAAAGGATGAAGAACGATACCTTATGATGATAGCAATGCTGAATCTAGATGATCCAACCTGATAGTGACTAGGGAAGATAGATTTCGCTGCCAAAATACACTGAATGGTTGAGTGTGTGCCCTCAACCCAAAATAGCTCACTGAGCTCTCCAATCGACTTCTCAAATCAATAATCATATAAGAAGGCCTTACTCACTCAATTTACCTTTCTTTTATAACTTTCACCTGGCCTGACCTAACTTTTCCATATTTATGTTGCTTTATGTTCTAATTTCTAGTTGACTTGCATGCAGTGCTTCTAGTGTGCATGGAATCTCAATAAAGGAGTTTCAGTGCATGCAACATGAAACATGACCCACATGCCATGCATGCAGGTGGCCCCTAGTTCCCGTGGCCCTTTTTTAACTACTGATGATATAATAACCATGATTAAGATATTCTTATGGTGTAAATGGAATTAATCCTCATTCAATTCCCTAAATGTTAGTTCCCACTCGAACCTATCGGAATCATATAGGTTAGCGGGATGGTCCTTAGTGCTTAAGCATAAGAGCAAATTATAGATAAACTATATTGGCTTACACACATGGTGGAAATACTACCCTTTTGGTAGGATTCTCAAATACTTTTCTCTTTTGTAGTAGCTCCGAGGATTATCTAGACACATAGGAGCAAGATCAATCACATCCAACGAATGGGCTAAGGATACAATAGGGAGTAGATCCTACATGTCATGGAAAAGAGGGAGGATTCAACATTCAAAAATATTGGGGGGAGGAGGGGGGAGTCAAGGGATCATAAAGGTAGGGCCAATGAATCCCTATAACTCAACAGAACCAAACCCATACTATAGTCAAAGAGGTTGAGTTTGATATTAGGGTAAATCTAGAGTCCAAGGGCGCATGCGGAGGCCTGCATGACCCCAAAATCGAGGGCCTGCTTTTAATATCTATGACTTATTTGCTTGACTCGAAAACAAAACAAATAACTATAATTTCCCAAACTAATATTTTTTTCTTTTTATGGAGTTATGTTGCTTGCTAGTAGTCTTTAGGGCTCAATATTCGAAGTAACTATGAATGCATGTGCTGAACTATGCTTGCATGAGCATGCATGGGTTTTCCAAACCCTAAATAACCCAAATAATAAGAAATGCTATAAATTAGGGATAGAAAATATGCATGTACGTACCATCAAATGAAGGAGTGGATATACATCAATATGAGACCAACATGCAAGGATTGTGATGGAGGATGATTAAGATATGGAGTATTCCTCTCCAAGAATGTGCCCTCTTTAAACTGAGATGTGGTAGATAGTGGATCCAATGATGTTAGAAGGCTGTAAGAAGCTGTGACTAGGGGTATATTTTCCTTTTGACTGAGATGGAGTAAGCATGAAAACCATGCATGAATCTTGAACCCTAATACAAGCTGCCTCCTCTAGGAAAAGTCGCCCATGCAGTATAAGACGTCTTCTGCGAGAGGAATATGATGATAACTTGATCCTAGATCTGTGAGGGAATCCCTTCTCCAGGGAGTAGGTTAATAGTGTTTCTCTTAGAATAATGGATCCAACATGCAGAAGAAAAGATCCATGTAGAATGAGATACGAAGATATCCCTCTTTGTGCGATTTTCCTAGGCAAGGAGAGCAAGTTCCTTCAATCCAATCTATAGCTCGAACCCTGCAAAAGGCTTAAGAATGATGCCTGATGATGATGGCAATGTTGAATCTAGATGATCCAACCTGATAGTGACTAGTGAAGATAGATTTCATTGCCGAAATACACTTAATGGTTGAGTATGTGCCCCCAACCCAAAATAGCTCACTGAGCTCTCCAAATCAACTTCTCAAATCGATAATCATATAAGCAGGACTTACTCACTCACTTTACATTTATTTTATAACTTTCACCTAGCCTGACCTAAATTTTCCATTATTAGGTTTCTTTATCTTCTAATTTCTAGTTGACATGCATGCAGTGCTTCTGGTGTGCATGGAATCTCAATAAAGGAGTTTTAGTGCATGAAACATGAAATATGGCTTGCATGACATGCATGCAGGTGGCCCCTAGTTCCTGTGGCCCTTATTTAACTACTGATGATCTAATAACCATTCTTAATATCTTCTTATGGTGTAAATGGCATCAATCCTCAATCAATTCCCTGAATGTCAGTGCCCACTCGAACCTATGGGAATCAAATAGGCTAGTGGGATGGTCCTCATTGCTTAAGGAGAAGGGGACACTATAGATAAACTATATTGGCTTACACACATGGTGGAAATCTACCCTTTTGGGAGGATTCTCAAATATTTTCCTCTTTTGTAGTGGCTACGAGGATGATCTAGACACATAGGAGCAAGATCAATCAACTCCAACGGATGGGATAAGGATATAATAGGGAGTAGATCCTACATGTAATGGAAAAGAGGGAGGATTTAAAATTCACAAAGATTGGCGGGGGGGAGTCAAGAGATCATAAAGGTAGGGCCAAGGAATCCCTCTAATTCAACATAACCAAACCCATACTATAGTCAAAGAGGTTGAGTTTGATATTAGGGTAAGTCTAGAGTCCAAGGGCACATGTAGAGGCCTACATGACCCCGAAATCGAGGGCCCACTTTTAATATCTATGACTTATTTGCTTGAATCGGAAAAGAAAAACAATGAAAAATCCTCTATAAAATAATTGAACAATGAAATATACCCCCCATTTGGTTTTCAACCAGTCCATGACTGAGTCCACCAATGACCAATGTCCATTGAATATATGGACAATGCCTGAAGCCGACAACACTCTCTTGTATCATGCTCAATTGGAAGTGGATCATTGATGGATTTGGGGACTTATCCATGAAAAATAATTCCTTCATCAACATACAACAAAGTGAGGTAATTAAAACAAATCCAAAGAAAGAATTACAATGTAATAAGGTTAAAATTGTAATTGTTTAAGCACACATTGAAGCACCCTAAGTCTCTATTATAGAACAAAAGATAAAAAAGGAAATATAATGATCTATACACATGTAGTGAGGTGCCCTAGGTAACATAATCAAAACCCTAAATCCAATGCCCCATCATGCATGGCTGAGGTTTCCTCAAATATATTTCCCACTTGAGTATACTTTGTACATGAACTCATGCATCCAACCTATCAAGGGATCTATGCTTTGTAATATATCCATACTCCGCATGCACTGTGCCTCCTTACATCAGGATCTACACCCTCCTAAATATGGAATATACATGCAGATGCCTTACATTAATGAATCCTTATAAACTAATGTTATGCCCCATTAAACTCTCTCTAATGCAATTTTTCTACCACAACAAGCATGTTGCTTCATAGTCCATGGTATAAAAAGGTTGCTAAATACACCACAATAGTTGGATCATTTACATCTTAGGAAAATCCCTTTTGAAGGTCCTGTTGTAGCCACAATAGATCCCATGCTTAGCTAAGCATGGGAGCCCCCAATTTTAATAAATGCAAAGGTGTTTGGGTGAGTCATTTTGAAAATTTTAGATTTTGATTTTACCTCTAAAATTCTTCACCCATGCTTTTGGTCTGCTTGTTTGTAAGGGTTTGATTATTTCTTCCAAAGTGTTTCAGTTTGAAAAGAGCCAAAATTTTGAGTATTTTATTGATTGTTATTATCATCTCGAAACTCGACATTTGGAGAACCCGAAACCCGCAACCCGACAGGTGTGCATTGCGGGATTGTTGTTTTTTAAGTTTTGGTTTTGGTAAATCCGAAACCCACAACCCGACAGCTGTGGGCTATGGAATCATTCTATAATAAGACTGAGAAATAATTACCCCGAAACCCGAATCCCGCAATGGCGACATTTGGCTTTCGGGATTGTGATTTTTTTTGTTTGTTTATTTGGTGTGTACTCCCGAAATCCGCAACCTATAATTTCAGGATGCGGCTTTCAGGATGGTTATTTCGCTTCACAGTTTAACGTTCTGAAGCCCGCCACCCGCATAGTGGGTTTTCGGCTTTCGAAAATCCTTTTTTAATTCCATTTTTCATACCCGCAAATCCGTACTTTCGGGTTTTGGCTTGCGGGGTCTTTGAATAAGAACTTCATGAAAATATTTGAATCCGATTCTGCATCCTGCTCCGGTTAATCTCGGTCGTCTGTTTGTCATGGTCTCACGGCCATGTTGATTTTGGGTAATCAGTTAAGTCAGGCTTTTCCATTTTGTCATTTTAAATCTGGTTCTGCCAAATTATCATTTTTCTGTGTAATTCATGACAGCGAACACTAATACAAATCTATCAGTTACTTCATGTTGGATGGATGCCATCTCTCCACCTTAATTTTTCCATGTCTGGGATCGATATTTGACATCTTGTAATTTTTGTTCCACCTCTTAATGATCGATTCTTTTCACTTATTCCCGACCTGAAAGCTTTTATCATTGTCAAAACCCATAATTTCTGAAAAATTTAAAATTTTTATAATAGCAGATATTGTTATTAAATGCGGCAATTTAACTATTTTGATTAGATTATATGAACATAAATGTGTCGGAAGTATCTGTTATTGTTCTTAAATTTTAATGTGAGTTTTATTTACAGTTACTGATTTTTTTTTCTGTTCTGCAACCTCAAGGGGAAATTGCCATTGCAGACTGGGCTTACTTAGCTTTCGAGCTAATGCATCAAAATGTCTTTCTCTTACAGATATACAGGTACTGTGCGGGTTGCTACATTTAAATCTTTAAAGTATTAAAAGTCAGTTAGCTGTACCAATTCCTTCAGTAATAGTCTAAGCATGCTAAATAGGTTATCAAGTGTTTAAAGGTAGCATTCATCCTATGATCTCTTCAAGATTTTACTGTTACAGAATTAGAAATTACTTAGAGATTATGACAGCTATGTTTTCTTGAGAACAAAAGAATTAAATAACTCTATGAAGTAATTGTGCTCTGATGATATTACTGAAATGCAAATATAATTCATGGCTAGCACTGTAGATTACAACTGGTTGCCCAATACCACATGACAATTATTACTCATATGTTGTTACTGTATCATTTATAATTACCCTTATAAGGATCTGGAAATTTTCAACGTATAAATTGCTTATCTCTTGCATTAGAAAGGTATCTTGTCATTTATATGTCTTATATCATCTGTGTAGAACTATGACAAACGGCAATTTGTAGTAGTATTGTAACAGTTAGACCCTAATATGTTTTCTTTATCTTACAGGCTTAAAGAATCATCTAAGACTTGTCATATAAGAAAATAGGCCAAATAGTAGTAGGTTTATAAACAATAAAACTAACATACTTGGATCTTACCTCCTTATAATTTTAAATAATAATTTATCCTAGCCTCTATGTTTTAAACAGACTCTAAGTCTAAATCTTCGGATGCTATTGCCAATGCAAGGTTTTATAGAATAAAGGCAAGGTATTAAGCCATATTCAAATGTTTTGATTAATAGAAGGATGATAGGTGATTATGGTATTGCAACCATTAAGGAGAGCCATACTATAATTTTTGTTTCCCATGCCATGTTTTTATTTAGAAAAATAATGAGAACCTCATCAAATCTTGAACATTGAATGACATGGTATGATTTTATTGTTTGTAGGGAAAAGTAATATGGTTTACAAATGCGAGTTCGAATGCATTGTTTGCAATATGAAATAGGGCAAGTTTTAAATTATGGTGCCACGACCATAGAAGAATATTCATGCTATGATTATGGTTTACCCTCGCTATGATTATAGTGTATCTATTTTATGAGTTTAATCGAAAGGCAAATAATTGAAAACATAGCGAGGGACTTTGGACGTAAACCCACTGCATGAGAAATATTTAAGATGATACGTGGCGCTTTCAGAACCAAGTGTTTATGGTATTTATCCGTCGGCCAAACCCTACTTGTCATTTTTCCTTGCCTTCGGGCTCTGTCGCTTTGTGGAATCTCCTGGTCTGAGTTTTGTTGTTACAGTGTGCTAGCAGCTTCTGTGCTTTCCCCATCCTTCGTATTTGTCCACTGTATAGTTGGGGACTCGTTGTAACTTTGCTGTTAGCAATTATGAATGTTATGAAACATCTAGGGTTTACCCGTGCTGCTGTTTTTGTGTGTTAACAGTTGCCATGCTGCTCCAGTCTTCGTGCTTGTCCCTTGTATCATTTTGAGAGTCAATTTACCTCGCTGTTGGCAACTTATGAGTTTATTTAACACCTAGGGTTTCCTGTACCACCAATGCCGACCCTGTCAGGCCATGTCTACATTTCTCGGTTCGGTTCTGTAGAAGTTTCCTTCGGGTAAAATACCCTTAGCTCCTGTCAGCTTATTCATTCGATGGCGAGGGTGGGGTTCTTCACTTATTGTGCTCATGGTTAACAGGCCATTTTACTATGGTTGCAGCCTCCTTCGATGCTGGTAAGCTACTGTAATTTTCCTTTGTGTTTACAGTTACAAGGATTTGTTTTTAAACAAATTGAGGTTTCTAACAAATACTACTCGGTCTTGCAGGTCCTGGCTCCACTTCGTCTTGGATGGCACAAGCTTCAGCAAATAGGCGTTTCTGGGTAAGCCTGGTTCTTACCATGGCATTTTCCTCCTTGTGGATTGTTTGGGCGGTTAGGGTTTGGACTAGGAAGGAACGGTTCGGTGACTGTCTCTGTTCTATTGGGTCTTTTATTTGCTTGATACTGAAATTCTTGGACAGGTTTAACCCTGTAATGTGTAAGAAAAGTCATGGCTGCAGTCATATGTACTTTAATCGTCTTTCATGAGGTATTTAAGGTTTATAGAAGAATTGTTGTATAAAAGGAGAAGCTGTGAGCCTACTCTGAAGATGAGCTTACGGCCTCAAGGTTTTTAATACTGTGTTCGTAAAAAATTTTCTTAGGGTTTTACCCAGGGTTCATAATTTAACTTATTATGAGGTTTTTGCTTGTACCTGGGGATTGTTCATCGTATGCGTTTTTGTTCTAAGCTAATTCAACAGCAAGTAAAATTTTAAGTTTGTAATCCACTTACACAGTGGATCTGTGTCTTGGCTGTATATGAAAACATTGCATTAACTATTTAGCAAAAGCTTTGCTTGTTCAAACGAGAACGGTCAGGTTGACCCGAACTATTTTACTGTTGGAGAAGTCAGTTTGAAAGTTTAAGCTGTCAAATACAATGTGACTCTATTGATAAAATTCTTGTGTAGTAATACTGCCGGGTTTTATATACCTAGATTTTGTTTTGTTGTTGTTCACTTAAGTTATCCAGGATTTTTATCTCGGTTTGACAAAATAACTTTGTTAAAGTTTCTCCCATAAATTTTTGAGCTGGGTGTGGCGTGTATTTTAAATTCTATGTTTTTTATAAAATCACTTAACAATGATCCTAGGCTGTGACCATAGGTGAATCGTTGTTTTAAGTCTCAATTGTTTATTTACTTGTAAAGTCTGGAATGATGGGTTCGATCCGAACGACAACGGTGGTTTTGTTTAGATGTTGATTCTGTAGATACAATTTTTGTTTAAATGTTTATTCTATTGTTATGAAAATGCTTCTGTTGGTAGTTGAGAAACAAGTGAACGATATTATTATACAATTGAGCTCGATAAATGAGCAAAATTACTGTTCTGTTAGTCATTTGGTTTTTAAAACAGTGACTAGGTTTACGAATAAGACTCTGTCGATAATGAGGGTCAGACGAAAGGTATTATTATAATGTTTAAGCTCGATAATGAGCTAGATACTAAACTACTAACCCTGCTGTTTAAATTAATATCTAGGTTATTAAAACTATTGATAATTCCTTGTCTTCATATTCTATTAAGGTTTCTACACGATAAAAATAGTTGCTTATGAAGGGACTGGTTAAATTATGATTAGGGTTTGTACTCTAATATAAAAGTCCTAACTATGACTACAAAATCTCCTGTAAGGTCTGTCGACAAAGATATAATAAAAATAATCATTTTTATGGTTATAATTACTGTGGTCGTCTATGACTGTTTATTTCATTTTGTTTACACAGAGCATAAATAGGTTATATGTATCTCTTACTTTTCTACTTGAGCATCATAATTAAACTAAGATGAAGATTTCAATAATAACTATTGCTCTAACTATTACCATTATATGGAAACATTAAAGATACCTGATCAGTAAAGTAATAATGATACTAAGGGATGCTGGAAACACAGTGAATCTCATCAAATCTATTACTGAAAATCAGAGATGCTAACTTTTAATAAACTAAATACTATCTCGACCTGTAGATGATAGACACAACATGCATTCATTTGTACTTAATAAAAATAATGGAATAAATATCAGAACCTGATTCTGTGGACAACAACAGCAATGGGAGGCTGTTCCTCCCTACCAACTCCTGGAGAGTGCCCAGACAGCACTTCTCAGGACCCCCGAGCTTGTTCTGGTCTCCCTGGCTGGAGCTAGGTGTAGCAAAATTATTCACTCAGCCCAAACAGCTATACTGGAACCAAGTTACTGCAACATTCCTCTCAAACAACTTCCTTACTGTAATTCCCTCTTCCTCAATGGGATTTCTGAATAACATTCACCTGAATGCTTTCTCTCTCTAGAACAAAATCAAACCCTCAGCTCAGTTCATTGAGTACTATTTAAAAGATTGCCTAGGTCTTTGTTGGGTTAACTCTCATTAATGATCCACCTGCTCTGATTCCACTTTCTTGGGGAATCATGACCCCAAAATATAGGGAAGTTGCCACCTGCAACTTAGGAAGTGTTTGAGGATGCTGCCACTTGTCTTTTGCCTTTCCACCTAGTTCCATCCACCAGTTTGACCAGTAACCTCTTTTTAACAGCTCTCCCATGCTGTTGTCTCCATAATTTATCTATTAATAATAAAATATTCAGAATTACATTCCATTTCTAGTGACTCTGCTGAGTCATCAATTCCTACTTAGCATTAAATTTAACATAATGTCTCAGGAATATAATGAAATAATTACATAATTTTTACAAAATTGGGGTATGTGACATACACACCCCCTTAAAATGTAACATCGTCCTCGATGTTACTTATTCCTCATCTTCAGCTACCTTCTGGAACAGATTTGGGTATGCTTTCCACATATTACTTTTTAGTTCCCAGGTAGCTTCTTCAGGACTAAGGTGCTTCCATTGCACCTTCGGCTGTCCAATTGTGCGGTTCCGCAGAGTAATTTCCCTCCTCCCAAGGATACAATCCGGTTCCACCAGAACTTCCCCTTCTGGTTCTACCTATACAATGTTCCAATCAATCACATGAGTAGCATCATGAACGTACTTTTTCAGAACAGAAATATGAAAAACATTATGCACTTTTAAATTAGGTGGTAATGCTAGCTGATAAACAACTTGACCAATTCTAGATAAAATTTCAAACGGACCACAGTAACGTGGTGCTAATTTTGCACAACTCCCCAATCTTAAGGAGATCTTCTTTGGTCTTAACTTTATGAACACATGTTCACCCACCTGGAACTCTTTAGGAGTTCTTTTCAAATCTGCTTGACTCTTTTGCCGATCCTGGGCAATCTTCAAATTTACCTGCACTTGTTTCACAATCTGTTCCATTTCTTTTAATAATTCAGGACCTAACACTAATTTGTCTACTGGATTATTCCAAGAGATAGGAGTGTTACATTTACGCCCATACAGAATTTCAAAAGGATTGAACTTAGCTTACGATTGATAGTTGTTATTGTATGCAAATTCTGCTAAATGTAAATAATCCTCCCACTTACCTGGTTGATCCTTAACATACATTCTTAGCAGATCTTCTAATACCTGATTAACTCTTTCAGTTTTTCCATCTGTCTGAGGATGGAAAGAAGTGCTGAAATTTAGTGTTGTGTTTAATCCTTTGAACAAAGATTTCCAGAAATTTCCTGTGAATTTAGGATCCCTGTCTGAAATAATAACTTTTGGGACCCCATGTAACCTAAAAATCTGTTTCAGAAATATATCAACTATATTTGCAGCCTTGTAAGTGGTTTTAACAGGAATAAAGTGTGTTGATTTACTTAATTTGTCTACTACCACCATAATCGAATCATTCTGATTTTGATTTCTGGGTAATCCAGTAATGAAATCCAAGCTGATTATTTCCCACTTCCAATTAGGAATAGGCAAAGGTTGCAATAACCCAGCTGGATGTTGATGTTCTGTTTTTACTTGTTGGTAGTCTAAACATCTAGCTATGTACTCAGCTGCTTCAGATTTCATATTAGGCCAAAAATAGTCTTTTCTCAACATAGTGACAGTTTTCTGGTAGCCTGGATGCCCTGAGTAAGGGGTTTTATGCACTTCATCCAGAATTAGTAATTTAACCTTGGATACATTAGGAACATACAGTCTATCCTTAAACAATAAAAATCCATCTTTGTTTAGGCTATAACCCTTTATTAAACTTCCTATAGGTTCTTCTTTAGCTGTAACCTATAACTTTTGATAAATTTCATCTGATTTTATCCCTTCAGATAGCTGTTCATTTAAATCAGAGGTATAAGTGCTGCTAGCTGATATAAAATTCAGCCTTGCATTTTTGCTCAAAGCATCAGCCACCTTATTTTCCTTTCCTTTGATGTGCTGAATTTCGAAATCGTATTCACTTAAGAAGGCCAACCATCTTGCTTGCCTTGCATTTAAGTTAGGCTGATCTAAAAGGTATTTTAGACCCTTATTATCAGTCATTAAGGTAAAATTTCTGCCTATTAAGTGGTGTCACCACATCTTTAAGGCATGAATAACAGCAGCTAGTTCTAAGTCATAAGTGGCATAATTCTTTTCATGAATCTTCAGCTTCTTGGACTCATAAGCAATGACATGCCCATCCTGAGTCAACACTCCACCTAGACCGTCATTACAAGCATCGGTGCAAACCACGAAATCCTTATTAGGATCTGCTATTCTTAGAATAGGCGCAGTGGTTAATAAAGTCTTTAACTTCTTAAATCTTTCTTCACACTTCAAGTTCCAATCAAACTTCTTGCCTTTCTTTTGTAGGGAAGTGATTGGGTTGGCTATTTTTGAAAAGCCTTCAATGAATCTCCGGTAGTAACCGGTAATTCCCATGAAGGACCTAACATCTGTTACGTCTTTTGGTATTGGCCACTCTTCAATTGCCCGGATCTTTTCAGGATCAACTGAAATCCCTTCCTTAGTCACTACGTGACCTAAGTACTGAATTTCATCCTTGAAGAAATCACACTTACTAAACTTCGCAAAGAGCTACTGTTCTCGCAGTTCTGGTAAGACTATCCATAAATGTTCTTTATATTCCTCTTCGTTTCTAGAATAGATTAAAATATCATCGATGAATACGACAACAAATTTATCTAAGTATTTATGCATTATGTTATTCATTAAGCACATAAAGACGGCTGGGGCATTAGTAAGCCCAAATGGAATTACGACAAATTCGTAATGTCCATACCTCGTTCTGAATGCTGTCTTAAATATGTCCTCTTCTTTAATCCTCACCTGATGATATCCCGATCTCAGGTCTATCTTAGAGAACAACGTAGCTCCACGTAGCTGATCGAACAGATCATCTATGCGAGGCAATGGATATCTGTTTTTAATTGTCATCTTGTTCAGTTGACGGTAATCTATGCAAAGTCGCATAGTTCCGTCCTTCTTTTTAACAAAAATTACTGGTGCTCCCCAAGGGGACACACTGGGTCGAATGTAATTCTTATCTATTAACTCCTTTAACTGAGTTTTTAATTTGTTAAGCTCCAAAATATTCATACGATACGGAGCTTTTGAACTGGGAACAACACCTGGTACTAGTTCAATTGTGAAATCCAGTTCTCTCTTGGGAGGTAATCCTGGAATTTCCTTCGGAAAAACATCCGTAAATTCATTTACTACAGGAAGATCCTCAACTTTTATCTTGCTTAAATTAGATTTAACTGCCTAATCTGTAATAGTTACAGCATAGGATTTGCATCCTTTTCTGACTGCTCTTTTAAGTTGTAAAGCAGAAATCTGCCTGATTACAGTTTTCCTAGGAATACCCTTAATCGTTACAGGCTATTCATGTTTATTCACACATGTAAAAGTTTTGTCAAAATAGTTTAAAACTACCTTATGCTGTTCTAACCAGTCCATACCGATAAGTATGTCATAAGAGCCAAGTCGCAAAATATTTAATTTAATAGTAGTCTTAAAATCATTCATATCTAGGACACATTCCTTAACATAACAGTTTACCTTCCTTTTTGCCCCAGTAGCTAGTTGTACTGACCATGAATTATCAAACCTTTCAACAGTCAGATTACATTTTTCTACTAGCTGGGGTGAAATATAACTAAGACTAGCACCTGGATCTATTAAAATAGTTATAGGGATTTTGTTAATCATACCTCCTACTTCCACCATGGAAGTTTGATAGTCAGATTGGCGGTTCTCCAACGCTGCGTTGATTCGGGGCATAGTCCCTGCAAAGTCTCCAACAGTCATTTCATCTTGTATGGTGTGAATATTGCCATTTGGTTTCTTCCGATTTAGGCAAACTGAAGCATAGTGTGGGCCATTGCATTCCTAGCACTTAACAGGCTCCTTTTGTTCAAAATTTTTAGTGTAATTTCCATGATTGTTAGAAGCCTCCTTGTTGCCCTTGAAGTTGTTGGTGGAATTATTAGTAGCTCCATTTTTGCTTCCCTAGAAGTTTTTACCATTAAACTGGTTTCTGTTCTTGTTATTTTTAAAATTTTTCTGGGGTACAAATTCCTTTTTCTTGTACTCAAACTAATTACTATTCTTTTTAGCCTTCCAGCTGGCTATCCCTTCTTTCTTTTTATTCTATTCAAAACAGAAATTAGCCTTTCGCATAGCCTCTTCCAGAGTTTTGGGGTTATCGTATTCGATTGTGTCCTTGATATGATATGGCAGGCAGCTAAGAAACCACTGTATTTTAGGTTTCTCTTCAACAAAATACGACACATATCTTAACAGACTTAAGAACTTACTGTTTAAGTCCTTCATCGTCATAGATCCTAGCTTTAACTCATAAAATTCCTTGGCCCTTTCTTCATAGTATTGTTTAGACAGGAATTTCTTTTTGAAGTACCTTTTAAAAGTACTCCAATTGACCTCTTTTTCCTTGATCCCCTTGACCCTTTTCAAGTCTTGCCACCATATATCCGCCTTTCCAGAAAGATTATAGATGGCCATTCTCGCCTTCAGCTGATTTGAATAGTTGTATATCTAGAAATATTTTCTCATCCCGGATAACCAGGATTCTGCCTCTTCTCCTGTTTCAGATTCTCCATTGAAAGTTGGGGGTTTTATTTTCTTGAATTCCCCAGATATCTCTTCATAAGGTCTGTACTTTTTCCTTCTATTATACAACTCAGCCTCATAGCTGTCACTAGTAGTGTGATAGTTGTGTTGTTCCCTTCTTCCTTCAGATGATGAACTGTTGTCTGATTTAGCTAGTTTCACCCTTTTAGACCCTTTTTGATGACTGGTTTCTTCAGATTCAGCTCTTTTTCTTATTCCTTTAGTTTGAAATTTTTCTATTAAAATTTGATTTAACTGCTCTTGAGTTTTTAGAATTCTTTCATTATCTTTCTTGACGGTTTCTATCTTAGTCTTTAAACCTTTTATGGTCTACATCAGTTCCGAAGAGTGAGCAATTACCTCTTCTATCACAGGTTCTCTAGACATCTGTCTTGTCGCAGTGTTTGGAGATTCCTCCTCAGCATATCCTCCTAGCTTTTCCATACCTGCCTGTTAGATTCAGAAAAAGGGAATTTTCTGCTCTGTGTTTATGAAACAGAAATACAAGTTAGTACATTATATATATATATATATATACATTTTTCTTTTCATTGTCACTGTCTTGCGGAAACTTAGTTGAGTCACATCAAGGCCTAGTGTATGAACCATGCTCTGATACCACATGTCAAAACCCATAATTTCCGAAAAATTTAAATTTTTATAATAGCAGATATTGTTATTAAATGCGGCAATTTAACTGTTTTGATTAGATTATATGAAAATAAATGTGTCGGAAGTATCTGTTATTGTTCTTAAATTTTAATGTGAGTTTTATTTACAGTTACTGATTTTTTTTCTGTTCTGCAACCTCAAGGGGAAATTGCCATTGCAGACTGGGCTTACTTAGCTTTCGAGCTAATGCATCAAAATGTCTTTCTCTTACAGATATACAGGTACTGTGCGGGTTGCTACATTTAAATATTTAAAGTATTAAAAGTCAGTTAGTTGTACCAATTCCTTCAGTAATAGTCTAAGCATGCTAGACAAGCTATCAAGTGTTTAAAGGTAGCATTCATCCTATGATCTCTTCAAGATTTTACTGTTACAGAATTAGAAATTACTTAGAGATTATGACAGGTATGTTTTCTTGAGGATAAAAGAATTAAATAAATCTATGAAGTAATTGCGCTCTGATGATATTATTGAAATGCAAATATAATTCATGGCTAGCGCTGTAGATTACAACTGGTTGCCCAATACCACATGACAATTATTACTCATCTGTTGTTACTATATCATTTATAATTACCCTTATAAGGATCTGGAAATTTTCAACGTATAAATTGCTTATCTCTTGCATTAGCAAGGTATCTTGTCATTTATATGTCTTATATCATCTGTGTAGAACTATGAAAAACGGCAATTTGTAGTAGTATTGTAACAGTTAGACCCTAATATGTTTTCTTTATCTTACAGGCTTAAAGAATCATCTAAGACTTGTCATATCAGAAAATAGGCCAAATAGTAGTAGGTTTATAAACAATAAAACTAACATACTTGGATCTTACCTCCTTATAATTTTAAATAATAATTTATCCTAGCCTCTATGTTTTAAACAGACTCTAAGTCTAAATCTTCGGATGCTATTGCCAATGCAAGGTTTTATAGAATAAAGGCAAGGTATTAATCCATATTCAAATGTTTTGATTAATAGAAGGATGATAGGTGACTATGGTATTTCAACCATTAAGGAGAGCCATACTATAATTTCTGTTTCCCATGTCATGTTTTTATTTAGCAAAATAATGAGAACCTCATCGAATCTTGAACATTGAATGACATGGTATGATTTTATTGTTTGTAGGGCAAAGTAATATGGTTTACAAATGCGAGTTCGAATGCATTGTTTGCAATATGAAATAGGGCAAGTTTTAAATTATGGTGCCACGACCATAGAAGAATATTCATGCTATGATTATGGTTTACCCTTGCTATGATTATAGTGTATCTATTTTATGAGTTTAATCGAAAGGAAAATAATTGAAAACACAGCGAGGGACTTTGGACGTAAACCCACTGCATGAGAAATATTTAAGATGATACGTGGCGCTTTCAGAACCAAGTGTTTATGGTATTTATCCGTCGGCCAAACCCTACTTGTCATTTTCCCTTACCTTTGGGCTCTGTCGCTTTGTGAAATCTCCTGGTCTAAGTTTTGTTGTTACAGTGTGCTAGCAGCTTCTGTGCTTTCCCCATCCTTCATATTTGTCCACTGTATAGTTGGGGACTCGTTGTAACTTTGCTGTTAGCAATTATGAATGTTATGAAACATCTAGGGTTTACTCGTGCTGCTGTTTCTGTGTGTTAACAGTTGCCATGCTGCTCCAGTCTTCGTGCTTGTCCCTTGTATCATTTTGAGAGTCAATTTACCTCGCTGTTGGCAACTTATGAGTTTATTTAACACCTAGGGTTTCCTGTACCACCAATGCCGACCTTGTCAGGCCGTGTCTACATTTCTCAGTTCGGTTCTGTAGAAGTTTCCTTCGGGTAAAATACCCTTAGCTCCTGTCAGCTTATTCATTCGATGCCGAGGGTGGGGTTCTTCACTTATTGTGCTCATGGTTAATAGGCCATTTTACTGTGGTTGCAGCCTCCTTCGATGCTGGTAAGCTACTGTAATTTTCCTTTGCGTTTACAGTTACAAGGATTTGTTTTTAAACAAATTAGGGTTTCTAACAGATACTACTCGGTCTTGCAGGTCCTGGCTCCACTTCGTCTTGGATGGCACAAGCTTCAGTAAATAGGCATTTCTGGGTAAGCCTGGTTCTTACCATGGCATTTTCCTCCTTGTGGATTGTTTGGGTGGTTAGGGTTTGGACTAGGAAGGAACGGTTCGGTGACTGTCTCTGTTCTATTGGGTCTTTTATTTGCTTGATACTAAAATTCTTGGACAGGTTTAACCCTATAATGTGTAAGAAAAGTCATGGCTGCAGTCATATGTACTTTAATCGTCTTTCATGAGGTATTTAAGGTTTATAGAAGAATTGTTGTATAAAAGGAGAAGCTGTGAGCCTGCTCTGAAGATGAGGTTACGGACTCAAGGTTTTTAATACTGTGTTCATAAAATTTTTGCTTAGGGTTTTACCCAGGGTTCGTAATTTAACTTATTATGAGGTTTTTGCTTGTACCGGGGGATTGTTCGTCATATGCGTTTTTGTTCTAAGCTAATTCAACAGCAAGTAAAATTTTAAGTTTGTAATCCACTTACACAGTGGATCTGTGTCTTGGCTGTATATGAAAACATTGCATTAACTATTTAGCAAATGCTTTGCTTGTTCAAACGGGAACGGTCAGGTTGACTCGAACTATTTTACTGTTGGAGAAGTCAGTTTGAAAGTTTAAGCTGTCAAATACAATGCGACTCTGTTGATAAAATTCTTGTGTAGTAATACTGCTGGGTTTTATATACCTAGATTTTGTTTTGTTGTTGTTCACTTAAGTTATCCAGGATTTTTATCTCGGTTTGACAAAATAACTCTGTTAAAGTTTCTCCTATAAATTTTTGAGCTGGGTGTGGCGTGTATTTTAAATTCTATGTTTTTTATAAAATCACTTAACAGTGATCCTAGGCTATGACCGTAGGTGAATCATTGTTTTAAGTCTCAATTGTTTATTTACTTGTAAAGTCTGGAATGATGGGTTCGATCCGAACGACAACGGTGGTTTTGTTTAGATGTTGATTCTGTAGATACGATTTTTGTTTAAATGTTTATTCTATTGTTATGAAAATGCTTCTGTTGGTAGTTGAGAAACAAGGTGAACGATATTATTATACAATTGAGCTCGATAAATGAGCAAAATTACTGTTCTGTTAGTCATTTGGTTTTTAAAACAATAACTAGGTTTACGAATAAGACTCTGTTGATAATGAGGGTCAGACGAAAGGTATTATTATAATGTTTAAGCTCGATAATGAGCTAGATACTAAACTACTAACCCTACTGTTTAAATTAATATCTAGGTTATTAAAACTATTGATAATTCCTTGTCTTAATATTCTGTTAAGGTTTCTGCATGATAAAAATAGTTGCTTACGAAGGGACTGGTTAAATTATGATTAGGGTTTGTACTCTAATGTAAAAGTCCTAACTATGACTACAAAATCTCCTGTAAGGTCTGTGAACAAAGATATAATAAAAATAATCATTTTTATGGTTATAATTACTGTGGTCGTCTATGACTGTTTATTTCATTTTGTTTACACAGAGCATAAATAAGTTATATGTATCTCTTACTTTTCTACTTGAGCATCATAATTAAACTAAGATTAAGATTTCAATAATAACTATTGCTCTAACTATTACCATTATATGGAAACATTAAAGATACCTGATCAGTAAAGTAATAATGATACTAAGGGATGCTGGAAACACAGTGAATCTCATCAAATCTATTACTGAAAATTAGAGATGCTAACTTTTAATAAACTAAATACTATCTCGACCTGTAGATGATAGACACAACATGCATTCATTTGTACTTAATAAACATAATGGAATAAATAGCAGAACCTGATTCTGTGGACAACAACAGCAATGGGAGGCTGTTCCTCCCTACCAACTCCTAGGGAGTGCCCAGACAACACTTCTCAGGACCCCGGAGCTTGTTCTGGTCTCCCTGGCTAGAACTAGGTGCAGCAAAATTATTCACTCAGGCCAAACAGCTATATTGGAACCAAGTTACTACAACATTCCTCTCAAACAAATTCCTTACTGTAATTCCCTCTTCCTCAATGGGATTTCTGAATAACATTCACCTGAATGCTTTCTCCCTCTAGAACAAAATCGAACCCTCAGCTCAGTTCATTGAGTACTATTTAAAAGATTGCCTAGGTCTTTGTTGGGTTAGCTGTCATTAATGAGCCACCTGCTCTGATTCCACTTTCTTGGGGAATCATGACCCCAAAATATAGGGAAGTTGCCACCTGCAACTTAGGAAGTGTTTGAGGATGCTGCCACTTGTCTTTTGCCTTTCCACCTAGTTCCATCCACCAGTTTAACCAGTAACCTCTTTTTAACAGCTCTCCCATGCTGTTGTCTCCATAATTTATTTATTAATAATAAAATATTCAGAATTACATTCCATTTCTAGTGACTCTGCTGAGTCATCAATTCCTACTTAGCATTAAATTTAACATAATGTCTCAGGAATATAATGAAATAATTACATAATTTTTACAAAATTGGGGTATGTGAAAATCATTCTTGTGGAAGTTGGGTCAAATCGATCGGATTTGTTACGTGCGAAGAATTGATAGCCCGTGCACTGGAACTCCTAGTCGAGACTTTTTGCAGATAAACTTTATCATCCTAACTTTCGTCTCGGTTATTAATTACCAGTCATAATTATTGATGGAAGATTTCTTGTAATGATGTGATAGTAAAGGCAATTCAAAATCATGTGCGTAATAAGTGAACTCGTACTTCGCACAAGCGTTGATCCAACTGGCACATACCTCGGCTCTTTTCATTACAATTGAAGTAATTACAATGAATTGACTGGATAAGTTTAATCATTGCAGATTGCCCTCGCCTGATTATCATCGACCTGCTTGTTGGCCTTTAAATAACAATTAACATGAAATCTCTAGTTCATCCCTTGCCTTCTGGAAGATGTAAGATTCTGTGTGGTATTTTTTGTGTCCTACTATCCAAGACTCATTCAGAATGAGTAATATTCATGCAGATGGTGAATTTTCTAATGTTCAGGTTGAAAATGAAGAACTCTATCCCTTGTTGTATCAAGGAATGTTGCCACCGCCATTAGATGCAGGTGTTCCTGATCTTAGCAACAGTAGTAGTGAATAAGACTTCAAAAATTTGTCTGCCTACATGCAAAACCCGGAAGAGCAAAGGAAGGAAATTCTAGAGGAATCAACTGATATCGATACTGATCTTATACAGGACTTTATAATCAATGAAGAACCTAACGTGCCAGCTACTGTTCCTGAAGTAAATCCTCTAATGGATTTCTCTGTTTTTAACAGTGGGTTCCCCGACCCCGAATTTCCTACAGTGGATGCTCTGCAAGCCACACCACATGTCGATGATAGTGAACAATCTGTGATTGAATTTTTATGGTGCCACGAGACATTATCTGATTAAAGAACAAGTCTTTCTTTTGTGAAAGGTGGCAGAAAATACTTTAAGCTTAAAAAGAGAAAGATTTCTTGGATCGATAGTTAGATCCGATTTTGCAATCCCTATTTTGTAGAATTTCTCCTTTTGGAACTCTTATGTAAATTTAGTATATAAGGAAGAATGTTTCCCTTAGTAAGGGGTTGGGAATTTTGGAATTGCAATTCAGCAGGAGATTGGACTGAAGATACTCTATCTATCAGAGTCATTGTAATTTTTGTACAAGACTACTCTATTCAAGAAAGCTATCTTTTAATCCACCTTCTATTGTTCTTCAAATTTCTTTGGGAATTGCTGAGTTAATGTTTCAAATTTGTCATCGATTATGTGTTTAATATTTTGTGAGACATTCATTAATGCATAAGATCTCTCATATTGATTTCTTTGCATGTCTGGACTATGCTCAAAATTGTTCTATTAAATTTCTTTAATTGAACGTTTTCACTTTTATATTTATGCAAATGATTCGATGCAAATAAATATGTATAATCAAATGTTAATTTTTCAATTAACACAATGATTATAGATCAGATATTTGAATAGGCTTAAACACTTTGAAGAATTGTCACTTAATTTTTATTAACTAATAAAACTTTAATTAACAAGTGAAGAACCCGAAGACATTTATGTTTAAGGTACTTAACTACTTGTTCATCATGCTTCAAATCTGATCTGCACAACATCAACTCTTCCTTTTAGGATAGATCTGACTTAGAATAGGTTCTTTCCTTAGTTAGGTTAAGTTAGATTTTGGTAACTAGTTTTCACTTAGTTTTCCTTGATAGGAAAACTGATCTTTCATGATCAAGTCTTTTACTCATAGAGTGCCAGTGGAGGCCAAATATCTGTGGGTGATTACCATACCAAATAGCTCGAGGATAGAATATCCCTTGCGCAGGGTCTTTCAAAGCCTTTTGCTGGGTTTTCATCCCCTATTGTGTGCCTTGGAACCCATTCCAGCACTTTGCACTTACCCTGCACCCCCGAGGCATCAACAAATGGCTCTAGAAGTACGACCAATAGTAAAACATGCTTAAGCAAACTACTAATAAACCTCCTCCAGCAAGTACTTCAACGGTTCAAACCCGAAGCCAGACTAGGGCTTCAACATCTGAGCAACCAACTAGTACACAACCTACGATTCTCCCTGTCGCATCCACACAACCTGCAGTTATACCTGTCACACCTGTGATACAACAGGAGAACAGAGGAGATATCATTTTCACTTCACCTACAAGGGGACCCATCTCGCTAGAGCAGATATTGAAAACATCTGTCGATAGGGCTTTAAGAGTAGAACAATGACTTTCCGATCAAAGAAGACGCAGCCTGGTAGCTCTAAACTTAGAAGGTATTTTGCAGGCTAGCGGTCGAGAAGATCAACAAGTTCCCACCTCACAGACCACTGATCCATAGGTTCAACATACCATTAGTTTTAACACAGAGGATCAACATACAATTGATCAACAATCTGAAAACCAAGACCTAGTTAATCGACCAGATTCTCCTGAATATAACCATGAGGCCACTCTCATGGGAACACAAGGTCAACCAAATCTTGGAGCCGGTGGTCCACCATCATCCCCTCCTTCATCTTCATCATCTTCCTCAGACAAAGAGAATTCTTCTAGTTCGTCATCTGAAGAAGAAGAAGAAGAACCTCCAATGGCTGGAGAAGGTCAAAACAGACCTTGGCTTGACCAAGGTGCAGTTTTCATATTTGGTGATCAACATAGATTACCAAAGAATCCTGAGAAATGGCTGCCTAAATACAACCCTGATGATAAGATACATACGTTGGATCACATAAAAAATTTCATGCAGGCAATTAGGCTTAGAAGCATGGTACATGAGGATGTAGTATGCAGACTCTTTCCATACACTTTTGAGGGTAGAGTGGCCACTTGGTCTTTTGCTTTACCAGCCCAATCTATAACTTCCTGGGATTAATTCGAGAAACATTTTACCCAAAAATTTGGGGATGACAAAACACCGCAAGATCTTGTCTTAGAATTATCCTCCATGAAAACCAAAGGAAAAGAAAGGGTAAAAGACTTTAACCAAAGGTTTTCATATCTCAAAAATAGAATTCCTACCAATCTTCTTCCCGTTGAAGAATTGTTGGTGGATTATTATGAAAAGGGTCTGCCTCCCCCTATTGCAATATGGGTCAAAAGGGCATAGAAGGGTACTTTCCTGGAAGCATTTGATGAAGCAATCCAAGTTGAGAAGGACATATTTTTTTTGGAAGACAACCCTGAAGCTTCAGAAGGACAACCTTCTACTTCCAAGAAGAAAATTGAAAATGTCCCTAAACCCACAATTCAGAACAAGGATCCATTTGATATGGCTGACATGAAAAAATTCCTTCAGAAGATGTCAAATGAGATGGTGGATTTGAAGAAGAACACTAATGAGAATCAGAATCAAAACAAAGGTTTCGTAAGGCCACCGTTTAGGAGACCTTACCAGCCTCCACAAAATCCACCACCACCAAATCCGGCAGATGCACTCACAAACAATGAACTCTTTTCTATTTTTAGAGCATTGGCAGCAGAATCTCAAGTCACCCTTGACACTTCCAATGATCAGACTACCCCAAATCCTCCACTACCTGAAGAAGAAGCAGAATATGATCCATAGGTCGATGCTGTGGGTTGCTTTTCGGAACTTCCTATGTGTGAAGAAGAAGAAGAACCTGAGGCGGTGTTTAACACACAACATCCTTATAATACAAGGTCAAGACCACAACCACCTCAAGAACCTTCATCTTCTCCCCCGGTTCCCACAAGAAACAAGACTATCCCACAGAAGGATACAGTTCTCCCTCAAATGGAGTACAACCTGGTTGAAGACTTAAAAAGAGTCAAAGCAAACATCTCTCTGTTTGAGCTACTTAAGATTCCTGCTATGAGGGATTCTTTACCTAAAAACATGATAGTCAAACAACCTAGAGAGTCACAGAATAATAATCTAGACTCTGTCACTAAAACTGATGATCAAAAACCAGCAAGTAAGAGAACTCCTCCTTTCTTGCTTACTTTTGAGATTTTCAACCAGAATGTACACAACTGCATGATAGATTCGGGAGCATCATCAAATGTGATGCCCCTCTCTATTTGCAGAAAATTGAATGCAAGGTGGGAACCTTGTCCAACCCAGATTGTGCAACTTGACAGATCCAAATTCAGAGTGGTTGGCAAATTGAGAAACATTCTTCTCACGCTGTCAGCTAATCCCAGGATCCATCAGACAGTTGACATTGTGATAGCTGACATCCCAGAAGCCTATGGGATGTGGTTAAGTAGGGACTGGTCAGAGAAACTTAAAGGTTACTTTGCAACTGAATGGTAACATTTATGGTTTCCTTACAATGGTCAACCGAATAAAATTAAGATCAGCAGAGAACCTTTTATGAAACAGACAGTTAATGATCTTAATGATTCAAGTGAACCTACTGGTTATCTCACCTCTCATGTAGAGCAATTTACATTCAATACCTTTTTTGGTGAATTCCCAGCTTATGCCTCACCAGAAGAAAGCATTCGAAACGAATCACATATCACTCAGGTAACTTCTGTACCTTTTTCTGGTGAAATTGTGCATAATGTATATAATGTGAATACGAATTTCAGATTAGACCCTGTCTCATGGACCTTATTTTTCGATGGCTCCAAGTCCAAAGAGGGAGCTAGAGCGGGTTGTGTTCTTATCAATCCTAAAGGAATGAAAATCATGATTGCTTGCAGGTTATAATTTGATTGCACTAATAATGTAGCCGAATATGAAGCTCTTGTGCAGGGGCTCAAGAAGGCCATTGATTTAGGTGTACAAGCAATAGAATGCTATGGAGACTCTGAAATTATAGTCAAGCAAGTCGGGAATAAAATACACTGCTTATCTCCGTGTTTGGCTAATTATCAAAAGTTGGTAAGGGATCTAACCAACTAATTTTCGGCATTCAATATTAAATCAGTTTCCAGGTCACAAAATTTTGATGCAGACCTGTTAGCAAATACAACGTCTAGACTGATCCCGCCAGAAGGTCTGTCTCCTCAAACTTTTTCTATTGAATTGATGTACAGACCATCCATTCTAGATAATGTGACTAATTGGAAAGTGTTTGATGATGACCGACAGATACTCGACTTCCTCACTGCTCAGGATACATTTCAAGACATGGCCATCGATGAAGCAGAACATGAAAAGTCTCTCACTGATTCCTCAAATGTCATCCCAAAGTCTGTGATCAATCTAGAAAAATTGTACGATTTACAGGACAAGTTCAAATCTCAAGCTAATTGTAAAACTCAAAGCTCATCCTTGAACTTGAGCAGGTCAACCTAGGCACCGAACAGGAACCTCGTTTCATCAATTTGGGAGTTGATTGTACCCCTGAAGAACACATATCCATTATTGCATTGTGTAAACAATATAAGGATGTTTTCGCCTGGACGTATGACAAGTTGAAAATGTTTGACACTAGTGTCGTATTTCATAATATACCCATGAAACCAGAGGTTAAGCCATTTCAACAAAAGCTGCGGAAGATGCACCCCAGTTTGGAGCCTTCTGCAAAAAAGGAGTTGGAGAAGCTGCTTACTACTCGAATTATCTTTCCAGTCAGCCACTCTCAATGGATCGCTAACTTAGTACCTGTCCATAAGAAAAGCGGGGAAATTCGACTGTGTGTCAATTTCAGGAACCTAAATCAGGCTTATGAGAAAGACAACTATCATGTTCCACCAATGGAGCAGATTCTTCAAAAGGTAGCCAGGTCAGAGATGTTTTCCCTCCTGGATGGTTTTTCGGGGTATAACCAGGTTATGGTTGCCTCGGATGATCAATTGACTTTCAGGACCCCATGGGGTACTTTTTCCTACAGACGGATGCCTTTCGGGCTGATCAATGCAGGAGCTACTTTTCAGAGAGCTATGGATATAGCTTTGCAAGGGTTAATGCATAATTATGTTGTATTTTACCTTGACGATATCACTATTTACTCTAAAAAATGACATGAACATGTGTTTGCTTTGAAACAAGTTTTTGATCGCTGCAGGAAATTCGGTATTTCTCTCAATCCGAAGAAATCTATTTTTGCAGTAACAGAAGGAACGCTTCTGGGTTTTATTGTTTCGAATGAAGGTATGATTATCGATCCTGAATGTATAGAGGCTATTTCAAAGATCGATTTACCAGGCTTGCACAAAGCAATGCAATCTTTCTTAGGTAAGATTAATTTTGTACGTAGATTTGTACCAAATTTTTCCCAGATTGTTAAACCACTACAACTTTTGGTCAAGAAAGATGTGCAGTTTACTTGGGCGCAGGAACAGAGAGATGCGTTTATCTGAATTCGAAAGGCCATTACAGAAGCCCCTGCTCTCATGTCCCCATATTTTGATAAGGATTTCATTCTTTATACTTTTGCCATTGACTTTTCTTATGCAGCTATCTTAACGCAAAAGCATGACAATGATACTAAAATCCCGATCTCTTTTATGAGCTCAACATTCAAAGGTGCAGAGCTTAAATACTCGCAGATCGATAAGCAAGCCTATGTGGTCTATAAATCTTTCAAACATTACAAACCCTACCTGCTGAAGTCTCGAACCCAAGTCATTGTTCCATATTCTGCTATCAGAAATGTCCTCATCCAGAAAGAATGGGGGGAAAAGAGGGCCCATTGGATGACCGCCCTACAAGAATATGATCTTGAGATTAGGCTAGATAAAATTGTCAAAGGACAAGGTCTTTGTCTTCTTACTATGCAATCCAATGACCTCGCACATCAGCAGTCCGAATGGGATCACGAGGAAGAAATTCCCCCAGGTGTTGTTAACGTTATCGATGCCCCGACATCGGAATGGTACGACGATATCAGATTTTTCCTGAACCATGGGTTTGCTCCCGAAACCCTTGATTTTAAGAAAAGAAGGGATTCAAGACGGAAATTTGCTCCTTATCAATTCATTGATCAAGTTCGTTTTAGAAAAAATTATGATGGAGTATTTCTCAGATGCTTGGAAAAACATGAAACTAATGACATTCTGTTTCAATTTCATGCAGGTCCTGCTGGAGGCCATTTTTAAGGAGAGACTATAGCACACAAGATTCTTAGGGCCGGATATTATTGGCCCACGTTGTTTAAAGATGCTTATGCTTATGTGAGGAAGTGTGAGCCATGCCAGAAATGCACAGGGAAGTTTAGGAAACCTGCATTTCCTCTACAACCGCTTACAATTCAGTTTCCATTTCAACAATGGGGACTGGATTTTGTTGGGCCTATAAACCCTCCTTCATCCCTCCAACATAAGTATATCCTCACAGCCACAGACTATTTCACTAGATGGGTGGAGGAAACTCCTCTTAAACAATGTAACGCTGCCCAAGTAATCTCTTTCCTTGATAGCCAAATTGTCACATGCTTTAGCACTCCAGATTACTTAGTTTTCGATAATGCATCCTACTCCTCTTCAATCGATATATCTAAATATGCCTTTGAGATGGGGATTAAGCTTAAGTTTTCTGCCAATTATTATCCTCAAGGTAATGGTTTGGCTGAGTCATCGAACAAAAACCTGATAAACATTCTCAAGAAGAATGTAGCTTCTCATCACAGAGATTGGCACACGCAGTTGTATAATGCATTATGGGCAGATCGAATTACCCCAAAAGCAGCAATTGCAAATTCTCCCTTCTATTTGGTTTATGGAAAAGAAGCCATCCTTCCCACTAATCTTACCATTCCTTCGCTACAATTGGCCCAGTCTATCCAACAAGATGATTCTTCTCCCCTCCAACAAAGAATTGACACCCTCTTGAAGCTAGAGGAGGACAGGGAAATAGCCAAGAACAAGTTGTATCATCATCAGCAGATGGTGAAGAGATGGTTTGATGAAAAATCTTCATCTGACAGGGAATTTTCTATTGGTGACCTGGTTCTAAGGTGGGATAAGCAACGTAAAGATAAGAATCAGTACACCAACTTTCAGTGCCTTTGGCTAGGACCTTTCATTATTACAGAAAATAATGGTCCCAGCACTGTTCGGTTATAGATTCTAGAGGGAGTTGTAGACACCATCCCAATGAATGTGTCTCTTCTCAAAAAGTATTTTGTTTGAACAATCTGGTGCACTTGTGCATAGGTGTGGTTTGTTTTTCAATCATTTGTTTTATTGCATTAACATTTTGATTGGTTTTCTTGTTTTGTTTTGGTTTTCATTAATAAGGCTTCACACTTGTGGTAATGGCTTATGATCACTTTTCTTAGCAAGAATTGCTTCTGAAGTTTCAGCATCGTTATCAATCTTACTTTCTGGCTTTTGATTAGAATTTGCTCTGAAGAATAAACAGTCAAATAAGTGCAGTGCCTTTGGATACTTTTCACTTTGATTATTATCTTTCACCATGCTTTATTTGTGTAATTAAGGTATGGAGGATGGTCATCATTTCTCTATCTGGTGTTTCATGGTTGAACGACATATCATAATAACCTAACCAGTTCCGATTGCTCATGGATCCTTTTACAATCACTTTGAATATGAATTTTGTTTAAAATTATAAGTTACAAGGTGGGTGGTCTTGTTATCAAGCCAGCCCATTAGGTTCATAGGTGTTTAAAGTGGAATGACATCTTCACATCAAGCCACCACACTTGGAAGATGACTTTCAGTTCTGTTGGAAGGTGGAAGATCCTATTACAGGTCGGTCCATTCATGATCCGCAAAGCACTGGTGAGTAACATTATCACTATATGGTCACCAAGCCATGGTAATGCCTTGTAGCCTATGCCAAAATAAATTGTTTTGTTTTCATTTATAGGACTTTGTTGTATACAAGAACAGGGGGGTCGTATCACAAGCCAGCCCTGCTATGATCATGGGTTTGACCTTGGACTGGAATTATCACTGTGTGGTTACCAAGCCGTGATAATTTCTTTTGGTCTTGCAGCCAAAAGACAAGGAGTCTCGTCATCGAGCTAGCTTGACCATTTTCTGGATCAGGCTATGAATGGCGCTATTTCATCTGATCACCAAGTTAGTACAGTGGTCTCGTATCAACAAGGTTTTATGTATTAAAAAAAAAAAGAGGGACAAAATATTAAAAAAAAAAGAGAAAGAAAAGACAAAAGAAGAATTAAAGGAGTATATATATAATCCATAGAGGATCACTAAATATACATATAATTAATAAACCAAGGGGATCTGTAATTAGGATATCCATGAGCATTTCTAAGACTGTGCCCAGGTTCAACAAAAGCTCGTTTTCAATGATTACATCATGGTAAAGATTTGGTATTACCCTCTAAATCTCCTTATCGGATGACTGTTATCTTTAAAATTGTCATTGTTGAGATCTATCCATTTTCATGTTCATTGTTTGTTGGCTGTTATCTTTTGAGTATCTTCTTTGAATTGAGTTTCAAGAAATCGGTTGATTGACATGTTGTTTTTTGATGGATTTGATTGCAGAGATAACTGGTTCTTCCCAGCCAGTTGCCATTTGTTGTAGCCACAACAGATGCCATGCTTATCTAAGCACGGGAGCCCCAAATTTTAATAAACGCAAAGGTGTTTGGGTGAGTCATTTTGAAAATTTTAGATTTTGATTTTACCTCTAAAATTCTTCACCCATGCTTTTGGTCTGCTTGTTTGTAAAGGCTTGATTATTTCTTCCAAAGTGTTTCGGTTTGAAAAGAGCCAAAATTTTGAGTATTTTGTTGACAGTTATTATCATCCTGAAACCCGCAATCCGACAGGTGCACGTTGCAGGATTGTTGTTTTTTAAGTTTTGGTTTTGGTAATTCCGAAACCCTCAACCCGACGGCTGCATACTGCAGAATCATTCTGTAATAAGACTGAGAAATAATTACCCCGAAACCTGAATCCTGCAATGGCGGCATTCAACTTTCGGGATTGTGATTTTTTTTGTTTGTTTATTTGGTGTGTACTCCCAAAATCCACAACCCATAATTTCGAGATGCGGCTTTCAGGATGGTTATTTCGCTTCACAGTTTAATGGTTTGAAGCCCTCCACCCACATAGTGGGTTTTCAGTTTTTGGAAATCCTTTTTTACTTCCATTTTGCATACCCGCAAATCTGTACTTTCAGGTTTCGGCTTGCAGGGTCTTTGAATAAGAACTTCATGAAAATATTTGAATCTGATTCCACATCCTGCTCTGGTTAATCTCGGTTGTCCATCTGTCATGGTATCACAGTCATGTTGATTTTGGGTAATCAGTTAAGTCAGGATTTTCCATTTTGTCTTTTTAAAGCTGGTTCTGCCAAATTATCATTTTTCTGTGTAATTCATGACAGCGGACACTAATACAAATCTATTAGTTACTTCATGTTGGATGGATGCCATCTCTCCACCTTAATTTTGCCATGTGTGGGCTCGAGCTTTGACATCTTGTCATTTTTGTTCCACCTCTTAATGATCGTTTCTTTTCACTTATTCCCAACCTGAAAGCTTTTATCATTCTCGTGGACGTTGGGTCGGATCGATCGAATTTGTTACGTGCGAAGAATTTATAGCCCATGTACTGGAACTCCCAGTCGAGACTTTTTGCAGATAAACTTTATCATCCTAACTTTCGTCTCCGTTATTAATTACCAGTCATAATTATTGATGGAAGATTGCTCGTAACGATGTGATCATAAAGGAAATTCAAAATCATGTGAGTAATAATTGAACTCGTACTTCGCACAAGCTTTGATCCAACTGGCACATGCCTTAGCTCTTTTCATTACAATTGAAGTAATTACAATGAATTCACTGGATAAGTTTAATCATTGCAAATTTCCCCCACCCGATTATCATCGACCTGCTTGTTGGCCTTTAAATAACAATTAACATGAAATCTCCAGTTCATCCCTTTCCTTCTAGAAGATGTAAGATTCTGTGTGGTATTTTTTGTGTCCTACTATCCAAGACTCATTCAGAATGAGTAATATTCATGCAGATGGTGAATTTTCTAATGTTCAGGTTGAAAATGAAGAACTCTATCCCTTGTTGTATCAAGAAATGTTGTCACCACCATTTGATGCAGGTGTTCCTGATCTTAGCAGCGATAGTAGTGAAGAAGACTTCGAAACTTTGTCTTCCTACATGCAAAACCCCAAAGAGCAAAGGAAGGAAATTCTAGAGGAATCAACTTATATCGATACTGATGTTATACAGGACTTTATAATCAATGAAGAACTTGACGTGCCGGCTACCATTCCTGAAGTAAATCCTCTAATGGATTTCTTTGTTTTTGACAGTGGGTTCCCTGACCCCGAATTTCCTACAGCGGATGCTCTGCAAGCCAAACCGCCTGTCGATGATAGTGAACAATATGTGATTGAATTTTTATGGTGCCACGAGACCTTATCTGATTAAAGAACAAGTCTTTCTTTTGTGAAAGGTGGCGGAAAATATTTTAAGCTTAAAAATAGCAAGATTTCTTGGATCGATGGTTAGATCCGATTTTGTAATCCCTATTTTGTAGAATTTCTCCTTTTGGGACTCTTATGTAAATTTAGTATATAAGGAGGAATGTTTCCCTTAGTAAGGGGTTGGGAATTTTGGGATTGCAATTCAGCAGGAGATTGGACTAAAGATACTCTGTCTATCAGAGTCATTGTAATTTTTGTTCAATACTTCTCTATTCAGGAAAGCTATCTTTTAATCCACCTTCTATTGTTCTTCAAATTTCTTTGGGAATTGCTGAGTTAATGTTTCAAATTTGTCATCGGTTATCTGTTTAATATTTTGTAGGACATTCATTAATGCATAAGATCTCTCATATTGATTTCTCTATATGTCTGGATTATGCTCAAAATTGTTCTATTCAATTTCTTTAATTGAACATTTTCACTTTTATATTTCTGCAAATGATTCGATGCAAATAAATATGTTTAATGAAACATTAATTTTTCAATTAACATAATTATTACGGATCAGATATTTGAATAGGCTTAAACACTTTGAAGAATTTTCACTTAATTTTTATTAACCAATAAAACTTTAATTAACAAGTGAAGAACCCAAAGACATTTCTATTTAAGGTACTTAACTACTTGTTCATCACGCTTCAAATCTGATCTGCACAACATCAACTCTTCCTTTTAGGCTAGATCTGACTTAGAATAGGTTCTTTCCTTAGTTAGGTTAAGTTATATTTTGGTAACTAGTTTTCACTTAGTTTTCCTTGATAGGAAAACTGATCTTTCAAGATCAAATATTTTACTCATAGAGTGCCAGGGAAGGCCAAATATCCGTTGGTGATTACCACACCAAACAGATCGAGGATCGAATTTCCCTTGCGCAGGGTCTTTCGAAGCCTTTGGCTGGGTTTTCATCCCCTATTGTGTGCCTTGGAACCCATTCCAGCACTTTGCACTTACCCTGCACCCCTGAGGCATCAACAGGTCCACTTTGACAAAATTAATTACACAATTGTAAATCCTTGTTTTAAATTTAGACATATTTATAAATCTACCTATCAATTCCGTATTTAATTGAATGTTCCATAATTTTACATGACCAATGGCATCAAAAAGGAAGACAAAACTTTGGACTTGGGTAGGCATAATTAAACTTGCACGTCACGAGTGCAGTACTTGTGAACATTAGTGCATTACATGGATGCTTGATTTCACTATAAGGTGCAATATTTTATCCATTTATTTTCATGAAGAAGAAGGTCCATTATTGGTTGGCATGACTCTCCTTGTAGCAACATCAACTAAATATTTGAATTTCACTACTTTGACAAAGGGTTGAGATGGGGCGTTCAAGCCCCCCTTTGTAGAGATGTAAATGAGAAAATAACCAATAGAAAAACCCTAAAAGGAGTCATTGCGCCGAGAGGCGCTCTACAGCCCAGTATGAGGGAGATCTTATAACGTTTGTCCATGTTTGTCCATATTGTCGGCCATAAACAAAAAAGAATAATACAAAGTAAAAAGTAATAAATATTATGTTGGCCATTAATGTAGAAACATAAGAATTTAAAAAAATATTATAGTGGATATTACAAAGTAAAAAGTAATAAATATTATGTCGACCATTAATGTAGAAACATAAGAAGTTAAAAAAAATATTATAGCCGATACTAAAAGTAAAATTATAGCTGACATAAAATAAAGAAGTTAAAAAAATAGTATAGTTAATATGAAAAGTAGAAACATAATATTATTCCAGACATAAAATAAAGAAGTAAAAAAAAATATAGCCGACATAAAAACTAGAAATATAAGAAGTAAAAATGATATACCTAGCCAAGGTTTGCACCTCAGGAGATTTGATCCCTCTCGGTGCTTGATAGAGCCTAGGATTTGGATCTAGGCTGGTCTATAACCAAATATCAAGGATTTACAAAAAAAAATTAAGTTGGTTGTGTGTCATAATTTCAACTTGTATTTCTAGACATATATTGTCTACCTTAGGTTGAATAAAGTACATAGATATTGAACCTTAATTGATGATGTAAAACCACTTAATTTGGAATTGGAACTCGAGATGACATAGATCATTTTTGGGTGTGGAAAATTGGATTATTCCATTAGAATTATGACTATATGCTTCCATTGTCCACAGAAAGTTGAGGAATGTGTCTAAGATGCTACCAACTATTCTAGAAATGCTACAAAACTATTGCTTGGGTTGTTTTCTACTATCTGGAGATCTAAATGCAACCATAATGATAATTTAGTGTTGTATTAACACCTGAAACTGTCCAAATTAAACCAGATTAAGATTAAAGTAAAAGGAGTGCCTTTCTTTTAAAGAATAAAATTAAAAAGAATTACCATCTTCACCTAGTATGCTATGGATTTTAGGACTTCTAATATTGCATCTCTATTAAATCTATTGATTGTGACTTCTACATCGTATTGAAAGAGCACATTGCAGAGGCTTAAAATGATCGCTCTTTAAAGCACTAGAATGCGGATTGCAGTAGATCGCAGGGGATTACTAAGATATCATTGTTTGTGGATATTGCTTCTTGGATTTCGTTGCTCAAATTGCATTCAAGAAGTACTAGTGTATATGTGGATGTGGTGTAAATTTGAAACAATGAATATAATTCAATGTACTGCTTTCTCACGGGTAATTTTGTTTTATGAATATCTTCTATATTTATATTTTAACAAAATCTTAATGTAAATTTTGATTGAACATGTCAAGCTTATGGAGGTTGAAATTAGGCCATCATAAGAAATACAGAAAAGGTGCAGGGTCGCACTGATTTTTGACACTAAAATAGTGAATATATAAAGGACATAATAATAAGCATTGGTTGGGAATTAATGAACCATGGAACAAATTCTAAATCCTACTTTACTGGTCATTGGTTTGGCATAATAAAATTATTTTATTATTTGACATGCATATGGTGAATGGCTTTCATTAAAGTTGGATCGCAGGATTCATGGATTGCAGGATTCATCTTATGCCTCTCTAGTAGAATCTTTTGAAAAATTTTCCAAGTCAAGAAGTTTGAATAATATTGGTGTAACAGATTGTTACAAGGTGGGAAGGCATGGTTTGGAAATACACTTTATGATGTATGAAAGTAACGAAATGTTTTTTTTCTAAATTTGTTTGGATATGCCCTTTAATCTATCATTTTTGTTAGTTTTTCAGCATTTAATTCAATATGATCTAGGACATTAACTGAGAGAACAACATGTACAACATATCAAACATAAGAGACAAGAGATAAGAGACACAAAGCATTTCACTGGGGAAAACCAAGAAGGTGAAAAGCCCCGCAACTTCCTCAGAGATAGAATAAGCACCAATACAAAGATTACCAAGATGAATCCCCAAAAGATAAATGTCTGTAGTAGCTACTCCTCCTCCACTTGTACGAAATCCTCCTCTCTCTCACTAATGCGAAGTGAGTGAATGAGTGAATGTGTCAAATGAGAGAGTCACACTCTCTATTTATACTTTTACTTTCACTTGACCTTTACTCAACTAGGTTAGCCCCAACTTAACCACTTAACATAATGCTGACTGGGCCGACCCCACTAGGGTGGTCTAATAACCCTTTAACCCACATGACTCATACAGGTCCGACCCCACCAATGTGTTCTAATAACCCATCAAGTATAAGTTACGACACTTACAATATAACTTGTGACACTTGCAAGTACAAATGATGACACTTCCAATCAGAGGAATAATACATCTCCGTTGGGGATACAATAAAGTAAAAATGTAATACATACAATATACAAGTGAATATATTTCGAAGTTACAAATACATCAACACTCCCTCTTAACCAGGAAGGTATTCTCTTGACATAGGTCATCAATACATATCAGCACAAGTCTTCAATTCTGGAGCTGGATCATCGTCACTAGATCACAGAGCATCATCGTCACTGTTGTTGTACTCGTCATCTTGATCAATGGTGCTATATCTCAATTCTTCTCGTCATAGGAAGTTCTACAGAGCCAACCCTTTTTCATGCTGGTTGTAGGCCTAGCCTCCTATAGGTATTCATCATCTTTGCGAGCTGGTCATCCTATGGAATCCTTGGGACTGATTACGTGCATCAACAAAACCTCGAAAGAGCATCCCAGGACTTTTACAAGCACACAGCTCAACCTATTGGATCTCCCAGGATATTTTACATGTGACCTTCACGAAGCCTTAAAAGAGTGTCTTTCACAGCAAGATCTCTAAAGAGAATCCGAGGACTTTTACATTCCTAGAACAACTTGTCCAGATCTCCAAGACTGATTACATGTGATCTCCACAAAACCTTAAAAGAGTGTCTTTCCCAGCAAAATCTCTAAAGAGAATCCAAGGACTTTTACGTTCCTAGCACAACCTGTCCGGATCTCCAGGAATTATTACATGTGTTCCCCACAAAACCTTAAAAGAGTGTCTTTCCTACCAAGATCTCTAAAGAGCATCCGAGGCCTTTTATGTGACTAGCAAAACTGGTCCGGATCTCCAGGACGTATTACATGTGGTCTAGCAAAACCTTAAAAGAGTTTCTTGCCCAACAAGATCTCTAAAGAGCATCCGAGGCCTTTCACGTGACTAGCACAACCTGTCCGGAACTCCAGGACGCATTACATGCTACCCTTGCACAACCTGTCCATGGCCATAGAGTACCATCCTGATACTCAAGATCAACCTGATAATCCTCACACAAGGCATCATCGCGATGCTCATGATCACACTGATCATCATCATACAGTACATCATCCTGATGCACATCATCATCGCATGATCATCCTGATCATCAGCATAGCATCATCTTGATGCATATCATCTGGAGCATTGTCCTGATGCTCATCACACATGATCGTCCTCTTTAGATTATCTCATCATCCATGGAGCACAGCCCAGATGCACATCATACAACACTTAAACCAACGACATGGGAGAACACATCTACCACCATTCGGGGAAGGCTCCAGCCCTTACTTTTTCACCATGGGATAACACATCTACCACCATGTGAAAAATGGCTTCATCCCTTACATCTACACCATGGGAGAACACATCTACCACCATGTGAGAATGGCTCCAGCCCTTACATCTACACCATGGGAGAACACATCTACCACCATGTGAGAATGGATCAACAATTACATCATGACCATGGGAGAACACATCTACAACCATGTCCGAAAATCCCATGTGCATCTGCATCTTCCGGACTCATCACTTCCTCTTGGAAGGAACCTCGATCTGAAGTACACCAAGCCTTTTTCTAAAGTACTCGAACTTCACTCTGGCTAGTGGTTTGGTCAAAAAATATGCAATCTTCTCATCCATCGCAAAATACAGGAGCTTCATTGCTCCTCTCTGCACCATATCCCTGATATAGTGATATTTGATCTCGATATGCTTCGACTTGTCATGGAACACCGGGTTCTCTGACAACTTCACACAACTCTGGTTGTCACAATAGATACAAGTAGCATCCAACTGGAGATCAAATAAATAAGACAGTAGCTTCCTTAGCCATACTGCCTCACAGCTAGCCGAACAAGCTGTGACATACTCTGATTCGGCTGTACTCAATGCTACACAAGATTGCTTCTTGCTAAACCAAGAGATCACACCTGATCCCATATTGAAGAAGCACCCCGAAGTTCTCTTCATATCCAAAGCACTGCCTGCCCAATCTGAATCAACATAACCCTCTAGGTTAAATTTTTGATTCACATCATACTTGAGCCCATAATCAATCGTACCCTTCAAGTACCTCAGAATATGCTTTACAACAATCAGGTGAACATGTCTAAGATCTGTCAGAAACTGGCTCAAGGTGTTCACCGCAAAGCAAATATATGGTTTCGTGTCCCTTAGGTACATTAAGGACCCAATCATCTGACGATACATCGTGACATCAACCGAATCTGATGAAGCATCACTCATAGCTTTAGGTTCGATGCCATAGATGTGGCCATGGCCTTGCAGTTCATCATCCCGAACCACTTTAGGATCTCTACTGCATACTTCCCTTGTCCAAGGAAGATTCCATCTATACTCTACAACACCTCCATACCTAGAAAGTAATGCATAATACCAAAGTCCTTCATCTTGAACTCGGAAACAATCTCCTATTCGTGTCAACAATCAACCTATCCTCACCTATCACAAACAGATCATCCACATACAATAGGAGTGTCACTAGATTTCCTTCCTCAACCTTGTAGTAAAGGTTGGAATTTGCTTACTCTTGGTAAAGCCAAAACTGGACAGGAAGCTGTCTATCTTGCCGTACCATGTCTTGGGTGCTTGCTTTAATCCATACAAGGATTTCTTTAACTTCCACACATATGACTTCCTGTCATGTGTCTCAAAACCGAGTGGTTGCTTCACATACACTTCCTCTTCAACTACACCATTCAAGAAAGCTGTCTTGACATCCATCTGGTGTATCTTCCACTTCATTACCTGCAGCCAGAGCAAGTACTGTTCCGATGGAAGTGTATCTAGCTATAGGTGCAAAAGTCTCTTCATAATCTATCCCTTCTTTCTGGGAGAATCCATGAGCCACAAACCTTGCCTTGTATTTCATTATTGTGCCATCTGCAGCATGCTTGATCTTGTAGATCCACTTGGAAGTCACCATAGACTTCCTGTCTGGTCTTGGGACCACATCCCAAACATGATCGACTGGTATTCCTCGACCATGACATTCTTCCATTACTGCATCCCGGATCCTGGGAACTTCAGATTCTTCAATATCTTCAATAGACAGTTTTGTTTGAACTTCGTTGCTGGAACAAATGTTGTAATCCTTCTTTTGTAGGTGATTGTACTTGTTATTTCCTACAAGACAATTTCAATTGCATGATTAGAAACATCTCATAGATTTCAGAACAAATTCTTACACATAAAGTCATGTCATACAGTCATGCAATTATCTTAGCCAATGCTTCAATACAACATTTATCCATATTCCGTAACTTTCTATATGCCTTCCATCTCTACCAAAACATTGTTAAGAGTGTGCACAACTCCTAACATGTTAGCAAAGAGGTTTCATTCTAGATAAGTAGCAATGGAATGTTGTACGGTACCATAGGCCACTTACCCATTACTATATTAGTAGTATCTTGTTCATTAATGCAACCTTTTCTAAAATGCATAATATACATCCTAAATCTAGGAACATAAGTATTTACATGACTGAACAAAATCATATACACAAGAAATCAGAATTTAAATACTTATCTTTGTATGCTTGTTGGGTGGACTCCCTCTCAATGTTTGCTTCCTTGCAGGAACTACTGGAGTGAGCTCCCTCTCGGTCTTTGCTTCCTTGCAGGAACTACTGTAGTGAGCTCCCTCTTGATCTTTGCTTCCTAGATTATCTGTCTTTGAACTTATATCCATCCTGGACCACTATGCATGCTTAAGTGTGCACTAGTGTCATCCTCAAGATCTCATACATAATCATACATGCATTAGTATAACCTCAATGTTAGGATATTCCTATACTCCATCCCAGTCCTACCGGCATTTTCATCCTTTGCATTTCCAGTCTTGCATGCATTCCTGCATGCAGCATGCATTCATGCATGCAGCATGCATTCATGCATGCAGCATGCATTCATGCATGCAGCATGCATTCTGCATGCATCCACATGCTGCCCAGTCATCAGGTTGACACCTCTAGCACCTAGTCCCTAGTCTTCTAGCACTTGGGAGCTTATTTCCACTCAAATTGAGACCTCCTAGCTAGTGATGTGCCCACATCTCACCATCCACTTGACAAAGGCACCCTTCTTCACCTATGATTCCAGTTGTCTTCAGTTAACTAAGTTCTCTCCTTGATTTTAGGTTTGACTCACTCTTAACTGACCTTACCACTCCGATGGACCTCTAGTGTGACTAGACTGCTCATTCTGACTTTCGTTAGCTCCTCATGCGCCCTCCACTGAGCCTCCTTCATTCAATTAGTTCCAGTTGCACTCAGTTACACCTACCACACTTAGTTAGACTCCGTTTGACTGATGGTTGACAGTTACTTGAGCATTGATGACTCCACTGATGATGAGATAGACTTCTAGTTGTGCTCCGATGACACTCCAGTGATCTCTTGGTCACTCCATGAAGGCTAATTCGAATTTCCACCTTGGCATTCGAATCCTCATGCATTGTACTACTTATTTGTCCATATTGTGATTAATTAGTGTGTGTGAAGTATTTTTGCTTCTATCCGAGTTCTACTGTATTATTATTATGTTGCTCATCTTACTGCATTGACCATTCTTAATCTTATTCCTAAATTCTTTCGTGTGAGGTATACATCAACTCTTAGATCTGCTGTGAGGATTTTCACATGGTACCATAGCATGTTAAGAGATTTGTCTATCTCCATTCCTAAGAGTTTTTACAGGTTATTATCAAGATTTCGAGTGCAACAGTTGCAGCAGTTTCTGCATTTCTGCAGTAGTAGCAGTTGCAAACTTTTCTATTTTGTTTGCAGGTCTTCTACAGCTTCCATGTATTCAAAAGAAATACATCCTCTTTCTCCATTCAACTATGATGAATGGAAATCGAAAAATGATAGCATATTTGAAGAAAAATGATCTCTTTGATCATTGTTTTGAAAGAGAGTTCGAATCCTCTGAAGAAGAGATTAACTGGTTAAATAAAGGTGATAGAGTTTATGCAACAGTGATGTTTGCTTTGCCAGAATACATGATATACCAATACCTTGATGATGTTGAAATTCCAAAAGAGCTATGGGCCCACTTGGATGAAAGATTTGGCAAGCAGAATGAAGGGATTGGTCCAAACCCTTTCGAGAGCAAGCAAAGTGATGCATTCGCTCTCCTTGTTGATCTCATTGATCATGAATCAGTATCAAACATATCTCATATTGAAGTTAGCCACAAAGAAGAATAAATTGCAGATTCTACACCCATGCTCCAAATTTCTTCTATTTCGAATTCTGTGCCAGCTCACACTCTACAAATTGCAGAAGGTCCTAAATCCTCTCTTGCACCAGAGTCTGTTGGTTTTCATCATGACCACATGAATGTTTCGGAGCTAAAATCAGCCATTGGAGGTAATGCATTCGCTCTCCTTGATCACTCACCTCTTATGTACTACTATATGACAATTATTTCATGCTTTCAGAAAGTTATTGAAGATTATGGCCATTTCCATTTGCTTGGGATAATTTCTCATGCATATCATGGTTTTGATCTCACCCCTGCTGGTTCAAAGGAGATCTCAAGAAACCATTGCCATTTGCTTGGGATAATTTCTCATGCATTTACTAGTTTTTATCTCACCTCTAATGGTTCAAAGGAGATCTCAAGAAACCATGATTCAAGTCTTGGATCTAATTTGGATTCTAAGCAATTTCTACTTGGGATAATTTCTCATGCATATGATAGTTTTGATCTCACCCTTGCTGGTTCAAAGGAGATTCTTCAAGTCTTAAATATGATTTGGATTTCAAGCAATCATGTGATGGTTCTTTTTGGAAAAATCTCATCCATGATGGTTCGAAGGTGAAGACAAAAGACTATCTGCACATTCATAGATTTGATCCTACCTCAACTGATTCGAATCACGGGTTCAAGGATCATCCTCATATTTTTGGATTTTTTCTCATCACATTCGATCTGAAGAGAAAGTACAAGCACATGCTTTTTGAGCATCATCCACTTCTTCCCAAGAAGAAGATACCTCGAGAAATATGACCAAGCATCACACCTGCTTTAGTTTGGAGCATTTATTTTTGTGTGTGCCTTACAGTCTATTTTGAGGGGGGTTATTTTTCCCATGAGGTTTTCCCCATTTCCTCGGTTTATTGACTGTTATTATTCATTGTATTGGGTGACGTTTGGTCTTAGTTACTAGGGCCCAGGATGGATTAAGGGGGGGTGTTAGGATATTCCTATACTCCATCCTAGCCCTACCAGCATTTTCATCCTTTGCATTTTCAGTCTTGCATGCATTCCTGCATGTAGCATGCATTGCATGCATCCGCATGATGCCCAGTCATCAGGTTGACACCTCCAGCACCTAGTCCCTAGTCTTCCAGCACTCAGGAGCTTATTTCCACTCAGATTGAGACCTCCTAGCCATTGATGCACCCACATCTCACCATCCACTTGACAAAGGCACCCTTCTTCACCTACCAGTCCAGTTGTCTTCAATTAATTGAGTTCTCTCCTTGATTTTAGGCTTGACTCACTCTTAACTGACCTTACCACTCCGATGGACCTCCAGTGTGACTAGACTGCTCATTCTGACTTTCGTTAGCTCCTCATGCGCCCTCCATTGAGCCTCCTTCATTCAGTTAGTTCCAGTTACACCTACCACACTCAGTTAGACTCAGTTTGACTGATGGTTGACAGTTACTTGAGCATTGATGAATCCACTGATGATGAGATAGACTTCTAGTTGTGCTCTGATGACACTCCAGTGATGTATTGATCACTCCATGAAGGCTAATTCAAATTGCCACCTTGGCATTCGAATCCTCATGCATTATACTACTGATTTGTCCATATTGTGATTAATTAATTAGTGTGTGTGAAGTATTTTTGCTTCTATCCAAGTTCTACTGTATTATTATTCTGTTGCTCATCTTACGGCATTGACCACTCTTAATATTATTCCTAAATTCTTTCTTGTGAGGTATACATCAACTCTTAGATCTGCTGTGAGGATTTTCACTCTCAATACTATCAAAACATTATGATTCTAAATAATCTTAAACATGTATGGTTATGGTCATTTCATACACAGGTAATTTATCACAAGCGTTAGTATTCAAGGTTTCAAGGAGGACTTGTTTTACTCATGCATATTCTTGTATGACCATATGACTCTTCATTAAGAAGCATAATATGCATAAACCCATGATTACTCAAACTTATAACTTCATGAATAATCATTATCAATCATACAAAAAGTATACTTATATAAGATCATAACACAAGGTAGGATTCTAACTCGATATAGGAAACCATACCTGGATTATCATGTTTGCTAGTTATGTCTAACATACCCAAACAATGTCTTCTTTGTTCTTGTCCATGATTTGTGCTAGTAACCTGCATATCTCATAAGTTAAGCATTGTAGAACCAAATTATACATACCTCGTAAGTAGAGATTTTGTGTGATCAATGGCTATGGATGAGTCTTTGTCTTCATATCACCATGGTCATATGTTCTTGATCTAGAACTTGATTTGTCTTTATTGATGTACCTTTCATGTTAGCGGACAACATCATCCTCATACAACACCACAGTGCATTAGTACAATCATAAGTGTCATAACCTTAATCAATGCATGTCTTCTATCATTCACATGCATTCATACTTTTACTAAGGTGATAATACAAGTCTAAAATTAATCAAGATTGTACTAACCTCAATAATATGAAGACAAACATATCATAAACTTAATCATGAACAAATTTCAAAACATACATGAATCTCCTCCTGTCATACCTGTCAGGATTGCTTGTAGTTTTCTTATGTAAGGTCTTAGCCTCATCTCCCTCTAGAATTGAAATCTCTTCACTTATGTAGGTGTCCAAATAATTCTCTTCTAGGATTAACCCAATCCACTTTGATTTGATGAAGCTGGATCTGGAGCTGGCTAGGGTTTGACAAAGAAACCCTAAAAATTGAAACCTTGAATTTCAAAATTCTGATTGAATGAAAATATGCGCCTTCCTAAGCTGATCAAGCTGTCATACTTCAATTTTGAAATATCCAAAATTTGACCCCTCAAAATTGACTTTGAAAGTTTCGGATCTACAGCTTCTGTCAAATTCTAGGTTTCTCGTCAAAATCCCGAAGTAGGGTTTGATAGAGCCTGGGGTTCTACCCAACCAAAAAATTCGATCTTGGTCTCTAAATTTTGATTTTTCTGAGAATCCAGCCATGGTCTCATATTCAAGAAATTCCAACTTTCTTCGAAACCCTAATTTCCCGCAGCAGTGACGATCCAAACATGAAACTGCTCAGAATCCAATTTTGTTTGGACATAAATATATGTCATATTTTTTCTGATTTATCTATGAAATTTAGGAGCCTCGGGGTTTGAAACTTTGGCCTGTGCTAGAGTGACCTGTCATCTTTCCAACGCCATAGATCTGACCTCAAATGGAATCTCTAAGAGAGAGATATGCCAAGTGTCGCAACGTGACCTGTTTATGGGAAGAAACAGTATAACGAACTTGTACGGCATGCCACATGTCACTGTTTCAACTTAGGCCTTTGAAACTAGAACCTGTGAAACTAAATTCCATTCCCTAACTATCACTTTTTATGGAATTCTATTTGGATCTCCCTAGCCGAAGATATGACCTTTTTCCTAGGTCACCTGTTTAAGACTGCATTCTAGAAGAGGCAAAAACCCTAACTTGTACAGATCATATCTCACAAAGTACAACAAATATGAGGTTGTCCTTCAGATACAAGGTACATAGACATTTCATCTTCGACATGTAGAAGTTTCAGATCCTGAACCTTTTCCAAAATTGATTTATAGCGAAAGTGCCACGATGACTGGCTTTTACTATACCAAGCCCTAGCTTCCAATTTGTCGCAAATGCAACAAGTGTGATAAATGCCATACCATGCCTTCCTTCAGGATAGCTCTGATACCAGGTTAGTTTTTTAGCATTTAATTCAATATGATCTAGGATACTAACTGAGAAAACAACATGCACAGCATATCAAACATAAAAGACAAGAGACAAGAGACACAAAGCATTTCACTTGGGAAAACCAAGAAGGTGAAAAACCCCGCAACTTCCCCAGAGATAGAATAAGCACCAATACAAAGATCGCCAAGATGAATCCCCAAAGGATAAATGTTTGCAATAGCTAATCATCCTCCACTTGTGTGCACTCCTCCTCTCTCTCACTAATGCAAAGTGAGTGAATGAGTGAATGTGTCAAATGAGAGAGTCACACTCTCTAATTATACTTTTACTTTAACTTAACCTTTACTCAACTAGGTTGGCCCCAACTTAACCACTTAACATAATGATGATTGGGCCAACCCCACTAGGGTGTTCTAATAACCCTTTAACTCACATGACTCATACAGGGCTGACCCCACCAAGGTGGTCTAATAACCCATCAAGTATAAGTTACGACACTTACAATATAACTTGCGACACTTGCAAGTACAAATGACGACACTTCCAATCGGAGAAATAATATAACTGCATTGGGGATACAATAAAGTACAAATGTAATACATACAATATACAAGTGAATATCTTTTGAAGTTATAAATACATCAACAATTTTCATACATTTTTAGTTATGTTTACTGGTCCTGTTTCAAGTCTCAGATAAATCTCTTGAAAAGAAAAACATAAATCTAGAAAATCCAGAAAGAAGCTTGATTCAATAGATTCATACGAGGCAAGGGGTTTTTCTTTTGTAATACACTTTACTTGAAATGTTGTTATATGAACTATTGTAGTGCCACATGAATCATGAGTCAATCTTTCCGAATTACGAGTTTGACGTGGATCAAGATTGAGAAGATGTTTTCTTCCTTGACCCAAGTCAAACCCAGGGTCAACCCAGTTTGACTCGCTCAACATGAATTTGACTTGCGATCGAAGTCACCGGACACGTGGAAAAGGGGGGAAGTGCCCTGTGGGGCTGTGTCGGACACGTACACGAGTCCAACATGTGTTAGACATGTGTTTTATCGTGTCCCAATTTTAGGACACGATAAAATACGTGTATGGCACATGTTGGAATTGTGTCCCTCCCCTGCATAACCCGTGTCTCAATTCTAGGACACGAACCATGAGAAAAAGACCCCCACGCCCTCTTCAAAAGCGATTTTCCTCATTCTTTTTAAAATTTTGCAAGTTGAAGGGAGAGATTAAAGTGGTTTTTTTTGCAGGTGAAAGAAGATTCCAGGCATTTGCAAGGGATTCCAAGTGGATTTGAGGGAAGATTCAGTGGAGAGGATTCAAACTCACCATCAAGGAAGAAGAAAAATGTCTCAATTAGCCAGGGCAACAGATAAAGGGAAAAGTAAAGGGATATATAAATTCCCCAGCTAATCCCTCTCCTCCTCTCCCTCCTCCAAACATATCATCTTCTACTCCTATTAGTGCCCCAACTGCTTCTAGTGAAGCTCATGCTCATTTTAACCTTGTTTTAGCAAGACAACAATCCCAAGAGAGTAAATACCCTTTGTGGAATTATGTGAGAAGGAAAGAAGTCCATGGAGAAAATCTTGGTGGGGGATGCAATGTGTGTTCGAGTTGCAATTTTTGCAAGCATGAGTTCAAGAGCACATACTATTGGGTTAAGGGCCATTTTTTGGCCCTTCCTTGTGGGATTTCTTCATGTAAAACAATGAGTAACAACCAAAGGAGGGAGATGTAAAGAGAGGATCATGTATGGTAGAAGCAACAAGCAAGACACAATAGAATGAGGATCCTCTTTCATTCTTGAGGAAACCCTGTAGCACTAGGAGTGAGGTTGATACTTATCCAACAAGAAAGAGGCCAACTACAAGTGGTCCAATGGGCAGGATTTCCAACAAGAGGCGCAAGAAGAGGTGGACCTTACCATTGGATTATTTTTATACCTCAACTTGATTTCATTCAATGTTGCACGGTCACCATTGTTCATTGAGATAAAATTATTGGTTAAGGAAAAGAAGGAGGTGGATAAAATTATTGAGCCAATTAGATCAAAATGGCCCACATGTGGTGTTGGTATTGTTTCTAATGAATGGATGGATACAATACGCATCCACTCATCAATTTCATGGTGTCTTCCCCAAATGGACCGGTGTTCTTGAAAGCGGTGGATGTTCTTGGGAAATACAAGGATGCACAATATATGGGTGAGTTGTTCATAAAAGTCTTTGAAGACGTAGGTGTTGATTCTTGATTACAAATCATCATGGACAATGCACTTGTTTGCAAGGCTGTTAGCATGATTGTGGAAGATAAATATCCATAGGTATTTTCATTTTGGATACCTTGCATAATTTCATTGCTAATTTGCTCATTCATTGAATTTAGCACAAGATTCATCTAGGCCCTATGGGAAAGGTCAATTTATAGATTTCAATGTTCATTTGAGTTGTTATTTGTAGTATTGTAGAGTCTAGAGTCTAGACTCATTTATACTTTCTTGTATTGATCTTACATGTATTTTGGACACCTTGCATTGTCAATTCTTTGAATTTAGCACTGAAATCTATTGCTTCATTAGTGACATGGTTTGGAAAACTTATTTAGGATGCACGCCATATCCATAACTTTGTACAAAACCACAACAATGCCCTCACAACCTACAAATAGTACAACCATCTTTCATTGTTGAAGGTTGCATATACTTAGTTTGCTTCCTCATTCATCATGCGCAAGAGGTTGAGAGAGGTCAAAAACGCTCTCGGGTCCATGGTTATTTCAGAATTTTGGTCCTTTTGAAGAAAAACGGATTAGGTTGCTTCAAAAAAAGTAAAGGAAATAGTGCTAGATGATGGTTGGTGGGAGAGGGTAGATCTTACCATTAAGATCATGGAGCTAGCCTTTTCTTTGTTGTGGTTTGCAGACATGGACAAGCCCATCTTAGTAGATGTTTATGAGGGGTGGGATTCCATGATTGAGTCCATGAGGACCATTTTTATGGAGAATAAGTGTGTCGAGTATGAGAAATTGGCAAAGAACTTATGGTCCACCATATAGGATATTCTCATCTCCAGGTGGGATAATAATTACACACCTTTGCATTACTTGGCCCACTCATTAAACCCCAATTTCTATGATCACGATTGGCTCAATGGTGGGTTGGGGCCCTCATGTAGTGTCCCTCATCACATGGATGGAGAGATCTCACAGGGGAGGAAGACAACATTTAGACGTATACTTTAGGATAGAGACCTACTTGAGGAGGTGGAGGTGGGATTTGTAGATTTTTCCACTACCAATGGGAGATTTGGAGGCTATGAGGTGCTTAAAGACATGGGGGTTAAGAAACCCTATGTTTGGTGGGAAACTCATGGGGAAACATGCCCTCTTATATAGAATATAGCCTTGGGGGTCATCTCTCAAGTTACTTCATATTCTTGTTGTAAGAGGAATTGGAGCACATATGGGAAATTGTACAGTTTGAAGAAGAGAAGGCTTGAGAAGTCAAGGGTAGAGACAATGGTGTATGTGCACTCCAACCTTCGTCTCATTTACAGGAAAAGGGAGGAGTGGGTGAATGGAAAGACAAAGAGGTGGGATTTCTTTCCTGATGATATGGGTTTGGACATTAGCCAACATGTTGGCATTAGCCAACATGTTGGCATTAGCCAACATGGATCTTAATGATCTAGTACTAGAGCCAGCCACTTTTGATGATGGTGATCCTATGGAGGGGTCATCCTCCACACCAGCAGAAGCAGATCATTAAATGGGAAGAGAGGAGCAGGATGATGAGGATGAGGATGAGGATCATGGAAGTGATGAGTTTTTTAATTTGGGCATGGAGGAGGACTATTAACAGATGAGATTCTTCCATCTTGATCTCATATATGATCTACCCCTTTTTGTATTTACTATTTACTACTACTAGTTTCCATTAGCATTTTGACATCTATGTAATACATTTTGATTTTGATGACTTAATGAGAAATATTGTTTTGACATTTGAGATATCATCTTTGTGTCTCATTGTGATTTGTGAATGACAAAATGTGTATTTTGTATTGATTCTAAATTTCTAATTAGTGATACTAATTAGTCATTTCTATTGAATATTTGTCAATGTTCTAGTTTCTAAAAAAAAATGGATCTATATGTCTATATTTTTAATATATATATATATATAACATGTCCTCCGTGTCTTGATTTCGGGGGTCACCGTGTCCATGTCAGACATTCATATTTTCGTGTCTTGTGTCCTCGTGTCAAGTGACTTAGCTTGAGATAAATCAAGGGTTTTACTATATAATGAATGAATTATGAAACTAATTAAATCCTTTTTTATGAATTTCTTTTGATATATGGTTTAGTATTTTCATGAATTTTGTTTATAGGATTTGTTTCAACTCAGACTACCCCTCTACATCTATACATAAGCAATTTCAAAGTAGCAACACATGGAAAGAAAGAACAATAAGCACCTTGAGATTCATAGACTTCAATAGGTTTCAATTTGAGATTCTAAAGAAATGGGATAGTTTTCCTATCCAAACACTTCGTTTGTATCTTTTCAATTACCATTGAACATAAAGATGGAACTTCGAGAGTGTTAATTCATTACCTACTACAATTTTCCCAAAGTTGTAGCTGGAAATGTTGCATCTTGAAGAAAAGATTTCATGTATTAGTCCTTACAATCAGGATGATCTTCCTTGTGTGGGCCTTCTTTCAAACACTAATTTCCCATTTCTTGATATCTCTTCTTTTACACTTGTCCATGTGTTTACGATTATGGAAATTCAAGGTGCTTACAAATTATCCCCAACAAGATTCATACCATGTGAGATACATATTACAAAATAAGCATCTCATTTTAGGCTAGTAATAAAAGATTGCACTCACCAGCTCTAGTATTACATTGCATTTGTTCCCATATATAGCCATATAAAACCTCTAACAAACTAACTTCCATTGATAACAAACTATTCCTAGATGAACAATATTCTAGATAGAGAATAACAACTCCAACCTAAATAACTCAGAGAAAAGAAGAATTTGTTGGTGTAATTGTTATGTATGTTAACTAAGCAATATAAAATTAAAACCATATACTATACCAAATTTATCTCTAAACTTGACAATCTTATCATTACTGAGTGGTTTTGTCATGATGTCAATATTTTGATCTGTTGTAGGACAATAATATTGACGGATGTCTCCATTATCTATCAAATGTTTGATTAAAGGTGATGAACTACAACATGCCTAGTTATAGTATGGTGGACTAGGTTCTTCACCATCTTGAGAAAATTATTTCGCATAAAATTGAGGTCGATGTTGTTCGGTCAAGTTGAAAATTTACTAATATCCTTTAGAACCACATTGCCTCACATCATGTATTCATGGTTGCCTTGTATTTTGCTTCTATGGAAGATAGGAAAATTGTACGTTGTATATTACTCCACCATGATATTACTCTTAAACCAAGAGTGAACACATACCATGTTGTGGACTTCTATATATCAACTAATACAATCCAATCGAAATCAATATATCCTACTAGCATGAAGTCAGTAGATCTCTGATATAGATTTCCAAAGTCAAGAGTCATTTTGACATATCAAAGGACTCATTTTGTAGCTTGTCAATGTACCTCTTGAGGCTTAGACATGAATCAAGGAAGACAAATTATTGTAAAACATAAGTTTGTTCAATAGTAAGATAAATAAAACTACCTACCAATTACCAATATAATGATTCATTGACCAATGGCCAGTTAGCCTAAGATGAGAGTCTTATCCCAGTTTACATAAGTGTAGATGTAGTGTTACATTCAGTCATTCTGAATTTTTCTAAGATAGTTGTGGCATAATTTCTTGTGATACAAATATAGTATGATCAGATTACCAAAACTCTACATCTAAAAAATAATGAAGCAGGCCTGCAACTATCATTTCAAAATAGAACACATATCAAATTTCCCCTATTGAACCATGTTGGCGCTACTTTTAGTGATGGTAAAATAATTGATGCAGACAATTAGGGTCACTATGTCATCACCGTTGAATTTACATAGAGATTTGGTTTAAAATATTTTTTTATGAATCCAAAATCTCTAAGGCTAGTCTAGTTTGAAATACCAGGATCAAGGAGCCAACTTAAGTCCATACAAGGACTTTACCAAATGGAAAACCAAATTTTATTTTTCAGAAACCTAAAACCTTTTCCGAGTGCTAACATATATTCCTTATCCGTAATTTGAAAAGAGTGTACATCTTTATGGAAAATGGCAATTCTGGCCAAAATTTGAATCACCAATTCTACTGTAAGCATTGTTTCATCCCAATGAAAAGGGGAAGCATCCCATTGAAACTACCTTGCCATCTACTTTGCTTAATAAGAATATTCTTTTCAAATATATGTTGTTTCATATCCCTCCACTATATTGTTTGATCATCCACTTTTTTTAATATGACTCTTTTCTGAAGAAGATAAATAACAAAAAAATGGTGTAATCAGGAGAAATCTATTCCTAGAATAGTCTTGCAGCTCAACCCTCCTAGAATAAATGCTTGAAATTATCTATTTTAGTATTTTGTAGTATCTCCATAGACTTAAGAATTCAAATTGTTGTGTGGAGGGGGTCTCTAGTCCCATAAACAAGGAGGTCATATACATCAATTTGAAGTTTCACTAGGCTATAGCCTTAAAATTAAATTATTATTATTATTAATTCACACAAAATCCATTTGTTATATCTAAGTGATGAAGTCTATTCTTAACTACTAGGTTGTAGTTGAGTGTTAAACATCCAAGCATTATGGTTTTAAACAAGTGATATTTCCATATATCTTGACAGCTCATTTTCCATTTGTATATATCTTGTATGCCTCATATTTTATCAATCCTTGTTGTAATTGTGGACTTGGTGGATTTGTAATTGTGGACTTATGTCGGATTTGGTCATATGTTTCCATATTTTACCTCATGTTTTGCAATAATATTTAATACAAAATGGTTTCTAATCTATTGTTCACATTTTTCTTTTCCATTTTATATTTTTTGTTTTTACTTGAGAAACACATGACCTTGTCCTAGCTTACTTTGATCTTTGTTTTTTGTATTGAAGTGATCCCACCTCGCCGCATTAGAACTATTATGAAACTTTTACCTTCTCACCTTACCACATCAAAACTATTTTGAAACTTTTACCTGCACAAATCTGCACAATTCACACTGACAAATTTCAAGAGATAAAAAGTCATCATATATTTGTTCCAGTAAAATTGTACAAGAATAAATCTGAAATCATATTGTAACCAAATATTATTAGTTAAAATGAAAACATTATGGCATTGCTTTAATCACTAGTTACAGGCATTGTTAAAATAATTAATACTTATTTTTTATGGGTTCCCTAGTTTAACAAAAAAACATAGGGTATTGAAAATGGTAGTGTGCTTATGCGAGACAAGCACATTTATTAAGTAGACATTTGTTTTGATCAAGTCTTGTCATGGTAAGGTTCAAGTTCTTCATGAGTGGGTTATTTATTCTATCAAAGTCACATTGGACGTACACTTAATCATGCATACATAAATAGTACCACAAATGGGTCATCTTTTACTTAGAAGCTACAAGTGGGGGTATCCCTTTCGTCAAATTTGACCAGGACGTGCACCTAGATGCACATACATAGGTGTGAGCACAAGTGCAAGCATGTAACTTGGTAATACTTGAATCCTTATGGGGCTATATTAGCTACCCACTTTTAGTGTCTTTAAAAGCTATCATTAATGGGAAGACATGTAATTTTGGATTAGATCTACTTTGGATTGAAGGTTTATCAACTTTATAGTGATCTTTAGTAACGTAAAGAAAAATTTGTATTTTGAATATGCTATCAAGAAATATGAAATCATTGATTTGTATGCAATTTTTTTCCTCATCTTGTGTCTCATCTTATGTCTATCTCATGCATATATGCTTTGAAATCCAACATGGTATTAAAGTAGTAATTAATTGAGCCTATGAAGAGTGGAGTGGGGCATAGACCACTTGTTGAGAACACCAAACCTAATAGAAAAGAAACATGAAAGATTTGGTTTAGTGAGAGTGTCTCATTAGATTCATGTACATTGTTGTTGGGTTGTCAAAGGAAGGAATGATGCTTACCAAAAAGTAACGTCGTAGCAGCACTAGTTTGTTTTTTATTGCGGCAGTCAACTTCTCAGCTACAAAGGTGTCTCAGACTAGACATTTTTTATCTTGTCTAGGCTTAGACATATTTTCAGTAGATAAGTTTCCTAAAAAATGAAAAGGATAGTGGTGTTGCATGAGAGAAGTTGTTTCCAAATGGTTTCCTTTAGATATCAACACCCGACCCATGAAACATTGGCTTACTACTAATCCTAGTAGAAAGACATTAAGATCTTCGCTAACATATCAAAAAGGAGTTTTAACATGGAATTTTCCTACCCCTCAATGCCCTCAACTGTTGCAAAAATATTAGAAAGGATCAGTTCTAAACTGGAGTGAATATGTTTTTGTATTTGAAAGTCTAAAATTGTTGATTAAATGGGAATATTCATAACATATTTTGAATTTAATTTTAGCCTCTTGTTTCATCTTAAAAGGTGTTTCTAAAGGGGCACATTTTCTAACAATCACATTATTTTTTAAAGTCAAGGTTATTATTTTTTGTTTCCCAAGAGTGTTTGAAAAGGATATTATATCCCAAGGGTTTATTCTTAGAATTTATAATGGTTGGAAGTAGTCAAGGGGTTTTGTACTACTTGATGTGAACAAGCTTGATGGAAAAGACCAGGGAATTTAAAATTAAAGAAATTTATATTCGTTCATCTAAGATATGAGAGTATTAGGCTCTTACACTTAATATTAGTGATAGTATTACAACTAAACCAAATTATCGGCACACGAATGACATAGGCTTACACCTACAACTGTTTCTCTTCCTTTTTTGCATTTATTTGTTATTTTTTCAAGTCAAATTATGGATATGTTCTTGCATTAGGTCCACTGCTCGCTTGCCTAATTGTGTTATTCCATTGTGATTTCTTGAGTGTTATGCTAACAAAACAAATAACTATTAATATCCTTGTATTATTGTTTAAGTTTTTTGGCAGTATTGCAAGCTCAAGAGTGCTAGTTCAATGGAAGAGATAATGCCTTACAAGCAAGAGGTTGGCAGTTCGATTCCTCCGTACCCTAATAATATTGTAATGTATTTCTAATAAAATATCTTTTATGTTGATTTATATTAATGGTAATACATTTTGTTATACAAGGGGGGTTACAAACCGTCATTGTATGTCATTATGAGGGGGGTTCCACACTGCCTCTTTAAGTTGTTACAATGGGGGTTTTTAACTTCCCTCATACATTTATATGAGGGGGATTATAAGCTTCCCCCATAGGTTCATAACCACCCCTATATGCATCTACAAGGGGCGCTCTAAATCATCATTGTAATATTCTACGAGGAGGGTTCTAAAATGCCCTTGTATACAGCTGCGAGGGGGGTTCTAGCCCACCCTTGTAAGTTCCTACGCGGGGTTTCTAAACTTCCCTCGTATATTTATATGAGGGGGGTTTAAAAATACCCTTGTATGCTACTAAGAGGGCGGTTCAAAATCATCATCGTATGGATTTAAGAGTAGGGTTCCAAATCCCCCTCATAGGTTTTTAAGAGGGGGACTCAAAATCACCCTCGTAGGTTTGTAAGAGGGGGTTTAAGAAGGGGATTTAGAACCGCCCCCTTAGTTTTATAAGAGGGAATTAAGAGGGAGGTTGAAACCCACCCTTGTAGGTTTGTAAGGGGGGGGTGCCTCGGAGGGTTCCAAACCGCTGCTAAAATTCATTTTTTGGGGGTGCCTCGGAACCACCCCTAAAAGTCACTTTTGGGGACAGTTCATAGTTCTTCGAAAACCGCCACTAAAAGGCTTGACTTTTAGCAACGGTTCCTTTAGGGAGGGGGTTTCCAAAACTGTCACTAATGCTAAAACCCTTGCCAATTCCACTTTTGGAGGTGGAAAATGACCGCTTCTAAAGGTCTTTTTTGTAGTAGTGATTTCTCTGTTTTGATGATCTGGGTGTTACACGAATCTTCACTAATTGACATATCTAGCATCTAACAACAATTTCTATTGCCATCGAACTATTGAATTGAATATCCATCTCTCATTTTGAATTGGGTATTTTTGTATTGGCACTTGTTTTATCTTAGATCCTATTTAAAACCATTGTTATTGGGGTAAATTATCCTAGTTGACAATATTGTTATTCAATAAGCCTCTCAACTTGATCCTTGAATCCTCACCTTAGTACCCTTTTCTGTGGATTTAGGGTAATAAGTCAAGATACCATTGCTTACAATCTCTTCCCATTAATTGGTTGTGGGTATCTTTTCTTCGGTTAGTCTATCCAGGATAGCTAGGGTATCCCCCTTGGTTTTGATATTAGCTTGGCCTAAAGTGACAAGATTATGTCTAATGTGATAACTACTCCATTAGTAGTGGATGAGGCCCTTGCAGTGTCGCTTGATTTAGTTTCCTTGCCTCTACCATCCTAGATAGGCTCCCTCTTACACACAACTAAAATCTAGGTGATAATAGGTCCATTCTAAAATGATACTCCGTTGTACATGATAGGGGGATATAAGTCCAAAGTGGTCCCCTTATGGAATATATTTCAATCACGGTCATTATGGGACAAAATAATATGTGGTTGTCTCCACATGCCCACTTTGACCGCTCTCTTACACCTCAAATCAAGGAGTACATTAACAAAACTCTCTTTTACCTTAAGGGGGGGGGAGTGAAAATTGGTTAGTGGTCATCCAAAACCACTAGATACATGGTATCAAGCGAAGAATCCAAATCCCAAGCTTGGATTTCTTAAAGATTCTTCTCACCTTGTGGCTGCTAAAACGAGGAATATTGATGATGGTTGTCATAATTCAAGTGTCGACAACAATAGTATGTAGATGGAATAATTCAACAAACAAATTTCCAAATGGGAAACAATAGCCTATAGATGGAAAAATTAGATACATGATATATTGGGATATTGTTAAACACATAGCTGTGTCAATATTCAGAGATCACTTCAATTATTCTATTTGTTCGCTAATAGTAGAGTGGTGATACTACATATTCACCAATTAGCAAAAGACACCAACCTCTTCCGGCTAAATCACTTGGCAAATGATGGAATTGTCAATAAAACAAAGAACAAACATGGAAACTGTTCACTCCATATTTCATCTCTCTTCTAGTTCAATTTCAGATGAACCATTCAGCATCTAGTTTGATGACTTTTCAGGCATATTTTCATTGAAGAACAAATCAAGGCTTCTAAAGTTCGAGCATATCGGATTTTGCAATAGTGTTTATATTTTAGCTGATACAAACATATAGACTTGTGATTGGGGGGGCGTTAGCATATGGATTACCGTACCAATCACAAATTAAAATTGTCACCATTATTTGTATTAATCATTTAAGATAATAGTGATTTATCATAAATGATGACTAGGATATATGGTTAAGATTTCCTAGCCTAATCACCATGCAAGGTGTTAGGATATAGAGCAATTCTCTCACTGAGGTGGCATTATCCATTGTACTATCAAATTGTAACTTTGGAGTGAATACAATTGATTTGGCATAATTCCTTTTCCATCATATTGTTGTTCATGTGTATGTTTTCATAGTTAATGTGTGTGAAATAATAGTGGTTACACATAGCCTTTATGACGTCTTGGAATTTATCTTACAACTATTAAATTTCTTCTCCTCTTGTAGGTTATCGCGCATTGGTTATTCTTGTTGCTTGGCCTTCACTTGCTTTGTGGGAGGTGTTATGTGAGGGTATTTTTGTGAAACAAGAGTTAGATATACATATCTCGTGGTGTCTTAGAACTGCTTCTATGACTATAAAAATTCATTTCTTGTTATGCAGTATCCCATATTATTTGTGATTATTGATCCATGACAACGTATAAATCTCAACATGCCTCAACACTTTATTGGGAGTGGGAAGGTAAATTCTTATATTATTATATAGTGGAACCAATGAACTAATAAGTAAAACTTTTTACTTTCAAAGAAGAGATTATATATTTAATAGAGGTTTAAATTTTTTTTTAAAGATTTCTTTAATATGAAATTTAAAATTTATATGTAAACATTGTAAATCTATTTTTTTTAATTTAATTTATTTATAAATAACGATTTAATATACACACTCACCATAGGGATACTTTTAAGAACCCCCCTCAAATTTATAAGTATAATAAATGGGCGAATCGCCATGATATATAGGAAAATTTGAAGACTATTTTATCAATAATATAATATGTATATATATTTTTTTGCTAATATTTTATTCTATTATAGAATCTTGTAAAATATTGGCGAATCTTTCACTAATTTATAATATATTGTAAAATCTTGGTGAATATTTCACTAAATTATAAAATATTGTAAAAACTTGGTGAATCTTTCATTGAATTATAAAACCTTGTAACGTCTTGGTGAATCGTTTGCTAGGAAGACTCAACTTTTGATTTTACAGATTACTAAGGTAGTGCAATAGAAGAGCATATACTAGAGCTCAACTATAGACTCTCTCGACTCATAGATTCTCAAATGAAAAAATGCATGAATGAGGAGAGGAGGGATTTATTTATACACTTCACAAGAAGTATCTAGTCACTCACAACAAAAGGTGTCATTGAAACACAACTGCACTAACTAGATCAAGGGAAAGTGGGGACTCCATTTTGCATCTCGTCCCTTAATGGTCCAACGGACATGTGGAAAATGTTACCAACTATTTTGTACCATAGTTGGACTTCTTGTGAGCCACCAGTTTCAGGAACATATCAAGTGTTCATCATCAGTGTTCAAAAGTTCAGAAGACCTTTTCAGGGCGAATTTTGGCCCCTTTTGTAATAATTGCATGTCCAGACCCCCATAGGGGAATTGTAATAAGTTGGTATAAGCACGATCATTTTGTAAAAGTCTTAGCCTACCTTAGGTTTCGATATCAAGGGGATACTATATAGTGTTTTTTTCCTTAGGAATTATGCGTTGCGCTTCAGTGGCATATAATTTTTGAGTTTTTCACTCACACCTCCAAAGCTGGAGTGTTTACCATGGTGGTTGAACCTAGGGAGGTTATTAAATTGTATGTGTATGTGTATTTTTTACATGTTAGCCATCAATATTGAGTCATATGGACATGCACTAGGTCCCTTATATTTTTAGGCATTCCGACAAAAATATGTTTTCCCGTTTAACGGAGTTTTTAATGATTTAATTTTAAAAAAAAAAAGTGATAAAAGTGTGGTTAGGAGGTTACATTTTCCATGTGGGTGCTCATTTTCTAACCCATATCACCTACAAAACCCCTAAAACCACTTTTCCTAATTTTTTGAGTGAATATTATTCACTTTAATAAAAATGCTCTTGAAAATAATTACAGAGAATTATTTATTAAAATAATAAAGCTTGGAGAAAAATCAAATTCTATAACATTGAGGGATTTGAAACAAATAAAGGCCCAGTACAGTTGGAAGCCATCATCGGAGGCTATTCCAATCAAGTTTTGTATCTATTAGTTAAGGATTGGAGCACTACGAGCTATCTCTCCTTGAAAATGCGCCCTCCTTCCATGCATGGGAAACTTTCCTATTTGGAGGCTCGTTATTGGATGAAGTAGTTTAAAATGATAGGGAGGGGTGCCCCTCCTTTGAGGTGGCATCTACCTCACCTTTAGTCACCAACAAAGAGCTATTTAAAGCTCATTTCAACCACAATTATATCCTCTAATTGAGAGTTGCGCCATCCAAGCTCTTGAGGCTTCTAGAACTCGCCCTCTCCTTGTATCTTTTGTTATTTAAGCACGTGATTTCTCCATTGATAGGGATGGAATCAAGGAACCTCTGCTTGTTTGTATTGTAATTTGTATTGCTTTTATGCAATCATCAGAATAAAATTGAAGGCTTTGGAATCTCATGAGGTGTATCGAATCTGTGCATGTGGTAATTTTGTGAGGTAATCGTGTTACAATTTTTTCATGCTTTGCATAAAATAGTAATTAATCTGGATTAGAGGGCTCTTTGTAGCACATAGGGTAAGAATTTGAGTATTTCAAGTTGCTTATTTTCATTTTATCCTATAGATATGAGATTTTATGCTATATTCAGTTGTTAATCTTTTGGATTTCTAACGGTTGAATGTACTAGATCTAAGCTAGTTATTGTAAGTGTGATAATATGTGCAGGTTTGTTGTCCCAAGTGAAAGGTTGAGCTCACTTTCATCTTCCATTCCTTTTTATTTTTTGCAGGATGAACACATAATCTCTTTATTTTTCCATTGAATAGTTCTCCAAGCTTGCAAAAGATTCAAAGCTTGAGAAAAATCTCTCCTCTTCCATCTTTTTTAAAACTCAATACTCTCTTAGTTACCATATTTCTTTACAAGTAAATTGAATCTAGAAAGTTTGTATCATTCACGATTTTCTTGCTTAGTATTAGATCTAAAAGAGATTAAAATTTCCATTTTTAGTTTAGATCTCAATACTAGTTGTTTAGCACTTTAAAGTATAAATATTTCCAAATTTCTTGCAAAGTGTTAGATTGTATTTTTATGTGTTTTGGATTAACAATACTAATACTTTAACAAGTTTTTGTTTGCAAGTTTAGTGTTTATTTTACAAAAAAGAGAGGAAAATGAGCGAAATTTGTAGCTTAAATAACATAAAAAAAATCCATCTTCTTTAATCCCCTTCTCTTCCTTAACCTTCTATGAAGGATTAAAGTCTCTTGAATCTCGCAATTTTTGTGGATCAAGAGAGCTCTCTATTGGAGAGTTATTAATAAAAATTTTGTAAAATTTTAACAAAGAGCAAGTGGGATTACGACTCCCATACCCTTCTTCCCTCATTTGAGGGAGGCCTGTATCTTCCTATTTATTTTGATTTCTACTTGCAATAGAACTAGAGTAGTATTAGGTTAGGCTAGCTTTCAAATTTTGCAAAAAGTTTAAATTCATATTTAATTTGAAGTTAAATTTTGCAATTTCTTGAAGTTGTACAAATTTTGCAATTTTTTTTAGATTTATTTGCCTGCTAAATGAACTACTAATCCCCTTGCTTTCCCAAGTACATTCTTTGACCTGAAAGAGACTCTTAGGTAGTAATTAGAAAATTTGTGACTTGTTTCTTTCAGTACTTTATATTTTTTTCTATTAGTTAAAATATTCCTCATCAAAATCTATTGAATCTTCCTCTAAGTGGATCAAGAGTGCTCTCTGTCAAAGAGTTTTCCCCTTTTTTTAAAATCTCTTGAACATCGCTTTAAACAGATCAAGAGTGCTCTCTGTTGGAGAGTTTAACCAAATTGGAACGAATACTTCGCTCGCTCTGTGTATGCTTTACCCATCGCAAGCTAGTCTGATCTTTGGGATATCAAAAGAGGTAGTGTTGCATGTCTTAATTTTATCACAATTAAGTTAATTCACTCACATTAATAAAATCAAGTCTCTTTTAACCAATGAAAATGCAGTATTTCCTCAAAATTGATCGAAAGTGGGGAAATTTTGACTAAGGTAGTGGGAACAACTGGGAGGAAACCTCGTAGAACAGTTAGGATACACCCTTTTTGGTGTAGTGTTGAACACCACTCTTGAGACTCCATTACATCCCACATTTCCTTGTACAAAGCCACTTAGATCACATTTCAGACATATTCCCTGTAATGCAAGGTATATCGAGAATCCCCTCATCCCATAAATATTCAACTCATCCCATAAAAATACTTAATAAAATAAACCAAGAGCATTCGCACAATAGTCCTTTCAACACTCCAAATGGTCAATGACTCCATTAGCACTGGCCTCATTCATCAGCAACAATATTTTGTTGGCAAGCGGTTTGGTAAGATGGTATCGCAGCATCTACAATGCTGTGACAAGGTAGAAGATGGCGCGAAGGGCAACGAGCAGAAGACTATTTTGTGCATGTGTGGGTCAATTGTACCATGGAATGTGGGTTTTGGGTCATTTGGACCACATATTATGTAATGTTGAGTCAGCTCTACTGCAGAATGCGGGTTTTTGGTTTTTTTTGGATAAGTTAGTTAGATATTGGGTCATTTTTCCATAGTGTCAATTAGGAAGTCGGTAGTAAGTGGAAAAGAGTTTTAAGGCGGAAGCCTATATATAGATAAGAATTGTAAGTGTTGAAGATATAATTGACGGGAGAAGAACGTGAAGCTTTGATATTGTATGATTTTTGGGTATGTTTTGATGTCAAGAGTCATTGCGGAGATCTATTTTTTGCAGAGGCATTGTATTTGGGTTGACAATGATAATGTGATGAAGCTATTTTGGTGCAATCCCTATGTTCAATTTGTTCGGTTATGATAATGTGATATTGCACTATACAAATAATGTCATGCTTCTTTGATGTGATACTTGCTTTACAATTACTATTGTTGAAATGATGAATGTTTGGGTTGAATATTGCTTTACTACTATGTTTAATGCTTAGAGATCTATGTCGCTATGTTACAATAAATTTAAGTATCATAACTGCAACCATCCTCCTTCATTCGGCGGAAACATGGTTCCGTCTGCTCTTCCTGGACGCCTCGGGTGAGACCTCATCTGCTCTGCAGGTGTTTCTAGGAGGGATAAACCCTGTTCGGGCCAGTGCTTAGGAAGACTGCAGTATGTGTCGATAGTGAGTGGGACCCATGTCGACTTTCATCGCATTAACAAATGGTTCTGTTGCCGGGACCATGTACGGAGTGAAAGGAGGACATGTTGTGGCACCCGACGAAACCAAAGATCCAAGAATGTTTGATCAGAAGTTGCAGGAATTCACTGAAGAGGAAAGTAGGAACACTTACTTGACAGTAGATCAGTGGGTGGGTAGATACATTCACGATGGTCCACACGAATGGTTCTTCTGTGAATTTCCGGTCCTACTGTTCGAATGGTTGGCAAAGTTGACCTTCCAAAAGAGGAACTTACAAGGTGGTGAACTGACGAATTGGACCCCCGAATTGATTCAAGAACTGCAGGAAGTTGATAATAAAGCATCACGGGTTGTCGAAGTGTGGTTCAATAGCATCCTAGAAGGATACATCACAGAGTTCGTGGTTGATACTCAGAAGTCCTATAGTGAAGCCAAAAGATATTTTTTCCATGAACCTCGGGGCAGGTTTTTACTATCGCTTCAACTGTCGATCAAGATGCTTATTTGTGAAAAGGGTATATTGAAGATGCATATTGATTAGTAGACAACCTGGTGGGTGGAGGTCGTGGGTACTGCAACTGTTGGGGGGTGGTACATGGAATGGTAAGGGGTAGATGGGTGCAGGTCATGATGAGACTGTGAGTGAAACTGAGGAAGAAAGTGGTCTTATGAGGGGAGGAGTGAGGTTCCAACGGGAAAAGAGGCAGAGGACGGGAGAAGGTCCTGCTATGGTCAAACCGCAAGATCGTGAAGGAAGGCCACACAGGACGAAGCGACCTCACAGTCCTGACAAGGACAACCAGGCTACGCCCAGGATAGAGGCAGGACCAAACCTCGGCACCAACGTACCCACACCTCCACTCACTATCTGTCAGATAGCAAGAAATACCACTTCGACACCACCAAGTTCGTCAATTCCATAGAAGTTAATTGGTAGTAGTACAACAAAAGGAGGAAGGAAGCCCAGAATGGCGGGCGATGATGCTAAGTTATCGTTGTTCCACGACAGTGCGACAGACAACCCAGAACAGTATTGGTTTTTGTGTGAAGCGGTCTGGACCATAAAACAGATGACTGATGATGCTGCTAAGAAAGGAAAGTTAGCAATGACTCTGCAAGGTCGTGCATTAGATTGGTTTATGAAGTTTGTTCTAGTCCCTACAGGAGCCCCAGAGAAGTCGCTGGATGAGATTTGGGATGGGCTGATTGCCGAATTTAGAAGGCCCAAGTCTAAGGCTCAATATATTATAGAATTGAAGGAAATTAAGCAGTATCCCAATGAGATGGTATGGGATTTCGACCAGTGATTCAAGACGTTGATGGAAAAGGTTAGTTTCGATATGAGTGTTGTCCAACATAAAGAGTGGTTCATCGCGGCACTACTACCACACATTCGGCTTTCGTTGATGCAACAAAACATCTCGACGCCCAGTGAAGCTCTAGAGATTGCAATGCGATTGGAGGCATCACCGATTGGAGATAATGCAGCCGAGATGTCGCAGATATAGACACAACTCGCTAACTTGACTATACAACTGCAAGATTTGAAGAAAAAAAAGGAACAACGCAATGAAGTATGGTGTACACGATGCCGAGGAGAAGGGCATACGAAGGACAATTGCCTGGATTTCTACAATTATTTGGTGTCAGGTGCACCAAACCCGTTGAATGGCGGCAGCATGCCGTGGTGTCGCATCTGCCAGGTGTATGGGCATAGTCACGACAATTGCCCTTATATGCAAAAAATGGTCACAACCCTGACAAATCTTTATTGCACATTTTGCAAGTCGGTGGGTCACGATGACAAAGATTGCCATGCATATGGGTTGCTACAAGAAAGAATGTATGATGCATTCTATGTCAAGGACGATCATCGTTCCGTACAACAATCGCAACCGTAGTCGCAGGTAGCCCAGCCGCTACCTCAACTGGAGATGCAGTTTGTACTGTAGCAACAACAACTCTCGTAGTTCATGCCACAATATGCTCTGATGCAGATGGCTCCACAACAACCACAATATGTACAGCAACCGCAGTATGCACTGCAAGGGCAGGGGATGCAACTGGCACCAATGCAGCAACAGTTTAACCAACCATAGTACCAGCAGCAGGGAGGATACCGGGGAGGATGTGGCGGAGGATTTGGTTGTGGAGGAGGATGAGGTGGTCGCGGACCTGTTCAATGTTATCAGTGTGTGGTATGGGGACACTATCAGTGAGACTGCCTACTACTGCAGAACCAGTGTACGTTCTGTTTTGTTAACGATCATACAGTTGAGAATTGTCCACAATTGATTGCACGATGGCAGGCAGGGAACACTCCCCAGTTGCAAACATAGCCCCAGGCACAGTAGCCTGCTCAGAACCAAGTACAGCAATCAGTGCAGAACCAAAATCTGCGGTTGAATCAGAACATATATCAAAAGATAAATCAACAGGGGAACGTACCACCGAATCAACAACAGGGTGAAAACATCACGACAATTTCTACAGAACCAAGGCCGCGAGGTGCTTCCATTGTTGTGGTCGCTCGAGGAGGAAAGAAAACTGGAGAAGACAGCTCAACGATCCGGTTAGGTAGACAAAAGAAGGTATCTTTTGATATTGATGCGGAACGGGAGACATTTATTCCGGAATGATGGGCCTTAGGGAACAACCGAGGTAAATCCATCATGTATGACATGCCCTCTACTTTTGATGCTACTTCGGAGGTTAGCCTATCATGGCAGTCCAGCACACTTCGAGCATTTTTGTAACATTGTTTGTCCCTGGAAAAATATCCCGACGCTCTTGCTGCGATTGAAGCCTTATTGCAATGACCGGACTAGGATCAACAAGAGCTCGCAGTTAATTTCTTGCAATGACGGAAGACGAGTAAGGAGATGCGGATGAATATTCAAATTTGCGACTATGATGTTGATTCAGTTATTCTGGATCTTGGTTCGGATGTCAACATCTTGACCAAGCAGGCTTGGTAGAAGATGGGGATCCCCCCATTGAGCTGGTCTCATGTACAACTCTGATTGGCTAACCATGCGAAATTAACACCCATTGGGCGAGTTCCACAGCTAGTAGTAGATATCGAGGGTATGAAAACCGATGCAGTCCTTGATGTCATAGAAGTTGTCGAAGGCGGCAGCTCTTATCCCGCACTATTGGGGATTGGATGGGCTAATGATAGTGGAGCTGTAATCAACTTCAAGCGACGGATGATTACTTTTGAAAATTGCTATCTCGGAGTTATTTCCCCGTTGGATCTGGCGTAAGGATGCCGCTACATAGAGCCAGTGAAGGACGACGATGCTAGTGGATGGGACCATGCATTCAATATTTATGAAGATTATATACATTCGACTGCCAATGGTGAGCTGGGATGGTGCAATGACAACTTTGCGTCTTCCGACTTTGATGATGTGCTGGAATATTGGTAGAACCGCTTGCACAAGTGTCGCTTCGTAAGTGCGGGTTAGTCACACAGTCATTATGCCGTGTTGTGACTGAAACGGTTACACTACCAATATATGAAGGACTACATGGCTTATCCAACTTTCTGATGGATTTCAAAGAAAGATTTTCCGAACCACAGCGCTCGCTGGTATTGAATGAAGCATTGAAGGTTGCTCCAGCACGCTAGTGGGTGACACACAAGGCATCGATTGATGGATGGTCGAAATGCCAAATATTGATGATGGCACATTTTGGTGATATTGAGGTTTACCACACTGGAAAGTATGATGGTCAGACTGATCCGGGTGGTCACTTGATGGAATGTCAACGGCTATGGGTATCGCGACCAAAAGATGAGTGGGTCCATGCTTTTATCCATACTTTGGATGAGATGCCATGCTCTTGGTATAATGCGAATGAGTTGCGAGGGGAAACTTCTACTTGGCTAGAGCTCACAGTGTGTTTTACCCATACATTTAGTTTTGCGGATGCCGATCCAGAGGTTAATAATGCATTATAGCTCATCCATGATGTAATTCTGTAGGTTGTCCCAGTAGCATATCTTGCGGATCCACACACGCACTGCCAGATGCAGTCTCTCATGGAGTGTTTCAATATCAGTGGTGGGCCAGAAGATGGTGATGATCTGCGGAATGTGAATATCCCGAAGTCAGAAGGAAGTCATGCTGTGGTACCACCTGATGCGCCAAGCGACCCGATCAGTCAGCCGCTAAGGATCCGCAAGATTAACATTGGGACAGAGGACACTCCAAAGTTCGCAAATGTCAGGGATTACTAGGATGATGAGATGATAAGCAAGGTCAATGATTTTATCCATGAGTTTGAAGACATATTTCCTACTAAGTTTTTCGACATGAAGGGGATTCTGGGTGACTTAGGAGAAATGAAGATTCCATTAAAACCAGATGCTAAGCCAATCTAGCAGCGACCCTATCAATTGAATCCGCAACATAAGGAGCAGGTCTAGGCTGAGCTGGATTGCATGTTGGACACTGGTATTATTGAACCAGTTGAGGAGTCGGAATGGATTAGTCCTATGGTGGTGCAGGATAAAAAGACTGGTGAAGTGCGCATCGCGGCCACAACAGGCTTGGACGACGCAGCGGCACTAGGTTAACATCTAGAGCAGTTGGTGTAGTTGGAGGAAGATCGTTTCATCACTGGGTTCCACCAGGGGGTCAAGAAGGATCACCAGAAAGCATGGCATGACCGACACATAAAAAAAAAATAGTTTCAGCAGGGTGACTTGGTGTTATTGTACGACAACAAGTTTATGAAACATACAGGAAATTTGCAGATGCATTGGCTTGGTCTGTATCGCATCAGTAGTATTACTTCAAGGGGTGCGGTTCAGCTGCAGCAGCTGGACGGGGTGATGCTCCCAAAACTAGTGAATGGTCATAGGTTGAAGCCATATCTTTCAGGCTTGGAATACCGCGATGCCTGAGTCACATCAGGGAAAAAAAAAAAAAGAGAAGTAGATTGATTGGTGGCAGGATGTCACACCCCCATGGATGAAATGCGGAAGCAGGGAGGATTTTGCCGCAAGTTTGGAGTGGTTGGAGACACATGGCAGTGTTGCGACCGGGTCAAATCAGCAATAAATGCCACAAGTTAAGACAGTTAATTAACAGTGCTCGTTCAAATGATGGGAATTAATGGCGGATCCGACCGATCGGCAGACAGGATCGATGGTGGATTTGCGTCATTAATACAGGATTTTGGTTGAGTTAATGCATGATTTCGTGATGATTACGGCGGATTTGGCTGGATGCTATAAAAATGGATCGAAGTTGGTCGAAGACACCAAGAAATTAGTTGAGAAGTGTTGTTGCAGAGTGCAGTCGTGAATTGAGCAAGGTGCTGCTAAGCATATAACGAGGCGCTATGAGACATGCCAGGCGAACTGGAGACAGTCAAAATTAGCAGCGAAGTGGAGTCTCCCTTCATTCCGGTGGTTGTCGAGCAAGAGGTTGTGTCCTCTGGAGCCATTGATATTAGAGCCAAAGTTTCCAATATTCCGGTGGGAGCATCATTTGTCGTTAAGAAGCGACGGGGAGGTCAACACTCTGAGTCCCCACAGAGTAAGAGGGTGCTTCGGTCCTCCACCATGACGGCAGGCGAAGCTCAAGAATAGGTGGGGCAGTCCAGTCACCCCATTCGTGAGTCTATCCCATTGGCAGGACTGTCAGCCGGTGACATCCTTGGGTATATCCCTCCCGTTCGGCCGGATGCCACCCGACGCAAGATAAACCCAAGACAGAAGTACGGTGTGAAGATGGCAGCACTTCCGGTTGGAATGGAGTGCTCTGTGGATATTAGGCCAGCATTGCTGCGATTGCGTTACGACGACCATGATATGGTGGCCTACCCTGATATTGCATCCGCCCCCTATGTGCCTGAGACACGACTTTCCCCAACTCCGGTGGTACAAGACTGGGCACGAGGATTGAAGCAGTCAGGCTTATTAGGGCTTCTTAACATGCCACACTTCGGGCGACTGGTGGAAGTCAATGCATGTGTAAAGCAACTCCTGATGTGCTTTCATGGTGGTTCGTTGTGGCTGGATAGAGAAGTCCCAGTCACCGTCGACTTAATTTCGTACATAACCGGCTTGCCTAAGAATGGAGTTGATCCGTCGCAGTTCATCCAAGGAAAGGAAAATGAAAAGAAGTGGGCATTGCAGTTGGCACATAAATATGGCCTAGAAATAGATGGGTGTGGGTATCGCACCAATAGCTGCAATGATCAGGCAGTACTCATGGGCATTAAGATCCTATCCTGCAAGGTGGTTAGGGGTGGTCGACCTAACCAATGCAACTCGAGGATTGTTGCATGCACAGAGAAATGTGCAGAAGGGGTCCAAATGAACTAGTCCCTGTATCTCTTAAATCAATTGATGGAGGACACTGTGGTAGTCCAATTGGGAAAGGGTGCCTTCACATACAGTTGGATGTTGCTGTTGATCACCTTCACCGCATGGAAAGAGCCCAGCACGTACCAGGGCATGGACTGTCCGGCTGTAGCAGAATGACGGGGGGCATGATATCAAAATCTATGGAATGTACGGGATCCAGAGAGACTCTGGGATTACCAATTGCAGTTTTGGTTGTATTGGGAGATGCTTTGTGCCACGACAACATAGGTCCCGCGAATATCTGAAGAAACTATAGCACGGTTCAAACCTGTCATGGCATTTGCAATTTGTTCGCATACCATACATATCTAATCTTGCCGTGATCCTGATCGAAAATGGTTGCAGACCTCGTATAAGGTGACGTATGAATATTTGGAGGCTACTGTGAGCGAGTGGCCGGAGGCATGGCAACAACCTATGAGTTTAGTGAAGATAGAAGTCGGTGGCTTGACGTTGGGCCCAGATGATCGAGTATCAGCACAGGATGAGCAGAGTCACCATGAATCAGGGCACCAATTGACCAAAACAATATCAGATGATAGTGACCGGGAGCTTGAAGAGAACCGCTCAAAAAGGTATCAGGAGCATGCAACGATCAGCGGATTGTCTTTTCCTACCGAGGCACAGTTGGGCCGCCTAGTCACAACAATCAATACTGCATCCTCTGCAGCAACACACAAGATGGCAAGGAAAGCGGATGAAGGATTCCATGCGATCACCGCTCAGTTAGAATCTTTATATGACATGGTTTCCGGCAAGGCACTAAAGAAAGCAGTAGCATCAACCTTTGACACAATCAGCACTGAGCTGCAGGTCAGGAATGTGGAGTTTCACCCGACTGCGATTGTGACTAAAGATGCGGAAGTAGCTAAAAACGGTGACCATTAATGTGAATGCCTTTCCCGCAGAAGGATTGACCACTCTGCAAGCTACTACCAACAAGGAAACGATAGACCGACTGCGGCAGATTAGCGGTATGTGTGTCCGACTGCAGGCAAGCGAGGCAGATGCACTATCGAATAATTGACTGCCAGGGCTACTTCCACATGGCAGGCCGTGGATGACCTTGAAGCACACATCAAGGAAGAATGGGCTAAGAAGGCCCACAAAATCGAAGGCCTGAAAAAGGAGCATGATTTCCTTATTGCGGAGAAGGCTCGTATGTGGGACGACAGTTACGGGTTGACTGGGCGATCATGGAAGCTTATCAACATATACCGGATCCCGCTAAAGAGGTAGGTGTGCTTCACCAAGTGCAGTGACTAGGGGCTGCCATTATTCAGTTGTGACAGGAGAATCATGAGTTGAAGGCCCAGATGAAACCGGGTATGCCTCAGGGTCAAGTGGATGAACGAAGAAGGGCAATTGAGGAAGTTACCACTCAGATGGAGGAGTTGGAAATGTAGTAAACTAGGATCACGGCTGAAATGGTACAATTCTGGGGCCACATTTTTCACGACGAGTAGGTTGAGCAGTTGACTAAGTACCGACAGGAAGTGGAGGGACAGTTGGCCACATTAAGAGCCACAATGCGAACAATGCCACCACTGGAGCAAGTTGCTAAGTCTCAAGAGCTGAAAGACTTGCAACACCATATCGCCAAGGCAGACAAGTGACAAAAGACATGTGCGACCCAGTTAGAAGAGTTCGAGGACACTGGCGGAAAATTTATGATGCAAGCCAGTGAAGCTCTGCAGGCAGTGTAGAAGTGTCGACAACAGGTCGTGGAAAAGCTTACAGATCACCCATTTGTAGACAACATGGTCGACAATCAGGCAGTGGCTACAGAAGCCAAGGAGGTGGTGCGGAGAGTTGAACAGCCATATGAGGACTTCAAAGTAAAAACGACGGAGTACACTATATCCTGTTGACGTGGCTCGAGGGCAAGCCACAAGATTGTGTTGGGGGCCTATTGGCAGGCGGTCTGGTAAGGTATCGCAGCATCTACAATACTGCGACAAGGCAGAAGATGGTGCAAAGGGCGATGAGCGGAAGACTATTTTGTGTATGTGTGGGTCAATTGTACTGCGGAATGCGGGTTTTGGGTCATTTGGACCACATATTATGTAATGTTGAGTCAGCTATACTGCAGAATGCGGGTTTTTGGTCATTTTTGGATAAGTCAGTTAGATATTGGGTCATTTGTCCATAGTGTCAGTTAGGAAGTCAGTAGTAAGTGGAGAAGAGTTGTAAGGTGGAAGCCTATATATAGATAAGAATTGTAAGTGTTGAAGATATAATTGATGGAAGAAGAACGTGAAGCTTTGATATTGTACGATTTTCGGGTATGTTTTGATGTCAAGAGTCATTGCGGAGATCTAGTTTTTGCAGAGGCATTATATTTGGGTTGAAAATGATAATATGATGAAGCTATTTTGGTGCAATCCCTGTGTTCAATTTGTTCAGTTATGATAATTTGATATTGCACAATACGAATAATGTCATGCTTCTTTGATGCGATACTTGCTTTACAATTACTGTTGTTGCAATGATGAATGTTTGGGTTGAACACGACAAGGTATAAAATAAATCATACCTTTTGATCCTTATAATACTTTCACGAAACAAATACTCATAGGATAGATAAAAACCCTGACAACAACGAATGAGCCCTAAGAATCAAGAGCACCGTAGAATGCAATAGGCCTTAAAACAAATACACGATAAAAGGAAAATTTACAGTATAATAATCTATTTTAGTTGTGGATAAAAAGCATATACGTTAATTATTAGATGAAAATCATGATGTGAGTTTGTAGTCCCTAATAAATTGCATATGTAGTATGCCTCTTCAAGACCTAAGCTTTAGGCAATCGAGATGGTGCACAAAGATTAAAATGTCGAGAAAAATAAGAATGAAAACTTGAATCACATAAAACAGAACCTTGACCCTGCAAGTGCAATCCAATGTGAGTTGGCACAAGTGCGGTCCCGACAAGTGGCATCTTACTTAACAATACACACAACAACACACAATGCTCACACATAATGGGTATGAACAGAATGCCAGAAGCTGGCTTCTGTTAAACTAAATCAAATTACAATGTCTAGATAAAAAGCAAATGAGCTTGTCAGTATTAACCTATTACAATTTACATAAATGAAACTCTGTCTCTCTCTAAGTGTGTTCTCGGTTGTTTGTGATCTCCTACCTCTCCTGGGTCTCTGTTGAACGATGAGCAATGGACCAGATCCCTCATCCATCCTCTGATGACCGATCCCTTCATATGTGCCTCCGCACTGATCTTCTACTCTGCTCTACTGGTGCTCTTCTCGAGGTCACTCCATTCCCCAAGGCAGTCTTCCTTTGTCTGCCGAATCCTTCAGATTCTGCAGACTTGCAATTATTAGCGCCCTATAGTCGTGTTGCACAACCTCTTCCTGTAGTGACATATCTCATGATCCCAACCACCTTTATAACTTCCTTAGAAACCATGAACGGCTTCCAAGTACGTTGACTTAACTTCTGCACTTCTCTGAGTTATAAGAATCTGCAAGAGATCTGGCAGTTGTAGCAACTCACAACCAAACTAACAAATATGTTGCAAGAAGAAGAGGAGGAGACACTCAATGATCACTCATAAACACAGTAGAATAGAACAATATCTCAGTATTATACAATGAATAAGAATTTAAGTGAATGAATACAATAGCCATGAAGATGGCATAATATAGGATTCGAATAGGCCAAGTAGGTCATTTGAATTCCTAACTCAGAGTGTGGCTTGGATGATAGTGGAGTCATCATCCAGTTAATGTATCAGTCATCAATGGTAACAGTGAGTCAAGTGTGGTTAACTGAGTCTAACTGAGGGAGGTAGGCACTAATTGAATGAAGGAGGCTTAGTGGAGGGTGCATGAGGAGCTAACTGGAGTCAGAATGGGTAGACTAGTCTCACTAGAGGTCCATCGGAGTGAAACAGTCAGTGGGGGAGTCAATCTAGCCTTAAATCAAGGAAGAACTGAGTGATAACTGACAGATAGGTGAGAAAGTTGCCTAACTGGATGTGGTAGGTGAGAAAGGCACACTTGCCATGCAAGAGACTGGAGAAGGGTAGCTTTTGTAGGTGGGAGGCCCCCTGGGGGCTGTAGACAGGCTGTGGAGAGCTAGAACCAAGCTCTAGGAGCTGGGAGGTCCACCATGATGATGACTGGATGCATGCAGAATGAATGCATGCATGCAAAACTGAAAAATGATGGGGAGAATATTCCAACACCCCCCCGTAAGCTATACTATGAGAAAATAACTGAAGCAATAACAATAGGGCCCTAGTGACTAGGACCAAAGGTCACCCCATATAATCAATCTGAAATAGAGAAGATAATGTAGCATATCATCTCTTACCCCAAGAAGTGATCTAAGGTAAGTGAATCTCTTCACCGTGAAGGCCTTGGTGAAGATATTTGCAATCTTCTCTTCCGTCGGAAGGTAGAGAAATGAAATGGTCTTATCATGCATCAATCCTATGATGTAATGCATGTGTATCTCAATTTGTTTGGTTCTCTTCCTCAAACCGGATATGTGGAGATCTTGATGGCACTCCGATTGTCACAATAGATGACAAGTGGAGTACTGAATAGAATCCCAAACTCTGACAAGATGCCTCTCAGCCAAATACACTGTGTGGTTGCATTTACTGTGCCTCTGTACACTGTTGATGTATATGTAACTTCGGAATGTATTTCACCTATGTATATTGTACTCCTATAGAGATGTTATTATTCCTCTATACGAAAGTGTCATCATTTGTATTGACAACTATCGCAAGTGTCGTAACTTGCAAGTGATGGGTTATTAGACCACCAAGTGTGGGGTCAGCCCTGATTAGTATAACCATGGGTTATTAGACTGAGTTAGACAAGTCGACCCTGCTAGGTTATTAGGAAGGCCAGGTCATGTATAAATAGAGTGCGGGAGGCACTCTATTTGATCATCTCATTATTCACTTCTACACTACTCAGAAATTGGTGCACTAGTGGAGGAGGAGGTTCAACTGCTAGGAGGACTATCTCTATGTACTTGGGTTGTATCATTGCTCTTTCTATATCTGAGGAAGTTGTGGGGTTTTTCACCTTTATGGTTTTCCCCAATGAAACTCTGTGTGTCTATTGTCTTATGTGATTGCTTGGTGTGATTGATATGCATTGTTATACTTGATATGTTGTACATATTCTTCTCTCAGTAAAGATCCTAGAGTATATTGAATTAATGCTAAAAAATGAACATGGTATCAGAGCTAACCTGAGAAGAAGATACTTTGCAGTTGCAGAAACTAGGATTTCCTATTTATTGGGTTTCTCTCCATAGATCTTGAAAGGTAGTAGGGTATTTTGACTCTTCTCAGCAAGGCACATCTTTATGTTCAATCAAAATTCAATTCTGAGCACTTTCATTTTTGGCCCTAAACATTAGGGTTTCCACAAAAATAGGAATTTCTGAATTCTAAGGACATAGCTAGAAGCTCCTTGGAAAAATAGAAGTTTAGAGCTTTGGATGGAACTTTTTGGTTGGGTGAAGCTCCGGGAAACTCAAACCCTAATTCAGGGTCCTCCCTAGTGAATCCAGGAAGACTAAAAGGCATTTCTGAAGGGTGAAACTTTGTAGATTTCAAATTCTGAATACACCAGGCTGATCAGCTCATTAAGGGGCATCTTTCTATCCTTTCATAAATTTGAAATTCACATTTTGAATTTTTAGGGTTTCTCTGACAAACCCTAATCCAGCACCAGATCCAGATTTCTGCAAATCAAGTGGTAAGACCTAAATCTTTTATTTCCATTTGAGTTTCTCATTAAAATGTCTCACCACACCAAGATTGAGGATAAGCTTGAATGGGATGATAACTTCCAAACATGGAAGTATAGGATTGGGTTAATCCTGGAAGAAAATGAATTGGATACTTACATAACTGAAGAGGTCCATGTCCGAGAGGGAGAAGAGGCTAAGGCCTTACATAAGAAGAATTTGGTCAAGGCAAAGAGGATCATTGTTGATTCTATCAAATACCATCTCATACCACATGTGTCATCTCTAAAGACACCCAAGGAGATGTTTGATTCCCTAACCAAGCTCTTTGAAGGAAAAAACATAAATCGGAAGATGACTCTACGGAACCAATTGAAAGGGGTAAAGCTTCAGAATGGAGAGACAATTCAATCCTATTTCTCTAAGGTCTCTCAGATCAAGAAACAACTTGAAGCTGTGGATGAAGTAGTAGATAATGGTGAAGTTGTCATGATCACATTGAATGGCCTACCTAGGTCATGGGACTCCTTCATCCAAGGAATCTGTGTAAGAAGGAAGTTGATCTCATTCAGTAGACTATGAGAGGAATACTCACAAGAAGAAGCAAGGCTTGTGGCTCGAGAAGAAAAGATGGGAAATAAAGACCAAGCTCTCACAACACACACCAATAAAGGAAGGTCAAAGAGGGAGCATTCTCATACCAATAAATCTTCACACCACCATCAACATAAAGATAAGAAAGATCTTAGATGCTTCACATGCAATGAGAAGGGACACTTTGCTTCAGATTATCTTAAGAACAAAAAGAACAACAACAACAACTTCAACAAAAGGAAGAAGAACAACAAGAAGAGATATCATGCTCATGCTGTCGAGGATGATGAACCTCCAAAGAAGAAGGCTAGAGCAGAAAGTGATGACTCATCTAGTGAAGATGAATATGTTCTAATCTCTCATGGTTGTAATGATTGTCTTATTGATAGTGGGGCTTCCAAACACATGACTAGGTTTAAAGAATCTTTTGCAAATCTATCTGAACATGAGTCACCCCATAAGGTGAAAATTGGGGATGACTATCAATACCCTATTAAGGGAAGTGATGAAGCCTCCTACAACCTAGAATCTGGGAAGTCTTTGAAGATGAAAGATGTTCTACATGTACCTGGGCTCAAGAAGAACTTACTCTCCATATCTGCATTGGATGCAAAAGGTATGAGGGTTGCATTTGTAGATGGCCAAATACTAATGTGGCCAAAGGGTAAAACTATAGATGATGTAGTAGTGATTGGAGAGCAAGAGGGAGGATTGTACAAACTGAAGGGACAACCTGAACATGCCATGGTACATGAATCCATGGAGCCAAGTGAACTTTGGCATAGAAGGCTTGCTCATGTACACTATAGGGCACTACCAATTGCAAGCAAAGCTGTAGAGGGTCTTCCTGAAATCAAGACAAAGCTTGAAGGGGTTTGCAAAGGATGTGCAAAAGGAAATAACATTAAGAAGGAATTTCCAAGCAGTGAAAGCAAAGCTAAAGGAAACTTGGAAATTATTCACTCCAATGTATGCAATCCGATGTCATCCAATTCTCTGAGTGGGTATGTATACTATGTCTCTTTCATTGATGATTTCTCTAGGAAGACTTGGGTTTATTTCTTGAAGAACAAAGATGAAGTGTTTGATAAATTCAAGGAATTCAAAACCTTGATGGAAAATCAAACTGATATAAGAAGATAAAGACATTGAGATTTGACAATGGTGGAGAATTCACTTCAGGTGATTTCAAGAAACTATGTAGTGATTTAGGGATTAAGAGGGAGTTGAATGCTCCCCACGATCCACAACAGAATGGGGTTGCAGAAAGAAACAATAGAACAATCATGGAAGCAGCACGGGAAATGATGCATGACCAGGATCTGCCTATGCATCTATGAGCAGAAGTAGTTAGGACAGCTGTATATGTGTAGAACAGAACACCTCACAAGATATTGGACAACAAGACACCAGAAGAGGTATTCTCTAGTAAGAAACCTGAAGTCATCCATCTCAAAATATTTGGTTGTCCAGTATATACACATGTTCCAAAGGAAAAGAGAACAAAGCTAGATCCTTCAGGAAAGAAGGGCATCTTTGTGGGGTATAGTGAAAGCTCAAAACCTTATAGAATATACTTTCTAGGGTTCAAGAAGATTGATGTCAGCAGGGATGTAACATTTGATGAAAACTCAGCCTTCATCAAATCAAAGAAGGCACCAGTTGAAGATCATGAAGAACCAAAGGAAAACAGATTTCAAGACACCATCATGACTAAATCAATTCCAGAAGCAAATCGTGAAGTTGAAGATCCCCAAGAACCTATAGATCCACCTCGTGAGAAGAACTCTCACAAAAGGAAACCTACATGTGCTAGAGAGCTCATTCAAGATGCAGAAAGATATGGCATTCCAGAAGAGGAACACAGAGAAAGGAAGAGGACTAGATCACATACCAGTTATGTTTCCCTAAGCTATGATATTATGAACAAAGAACCTTCCAATTACGAAGAAGCTACGGAAAAGAAAGAATGGAAGGATACCATGGTCAAGTAATACCAATCGATCATGAAGAATGATGTTTGGGATGTGGTCCCAAGGCCTAAAGGGAAGTCAGTGATGAATTCCAAATGGATCTATAAGATCAAGAATGCTGCAGATGGTAGCATAGAGAAATACAAAGTGAGATTTGTAGCTCCTGGATTCTCCTAGAAAGAGGGAATAGACTATGAAGAGACTTTTGCTCTTGTAGCCAAATACACTTCCATCAGAACAGTACTTGCTTTGGCTGTAGTGATGAAATGGAAGATACCCCAGATGGATGTCAAGACAGCTTTCTTGAATGGTGTAGTCGAGGAGGAAGTGTATGTGGAGCAGCCACTTGGTTTTGAGACACATGATAGGGAGTCATATGTGTGCAAGTTGAAGAAAGCCTTGTATGGCTTGAAGCAAGCTCCTAGGACTTGGTATGGTAGGATAGACAACTTTCTATCCAATTTGGGCTTTACCAAGAGTAAAGCAGATTCCAACCTTTACTACAAGGTTGAGGAAGGAAATCCTGTGATACTACTCATGTATGTGGATGACCTGTTTGTTACAGGTGAGGATAGATTGATTGCCGATACCAAGAGGAAGCTTGCTTCCAAGTTCGAGATGAAGGACTTGGGGATGATGCACTATTTTCTAGGCATGGAGGTGTGGCAAAATGCAGATGGGATCTTCCTTGGACAAGGGAAGTATGTAGTAGAGATCCTGAAGAGGTTCGGGATGATGGACTGCAAGGCCATGGACACACCTATGGCATCGAACCTGAAGCTTTTGTGTGATGCTTCATCTGAGCCGGTTGATGTCACGATGTATCGTCAAATGATTGGGTCCTTGATGTACCTGATGAATACGAGACCAGATATTTGCTTTGCGGTGAACACATTGATCTAGTTCTTGATGGATCTGAGAGGTGTTCACCTGGTTGTTGTAAGGCATATTTTGAGGTACTTGAAGGGTACAGTTGATTATGGGCCCAAGTATGATGCGAATCAAAAGTTTAACCTACAGGGTTATGTTGATTTAGACTAGGAAGGCAATGCTACAGATAGGAAGAGCACATATGGGTGTTGCTTCAATATGGGATCAGGTGTGATCTCTTGATTTAGCAGGAAGCAATCCTGCGTAGCACTGAGTACAACTGAAGCAGAGTATGTTGCATCTTATTCGGCTAGTTGCGAGGCAGTATGGCTCTGGAAGCTACTGTCTGAGTTATTTGATCTCCCGCTGGAGGCTACTAGTAACCTTTGTGACAACCAGAGTTGTGTGAAGTTGTCTAAGAACCTGGTGTTCCACGACAGGTCGAAGAACATTGAGATCAAATATCACTATATCAAGGATATGGTGCAGAGAGGAGAAGTGAAGCTCCTGTATGTTGCGACAGATGAGTAGGTTGTAGATGGATTGAAGAAACTGCTAGCCAGAGTGAAGTTTGAGTACTTCAGAGAGAGGCTTAGTGTTCTTTAGATTGATGACACTTCAAGGAAGAAGTGATGGACATATTTGCAGGAGACATCCCAAGCATGGTGAGAGGAGGATCCTTCCCATGGCTATGGATGTAAGCGCTGGATGATGAGCATCAGGACGATGCTCCAGTTACTGCTCTGCATATGCATCATGTTGGATGTTGGATATGATCATCTGGATCATGTATATGTATATGCATCATGTTGGATGCTGGATATGATCAGTTGTATCATGTATATGTATATGCATCATGTTGGATGCTGGATATGATCAGTTGGATCATGTATATGTATATGCATCATGTTGGATGCTGGATATGATCAGTTGGATCATGTATATGTATATGCATCATGTTGGATGCTAGATATGATCAGTTGGATCATGTATATGTATATGCATCATGTTGGATGCTTGATATGATCAGTTGGATCATGTATTTGTATATGTATCAGGTGGATACATTGTATGATCAGTTGGATCATGTATTTGTATATGTATCAGGTGGATACATTGTATGATCAGGTAGATCATGTATGATGATATGTATTAGGTGGATACATGGTATGCATCAAGTAGATGCATTGATGATCAGGATGATCATGCTATGATGACATGCATCAGGTAGATGCTTTGACATGATCAGGTGGATCATGTGTGATGAGTCCGAAGACAACAGATGCACAGAGCCTTTCCGACATGGTGGTAGATGTGTTCTCCCATGTGCGTTGATGTAAGTGTAGAGCCTTTCTGACATGGTGGTAGATGTGTTCTCCCATGTGCGTTGATGTAAGTGCAGAGCCTTTCTGACATGGTGGTCGATGTGTTCTCCCATGTGCGTTGATTTAAGTGCAGAGCCTTTCCGACGTGGTGGTAGATGTGTTCTCCCATGTGCATTGATGTGAGTGTTGAGCCCTTTCTGGATGGTTGAAGTATGTCTTTCCATGCCGGTGAGTGTAAGTGTTGTATTTTGTGCATCTGGACTGTGCTTCATAGATGATGTTATGATCAGTATGATCATGAGTATCAGGATGATACTATGTGGTCGTGGATAGGTTGTGCAGTGACATGTAAAATGTCCTGGGAGATCTGATAGGTTGAGCTGTGTGCTCGTAAAAGTCCTAGGATTCTCTTTCGAGGTTTTGTTGACTCACGTAATAAGTCCCGAGGATTCCACAGTATGGCCAGTGATGATGAAGACCTGCAGGTGGTGGGCCTACATCCAGTATGAAAAAGGATTGGCTCTGTAGAACTTCCTATGACGAGTAGATCAGAGATTGATTGAGATACAAGCAGCAGTGACGATGACGATGATTCAATGACGATGATCCAGTGACGATGATCCAGAGAAGAAGACTTGTGCTAGCATATCTATGTCGAGAAATGCCTTCCTAGTTAAGAGGGAGTGTTGATGTATATGTAACTTCGGAATGTATTTCACCTATGTATATTGTACTCCTATAGAGATGTTATTATTCCTCTATATGGAAGTGTCGTCATTTGTATTGACAAGTGTCGCAAGTGTCGTAACTTGCAAGTGATGGGTTATTAGACCACCAAGTGTGGGGTCGGGCTTGGTTAGTATAACCATGGTTTATTAGACTGAGTTAGACAAGTTGGCCCTGGTAGGTTTTTAGGCAAGTCAGGGCATGTATAAATAGAGTGCGGGAGGCACTCTATTTGATCATCTCATTATTCACTTCTACACTACTCAAAAAGTGGTGCACTAGTGGAGGAGGAGGTTCAGCTTCTAGGAGGACTATCCATGTGTACTTGGGTTGTATCATTGCTCTTTCAATCTCTAAGGAAGTTGTGAGGTTTTTCACCTTTATGGTTTTCCCCAGTGAAACTCTGTGTGTCTATTGTCTCATGTGATTGCTTGGTGTGATTGATATGCATTGTTATACTTGATATGATGTACATGTTATTCTCTCAGTAAAGATCCTAGAGTATATTGAATTAATGCTAAAAAATTAACATACTCTACCTCTGCTGATGAAAGAGCCAAAGCAGTCCTCTTTTTGCTTGACCAACATATAGGTCCATATCCAATCATGAAAACAAAACTAGATGTAGACTTCTGATCTGAGCTATGTCCATCCCAATCAGAATCAATATATCCGACTAGGTCCAAATAACACCCAGCTGAATAATGAAGATCGTGAGTCTTGGTACCTCGTACATAGTGCAAAATCCTCTTTACTGCCTTCCAGTGAAGCTCATGAGGTTCCTGCATGTATCTGAAGACAACACTAACATCATAGGATAGATCAGGCCGAGTATGAGTAAGAAACAAAAGGATACCAATCAACTACCGATACAAAGAACAATCTACCAGAGCTGTAGAAGATCCATCCTCAAGGGTGATCCTTGAGGAATGCAACTGGTTTTCATTCGCTCATTTGAAACTTATCAAGAAAATATGAAGCATATTTGGATTGAGCAACTTTGATTCCTGAATCACTCTGAGTGACTTCAAAACCAAGAAATTAAATCAACAATCCTATATTTGACATGGAGAAGGATCTGTCCAAGGCATATTTGATAGATCTAATACATGGTGAACTACTCCCTGTAATCAACAAATCATCAACATAAAGGACAATGAGAAGTAAGGAGTTACCATCATGTCTCATGTAGACATTCGAATTTGATTTGCACCTCTGAAAGTCTTCTGAAAGCAAGAAGGAATCCATCTTGGCATACCAAGCTCGGGGGGCTTGCTTAAGGCTGTACAAGGACTTCTTCAATCTACAAACCAGTGAATAATTATCAATATAACCCTTGGGTTGCTTCATGTAGATCTCCTCCTCTAGATCTCCATGGAGAAATCCACTCTTGACATCGATATGATGCACCTCCCAGTGTTTGGATGCAGGAAGAGCAAGAACAAGATGGATGGAATCCATCTTAGCAACAGGAGAAAATGTCGCAGAATAGTCAATCCCATGAACTTGGGAAAACCTTCTTGCAACCAATCTAGCCTTGTACTTGTGGGAGGCTCCATCTGAATCCATCTTTGTTCTGTAGATCCACTTGCACTGAGCAAGTTTCCTTCCAGGTGGGAGAGAAACAAGATCCCAAGTCTTATTTCTTTGAAGAGACTTATACTCTTCTTCCATAGAAGCTAACCATCTTGGATCTTGGGAGGCTTCAAAGTATGTCTTTGGATCAGATCCTATCATAAGAAAACATCTCTCAGCTAAAAAAGGATTTGAGGGAGAGAGTGTAATATTGGTGGATATAGGAGATGTGGAGGCCCTTGTAGCAATAGAAGATGAATCTTTAGTTGCCATATCTTCAGGTTCTTGTGGATCTGGATCTAGCATTCGCACTTTTTTAGGAGCCTTCTTTTTCTTCACCTTCTTTTGTGGATTTTTTCCCTTTAGGCAATGTTTGCAATTCCCATGACCAAATTCATCATCAGGAAGACCTTCAACAATGTTTTGAGCTTGTAGGTCCTGTAAATACTTGTATTTGAGATGTCCAAATCTCTCATGCCACAATCTTCTTTCTTCATTTGCATGAGTATGGAGAGAAGATGGCTTGGAGAGCGGTAAGAAGTGGGAGAACTCATAGAGTTTTGAAGTATGATTTGCAACTCCTTTTGCAATGATTTCCTCTGAAACCATGTTTTGTATCTCTACCTCATTTGGAGAGAAGATCACTCTTTTGGGATCTCCAATGTGAGTCATCTAATATACTGAAAGCAAGTTGGCTGCAAGAGAAGGTGTTATCTCTAGGGTTGTTCCTTAGACTTATACAGCTCTTACCCAATTTTCACTCATTTTTCCATTTGCCTAGTTCATGCATTCCTTTCATTTTTCTTAAGTTTTATATTACCCTAGTTAATTTTTGTTATATTTTCATATTTAAATAGGATAAGGCTCTTGTTCATATTTATTTTCAAAATAAGGTTTAATTTCTTGGTTCAAAAGGCATTTCAAATGTTTGGGAACTTTATAATTTGACCAATTTGATTAAAATGTTAAACTGACAACATGTGCCAAAATTTCAAATATGAAAGTGCTGTCAGTACTGTGAAAAATGTTGTCAGTTTCGTAGAAATGTGAAATTATGATTAAACAAGGGTTTAAAGTTTGTAGTTATAGTTTGCATTTATCATAATTCGAAATGAATTATGAATATGCATGTATCTTGTACCCCCGTAAGGCATGGCAGCCCATTACATTTGACACATATCAATTGAATAAGTACACAATGATGGCCGATGGGTACAATTCTCCAGGCATCGATATTAGCAGGTTGATGGACAGAGGAATGTGGCTTCGGGAATAACCCTGCAGGGTAGGGTTATCACAGCACCGATACATTTTGCTTTGATCAGGGTAAAATACGGAAGAAACCTCGCAGGTTCAGGAAAAGAGGAAACCAGGTGGCCTCATTTGCAGAGCCAAACCAAATAATATCTAGTGGCTTATGTAGTTTTCGAGATCAAAAAAACTCATGAGAGATGCAAGATGGCTGGTCTACTGTGAAAAACTACAGGGTTACAACCTCCAAGTGACTAAGGATTTTATAAAAAATTACAAAAATGGGGTTGTTGATTTCAAAAGCTTCAAGGTAATGGTTAATGAACAGTCCATATCAGAGGTCATCAGTGTCCCAGCTGAAGGTGAGAACTAGTTTAAGCAAAAAGAATTCAAGGGAGATTACAGTGAGTTTTTGCTGCCTGGGTTTGAGGATTTAAATTGGCAGAATGGGGTACATGTTAGCAAGGTGAAGCCTAATTGGAAAATCCCTCTTGAAATGATTCAAAACTACATTACTTGTGATGGCCGTTTTGACAAAGTCCTGAGATGCCATATTCAACTGTTGATGCATTTGCATGGGAGCAAGAAATTAAATTTGCCATACTATTTGTGGAGAAGTTTGCAGAAAATGGTCCTATGGGTTCAGGGTCACCCGAAGCATATAGATCACTCCATTTTTCATCAAGGGCTTATCAAAATTTTAGTCCTTCATCATTTGAATCAAATTAGGCAAAGTTGGGATCAATTTCTCCTTGAAGAGGGTTATGAAGTCAAGAAAAAGAAGAAGCCATATAAGGTGAAAGGGATTGAAACAAAGTTGCTAGATAAACAGGTGCAGGCTGAAGATTTTGAAAGAAAAGATGAGGCAAAGAAAACCACATCAAATTTTGTTGAAGGTAAGACCACCCCTGACCAGTCCAGTATACAAAAGCCTAATATGTTGAGTTTAATTATCAAAAACCCAATTGCTGATGAAGACGAGCCAATAAAAACCATAAGTATAGAAAATGTGGATTTAGGGCCAAGGACAAGGTCTAGAACCAAGATGGTTGCAAAAACTAGATTGCTAAAGGAGCCTACGAAGGGAAATGAAATTGTTCCAGTCAATGATTCTGATAATGAGATAGATACTCAAGAAATTGATGTTTTCATTTTTGAAAATGAAGATTTTATAGATATGCAGGCAGATATAAGGCATATACCCGAGGCATTTTTTGAAAATAAGTAGGTTTATGCCAGAAATCAGGCATCAAGCTCTAAGGGTGTGTAGAAAGAGGATGTTGCAATGGGTACAGAAGACATGGAGATAGCCCCTAAATTGGACCAGGTTAAGAAAAACTTGCAATCTTACAAAGAACAATGCCAGTACCTGCAAAATATCAATGAAAATTTAATGTTGGCCAATAAGAGACTTCGAGAAGACTTGGGGCAAAAGGATACAGATTATCAAAAGTTGGCAGCCATAGCTAAAGAAACATTACAAAAGAAGAGAGCCATGCACAAGGAGTGGAGACAAATGAAGGCCCAACTGGACGAGGTGCAAGGGCGAGAGCACAATGCAGATGCTGAATATACCAGGTTACAAAGAAGATCACAAGTTCTTGATGACTTGGCTATTCTAGCTAAGTCATCTCGAAGCATCTAGTTTATTTGCTATGTTAGGTGATAGGGATTCATAGGTGGCAGTTTGTTGTTTTCAACTTTACCTATGTTAATGTTTCGAAAGACTTAAGTTCAAAACTCTGTTCCATTTTTTAAGGGATTAGATCCAATAGAATAGGATCTATTAATTATTTTATTTTGAACAATGTTTTGTATATATATGAGACATAAATGAATTAGAGAGGGTTGAAACTTGAACAATATGATGGAAGTTCGGTTTTAAAAGCTATGTATAGGCATGTATGCTGTTTCTTATGTTATCTTTTGCATAAATCACGGTTTTTGAAGTAAATTATGATCTTTGAGCCTGTCTTATTTCAATTTATGAAGTATATACTATCATTATTTTGTCTATGCATGGTCTCAATTTTATGTTGTGATTCTCTTGACCAATATATATCTATGCCCCTATTATGAAATGAAACTTGAGCTCTTACATTTGTATATTTATTATCACAATCATTTTCTATTTCTGTTTAAAGTATTGAAACTTCATATTATCCCGTCATCTGATTTTGAATATCCAACCTAAACCATAGATTCATTTGCCACCAAAACTTCATAAGAATTACTGAGTAGATGTCTTATATCTACCATCTAAGATTTCCTTAAGCTTGAACTCCCGTAGTCTAAGTTCAACTTTAGGGATAACGTCTTTTGGTGCCATTGCTGGGGATGGAGAAACGAAAGTATATCTTCCTTGGGTGTTTGACATCTTTATAGCTGGTTTTTAAAGGTGACAAGATCAGTACATTTGTTTATAGACTACATTCACCTGACAGTTTAGAAAGTTACAGTGGCTTCAAAGTCGATGGTACAAGAGGAAATCCTTGATCTCCTCTACATACAGGAGTTTTTGATCCAGAAAAGATTATAAGGGAGGCTAGAAGAAGGTTGAATAATCCATCATCTAGTAACCCTCAGCTTTCCACTATTGATACAGATATAGGATCTTCCTCTTCAGATTTTGTGAACAGCCAAGAAGAAAACAAATTGGATTTATCTGTGTGCATTCCTGAAAGTGATGATTTAAATCCAACACAGGTTGGTGATTTTGAAGTATATTCAAATCCTCTATCTATAGAGCATAAACATATTCCAGAGGAATTTTTTACCTTGAAGTCTTTAAAAACACCTGAGATACCTCTTACAAGTAGGATTTTCATTGGCCAATTGAAAGTTGAAGTACCTTCTCCTCCACATACTAAACCACCATCTCCAAAAAATAAGCCATCTTTCTCACAGATATCCCATTCATAAAATATGGCTGGTCAACCCCCTGATATGATGGACCATATGGTAGTAGCTAGATATGCCCCATTGGTTATGCCTCGACCCTTAAATCCTTTGCCTGGTGGTGACTACCAAAAATACTTTCCTAGGTTTGATGGCCAAGGTGGAATAACTGCAAAAGAACATTGGGATAAGTTTTGTAGTTATGCTGATAATTAAAACATTGAAGCTAGAGATGTTTGGATGAGAATGTTTGTTTAGAGTCTAGATGGAGAGGTTAGAAAATGGTTCAAGGAGTTACCAGAGAATTCTATAGATGGCTTGGAGGAATTACACCATGTTTTTATTAGACAATGGGGAGATACAAAAGACTATCTCTACTATTATACAGAATTCACAGCATTGAAAAGAAATCTCGATGAAGCAGCTGCAGATTTTTCCAAAAGGTTTAATAAAATGTATAACAAGATTCCCCTAGAGATTAAACCTACTGAACCTGCAGCAAAGTTAACTTATGCCAATGCTTTTGATTATCAATTTTCCTTCTGGTTGAGGGAGAGAAAAGCAGTGTCTCTGATGAACATGCAGGATGCAGCCCTAGAGGTTCAATCCAACATTTTGGCATCAAATAAACTGAAGGAAGAAGATGAAGGTCAAAAGATGGATCGAAAGGGTAAAAAGGAGATGATGCCTTCTTCTTCTTTTACAAAGGTTTCAGATAGAAAATATGATGAAATGCATAAAACCATAAAAGATTTGTTTGCAAAGATTGAGAGATTGGAAATAGAAAAGAAAAATCAAAATAGGCCTACTCAGGATAATGACAATAGAAACCAAAATCAATTTAGGCGCCCTTACCCTCCTAAATTCATTCCCAGAGAAAGAAGGAACAATGACATTCAAAGGGAAGAGGAGAGAAAATGAAGATCAGAAGATACAACCACCTTTTCAAGACAATTTAATAAGAGATGATGATCCTTATGAAACAGCAGTAGAAGAAATTGAAGATTTAGAGCATGATATTGGTCAATTGGATGATGTTTCTTCTTCTAATTTTGTGACTAAGGATGATTATTATGGTGCAGCAGAGCTTGATTATGAAGAAGTAGATCTTAATGAGCAGCAATCTGAAATTTATCAGCAAGAGCAGCAGAAATCATATGGACTTAGGTCAGGAGTAAAACAAGCTGCACCATTCAAAAAGAAGGTTAAATTTGTGCCTACCAAAGAGGTATTTCCTTCTAGAGAACATCAAGAACCACAAAAAAATAAAAACAACATTGTTAAATAAGCAGAAGTAGGAAATATTCTTGGTTTTGATTTGGAGCATGAGATCAATAAACTCAAGGCCCCCATCCCTTTAACTGAATTGATAAGGAGAAGATCTTATAGAGAACCTGCCATGAAAATATTGAACTCATCACCTGTTCATGCCTTAGCAGATGTGATAAACTTGCAGGAGAAGGATCCCACTATTATCACTAGTTCAAAATTTTATGACCAGTCAGATATCAAATTCTGTTATCCCCCACCATTCTATATCACACTTACCATACATGACCAGATGTTGCATAATTGTCTCATAGACTCAGGTGCTTCACACAATCTTATGCCAAAGGAGGTTATGGAAGCTCTAGGATTATCTATCACAAAACCCTATCATGACTTATATGCTTTTGATTCTTGAGCTGTCAAATGTTTAGGAGTCATAAAAGACCTTATGGTTAACCTTGCCCAGTTACCCATGAAAAGCATTCTTATGGATGTAGTAGTAGCTAATATTTCTCCTAAGTTTGGCATGTTGTTGTCAAGATCATGGGCTAAAAAGATAGGTGGCACTCTACAAATGGATCTATCATATGCTTCAATTCCTATATTCGGAGGTGAATATAGAAGATTATACAGAGAGGTACAATTGACATTCTTGGTAAGTGATGACAGAAATCCTACGAATCATCCTATTTATACAATGCAAGAGGATATGGGTTCTTGCATGTTACAGGTAAATGATGATTCTGCATGGGTTTTGCAAGTTCGGAAAGACAGTTCAGTTCAGTGCAACATAGAGGAACAGGAGGGCATTTGGCAGATGTGTTTTGATGGGTCATCAAATAAGGATGGAGCAGGGGATAGTGTATTGTTAATTTCTCCTGGAGGTGAGATGATTTCATTAATGTATAAATTGGAATTCCAAACCACAAATAATATTGTTGAGTATGAGGCACTAGTCCTTGGATTGAGAGCTGCAAAAAATATGAATATTCAAAGTCTTGCAGTATTTGGCAACTCCGAATTGGTAATTCAGCAAGTGAAGAATGTTTATTAGGTAAAGCAGTCATTATTGAAAGTTTACAGAAATGAAGTATGGGATACGATAGATAATTTTTTCTGTGCTTTCAACATAACATATGTTCCAAGGGATTGTAATCAGACTGCAGATTAATTGGCATTAGCAGCAGCTTATTTAAGAATTCCAAAATTGACACATTTGAAGTATCCCACTGATGTGAGGTATAGACCAATAGTCCCATATGATATTAAACATTGGAGGCTCTTCGAGGATGAGCAGGAGATAAAGAATTTTTAGAGTTAATTGAGGAATTTGCAGATGACTAGGTTGATTTAGATGAAGATGTAGATCTGGCTGAATTTTCTACCCATGCAAAACATTCAATTGCTGATAAAAAAATTCTTGATTTAAAAAGCAATTCCATCCCTAAGGGACTTGTTCCATTGGAGAGGTTGTTCTCAAAGAATGACACACTGTTAAAAAATAATTTTCAGACCACTGAAGAAAATGTTATAAGCTGTAATATTGGGTCTGCAGCAGAACCTAGGATGGTCAAAATATCTAAGAAACTGTCAAAAAAGGAGAGGAATAAATATATCAATTTGCTGAAGGCATTCATAGATTTTTTTCCTGGTCATATGAGGATCTTAAAACATATGACACTAGCATTATCCAGCATAAGATCCCATTGAAGCCCAATACTAAGCCTTTTAAACAAAAACTACGAAGGATTAATCTAGCACTTTTACCAATCATTGAGAAGGAAGTGAAAAAATTACTGGATGCCAAGATTATTGTTCCTCTTATGTATTCATCTTGGGTAGCTAGCCTTGTGCCAGTACGCAAGAAAAATGGAGAAATAAGGTTATGTGTGTATTTTTGAAACTTAAACAGATCATTCCTTAAGGATAATTATTCACTACCTAAGATAGATCAGATCTTGCAAAGAGTGGTAGGTACAGAAAGAATTTCAATGATTGATGGTTTTTCTAGTTATAACCAGATTGCAGTTCAACCCGAGGATAGAGAAAAGACAACTTTTACAACCCCCTAGGGTACATTCATGTATGACAAAATTCCTTTTGGGATGATGAATGCAGGTGCCACATTTCAGAGGGCAATGGATATAGCCTTCATAGGTGAGAATGAAAAATTTGTGGTCATTTATCAAGATGATATCACAGTCTTTTCCAAATCTGATGAAGAGCATTTAAAACATCTAAAACAAACTTTCCTGAAATGCAGAAAGTTTGGGTTGTCACTGAACCCAAAGAAGTCTCACTTTGCTATGACAGAAGGTAAGCTATTGGGTCACATAGTTTCTGTAGATGGGATTAAAATAGACTCAGAGAGAGTGAATTCTATTTTAAAGATTGCTATTCCTAGAAATAAAAAAGAAATTCAGTCTTTCATAGGAAAAATCAACTTTTTGAGATGGTTTATCCCTAACTTCACAGAAACTATTAAGTATATTATTGATATGCTCAAGAAGGACAGGGAAGTAGGATGGCCTAATCAAGCTAAACAATCATTTGAAAGAATTAAGCAAGCATTGGTAGAAGCTCCTGTATTGACAGCCCCTGATTATACTAAAGATTTTGCAGTCTTTTCATTTGCATCAGAAGAAACAACAGTTGCTATGTTGTTATAGAAAAATGCTGAGGGATTATAGCAGCCAATTTCATTCTTTAGCAAAACATTAAGGGATTCAAAGTTGAAATACACTAGTATGGAGAAACAGGCTTATGGCTTGGTAAAGGCACTTAAATTTTTCAGAATATATGTACTCCATTCTAAAGTTTTAGCTTATGTGCCTAATTCAGCTATTAAAGAAATTTTAGTACAGCCTGAAAGTGAAGGAAAAAGGGGAAGATGGATTCCAAAAGTGATGGAGTATGATGTGGAAATCAAGCCTACTAAATTGGTAAAAGGGAAGGGCTTAGCCAAGCTTCTCTCTAAGTCAAATTGTCAAATATTGGATCTGCATATGATGGCAGAAAATTCAGAACAGGGTGAAGAACAAGTTCACAGCAGGTATTATGACTGTCCTTGGTATGTTGAAATTGTATATTACTTGTTAAATCTACAATGTTCCCCAGAGTTAAGTAAAAATGAATGCAAATCTGAAAATTTGAAGGCTGTCAAGTATGTTTTGATGGATCAAGTTTTGTACTAGAAGGACCCTAGAGGAATACTTATGAAGTGTTTGGATAGAACAAAAGCAAATGATGTCACTGAGGAATTGCATGCTAGTATATGTGGTGGACATAAGTACTGGAAGGAAACAGCCTTCAAAATCCTAAGAGCTGGGTATTATTGGCCCACTCTTTTCACATATGTGTATTAGCAGATTAGGGCTTGTGAAAAATGTCAAAAATTTGCAGGCAAACATCAACTACAATCTTTACCCCTAAAACCTATATTAGTAGATGCTCCATTTCAACAGTGGGGTTTAGATTTTATCAGTGAAATTCATCCTACATCAAGTGGCCAACACAAGTGGATCTTAACTGCAATAGATGTTTTCACCAAATGGGTAGAAGCAATCCAAACTAGAAAAGCAATAGATCAGGTTATCATTAATTTCCTGCAAGAAAATATTCTTAGTCGATTTGGATGCCCTAGAAAACTGATTATTGATAATGCTCCTACATTTAAATCCAAAAAAATGATAAAATTTGCTGAAGAAAATAATATTTCCTTGAGATAGTCTACACCATATTACCCCCAAGGAAATGGATTAGCAGAATCCAGTAATAAAAGCATTGTGACTAGCATCAAGAATTTTCTGTCGGTTGGATCAGTTCGACCATACGATCCTCGACCGCAGGTCTCTCGACCATCTTGTTGGTTTTCCCGCGCTTTCTCATTAGTCGATGTCCCTTTCACACGTCGGCTATCTTCGATGGCTTCTCTCCTGGTTCTACTACTCTGGCCCTTCGCAGAAACAGTCTTCGTACCTCGACTAGTCATCCTACCTCTGGTCGATGTGGCTTTCCTCAATAGTTTCCCTTTTGCCTTCAGAGCTAACTGATAGGCTTCACTGACCTCTGTGAACCTCAACAGGCTCAACTTGTTTTGTATGGCATACTTCAATCCTTTCACATATCTCGCGACAACTTCTTATCCTTCGTTGGTTTGTCCTGACCAAATCGACATTCTATAGAACTCTTCCATGTACTCCTTCATGGTCATCTCTTTCTATCAAAATTTTTGCAACTTCCTGAACAAGAAAATCACATAGTCACTTGGAAATAACTTCCCTTTCAACTTGGTGACCATCCTGTCCCAAGACTTGATCTTTTCCTTTCCTTTCTTGACTTTGTCAGCCTGTACATTATCCCACCACAATGAGGCATGACCCTTCAACCTCAGACATGTAGTTTTAACCTGTTTAGCAACCTCAATATGCTCTATGTTGAAGTATTTCTCCATCTCTCTAAACCAGTCTATCAAGTCTTCTGGAGCCAGACTTCCTAAGTAGGTACGTACATCCATCTTTTTCCAACCTCTCAACTCCGTCAGAATCTTGATGAGTTTGGCTTCTAGTTCTTTGATTGCCTCTTCCCATGCTTCCACTTCTTCAACTTCCTCGTCGTTTTGGTCAAGTGCATCGGGGATGCATCCACGTCTTTGGATTTTTTTATCGTTGCAACCCAAACTTTGCATTATTCGCATGCACTCATCAAACATTTCACGATCAACTGTGACTGCAGTGCCACACACTCTTCGTCCTCATACATTAACACCTCTATGATCCATTTTCAACTGCAGCTGAAACTCCCACTCATCCAATCACAACTGGACTTTCACATCTCATGCACAACTCTACCCAACAACAGTTGGAGCTGTCTACGCACTCACAAGATCTTCCAACTGTATGGATTCAAATGCTCAACCAGATTCTGAATCCTGGCTATGATACCAATTGGCGCAAGTACGGTCCCAATAAGGGGGCTCTTGCTTAACAATACACACAACAACACACAATACTCACATAGACTGGGTATGAACTGAATTCCAGAAGCTGGATTCTGTTAAACTGAATCAAATTACAATGTCTATATACAAATCAAATCAACTTGTCAGTCGTAACCTATTACAATTTACATAAATGAAACTATGTCTCTCTCTAAGCATGTTCTCGTTTGTGTGCGATCTCCTCCCTCTCCTGGTTCTCTGTTGAATGATTAGAAATCTATCGGATCCCTCATCTATCCTATGATGACCGATTCCCTTCCTCTGTTCCTTCGCACTGATCTTCTACTCTGTTATGTTGCTTCTCTTCCCAAGGTCACTATGTTCCCTGAGACACTCTTCCTTTGTCCTCTGAATCCTCCAGATCTTGTAGACCTGTAGTTGTCAATGCCCTCTAGTCATTTTGCACAACCTATTCCTGTGGTGACATATGTGATGATCCCAACCACCTTAATAACTGCTCATAACTTCCTTAGCAACCACGAGTGGCTACCAAGTATGTTTCCTTGACTTCTGCACTTCTCTGACTCGGCTACAATAGTTGGCCTCATGTCCTTCCTCGACCATATTGCACTTCGTAATCCTTCGACTTTGCTTGGTATTCATGGCTTTCCAGTCCAGCCCGTCGTCCACGCAGTTTGACAACATGTCGGCCTTCGACGCATCCGCACCATTCCTATCATCTGTCGTCATCAAACTTGTCGACTCTCGACCTTCCACTCCTATCGACCGCATATCAACAGCTTCTGCTCTACTACTTGGCTTCGACAACCAATCCCCCTTCGCACCAGTGGTCATCGAAAATCCCCCTGGTTGACTCCTCATGTCGATCAACTTCGACTATTTCTTCTAGGCCCTGATGCTTCTACATCATGATTGAGCCATGAATCACTATAGCCATTATATAGGAAAAAATTTCCTCTGGTTTGCCCTCCAATACTAGAAATTGAGGGTTCAAAGAAGGTATCAACATGAAATTGACTAAAAATATGAGCAAATGCAACCATATGCCTGAATTACAAGGAAAATGGAGGGAAAAATAACCCTTGGGAGCCTCCATTACTGAAAATTGGGGATGAAGTAGTGATTCGACTGGAATCTCTTTAGAAATAATGTGAGAAAGATAGATTGGAGGGAGATTTGTCTAGGGTGAAAATAGTTTTTTTCATTTTCCTCATTAGTATATGGCAAGCTATTCATTTTGGATTTATTTATTCTCTAAAAAATATTGGGCAAATATATTTCAATTGAAAAAACCCTTTCCATATAAGAAAATAGCCCACTAAATTTCTAAAAGCCCCTTAATTTATCCCATGGGCTAAATTTAGCCCCTAAAATTATCCCTGACTCACAAGATAAGCAAGATTTAAATTTAACACTGATTTATAAGAAATATTTGTTGTGACTATGACATCTCATTCCAACTCTAGTTAGGCTTTCTTTATGGCATATTTGTGGTGTAACTATCAATAATTTCTCCCTTAAAAATTGCAAATACTCTCTACCATATGTTGCAATAGTCATTGTCCCTAATTCAATGTATTTGTAGCATTGAGATTGAACCATATCCAACACTCTCCCTTAAGCAAAGAGGAGGAATCTAGAAGGATTTTAGATTAAAACAAGGTTAAATTTTTTAAGGGAATAAACCTCTTTGCACCAAAACGTTTCTCCTTTAAGCAAAGAGTACAAAAGAAAAATTAAAGATTTAAACAAGGATGTAAGGGCATACCTATATATTTAAGGGTTATGCATGTCACTTCAAGTCTTACAACCATATAACCCTTACATCATGCAACTTCGGTTCACTTATAAATCCAGACATGTAGCTGCACATATACAAAATACACATATGTTAGCACATGCTTTCTGTGCTTGTACTTTCTCTCAATACTACCTCCATGTTAACAACATTCAATAAAGTTACCATACACCTCTTTAATTCTTTCCTTTACTAGTGCACAATTACATTTTATTAATCTATCTACAAGAATCTCCATCTTCATCCAAATTTTAAGTATTTCCACCTAATAATCACAAATTTTGTCGGCTCCATTTATATTCACACGCACTATTATGGGTAGGCACATCAAGTTTCTTTATGAAAGCATTGAAATATGAATGCGTTCTCATTATCAATTTTAGTAATGTCATGCTCTAGGAACTTGCACACATTCTATTAGGATCCTATCCTAACCCCTCTACTTTGAGGATACTTAGGAATACTTTATTATTTTATGATGCCAATTTCTTTGAGTAATGCTCATTATATAGTTAGTTGTTAGTTACTTAATGAAAAAGGGTTATTCTTTATTAATTAAGACCCTTTATGTGGTTGACCTTCTTTATAGCAGGATCATAGTTAGTTAGGGTTTTTTCTATTGATGCACAACATATAGAGTATAAGGTTGTGTAAGGTGATCAATGATTGTTATTGCATTTGGATTTATTCTCATAAGAGGTTTAACCCTTGAAGAGGCAAGTGAACATTGATATCTCTTTTGGATATCACTATTACAAGGGTTATTTCTCAGGTTTTGTCTATTTCTCTCTTGTATTTTCTATTCAACGATAGTATTTTATTTTATTTTTTTATTTTACTCTATAATTGTGGAGTTGATTACATTACAACTATTATTAGACCACCTCCTTGGGCCAAGCATACAACCATAATTTATTTTATTTTTAAGGTTAGATACATGTTTTGGAATATTTAAATAACACATATATTTATCATTCAATAAGTAAAGCTATGGTTGGGGAAGGATACATGTAGGAAATACAAGTGGGATCACCTTGTTGAAAACCCTTGTAAGCCCTTGTTGGTGTCCCTTTGAGTACTATTTCATAAAACAACGCTTGCACATGGAATTTTACTTCCATGTACCCTCGTGTACATGTTGAAAGTCCCCCAGGATACCTAAAAATAGATTTAGAGATCATCTAATTGACCATATTGTTGATATAGTTGCATCGAATACAACACTCAAGAAGATTATTTTCTAGTGCCTAGGTAGTCAGGAAGTATGACTAAGGGGACAATTGAGCCTCCTTAGTTATCACCCTAAACTATTGGGTTGAGTACTACTATTGGACCTTACCATTACATTAGAAATCTATATCACCTGACAATCCCTTATCCTTAGAATGCTAGAAACCCTAACCTCTACTACATAGGCTCAAAATTCCTATATAATTTGGAATTTCATCACCATAAAATTAATAACACCTTATAGGAGACCTATCTCAACAAAATCCTTGTTCTATGATAATCATGGTGGTACCACTGTCAAATGGCACCATCAAAAAACCATGTAGCCACACTTCTATAGAGGGTACTTAGAATCAAATTTGGATATTGATGCCATTAGAAGGTTTTGCACACCATGGATGGGTCATTGGGCCTTGACCATCAACAAAGAGTAAAAATAAGTGTCTTACAATCTTATTGAAGATTCTTAAGATCGAGAGCCTTGAAAAACTCCATGGACCAACACATGAGAACTTTGTGTGGGGTCCTTGGCCTTCAAGAGGGATACAAGAATCATGAACTTAGTATTTTTTCATTAGAAATGGGTGTTGATAAATAAACATGGTTAGGGGGAAACAATAGCTTTAAGATCTAATTGAACCTTCTTGAGCTCAAGCACCATGAACAACACCTTGAAAAAATGATACAAGTTCTCTCGAGGGTGCATTTAGACTCCAAGTTGAATATGGGTTCTATTATGAGGTCTTGGTCAAATTAGATGGGTCTTGAGTCCTTGACCATAGTCAAAGGATGGAAACAAAAGCCTCCAATCCTAATCCTTGATTCTTAGGCTTAAACACCATACAAAAGTCCTTGAACCACCACATATGAACTCTTTACAATATCATCCACCTCCAAGTGGGATATGGGCACCATGACTAGGTTAGTTGTGAATCGATATTGGGTCTCAAGGTCTAACCAAGGTCAAACAACCTTGGGCCCTAAACATAGCTTCTTTATATTAATACCACCATGAATACATCCTTGTACCGTCACATGGTACCATGTATGGGTCATGGCACCTTGACCATCATCAATGAATGAAAAGGAGTGCCTTAGGATCTTATTGAAGCTTTTTGAGCTCAAAAACCATTAACAAGTCCTCAAAATAGCATATAAAATATTTTTAGGGATTCTTTGGCCTTCAATATGGATACATGTACAATGAGGAGGTTTTTTGCAATGGAAATAAGTGTTCATGCATAAACATGGTCATGAGAGAAACACCAACCTTAATCTTTAATTGAACCTTCTTAAGTTCAAGCACCATGAACAACATCTAGAAACTACTACACTATCCCTCATAGGAATTATTTGTCATCCAAGTTGAATGTGTGCACCATTATGAGGTATTGTGTATCATGTATGGGTCTTAGTTCCTTAACCATAGTTGTGAGGGAAACTAAATCCTTTGACCCTAAACATTTCTCTTCAAGCTAAAACATCGTGAACAAGTCCTCAAACCACTAGATACAAATTTTGTAGGGTATCATTCACTTCCAAGTGTGGTATGGGCACTATGACAAGGTTAGTTGTGAACCAAGAATTGGTCTTAAGGTCTAATCAATTTCAAGAGAAGACAATAAGGGCCCTTTTCCCTAAATGATACTTCTCAGGCTTAGTAGCCATGAAAACACCTACAATCCATAAAAACATTTTCTCTCTTGGTGATCTATCCATTATGAGTGGTTTACTAGGGGACATTATGATATTTTCAGTAAGATTGATGAATATTTTATTCTTAACAATGATCAACGAAGGATTCCCCAGGCCTTGGGAATTTAACAAAGCTTCTCGAGCTCAAGTGTCATGAAATATGCATTAAAACACCACATAGGAATTTTTTATTGGATCTTTGGCCTCTAAGTGGGATATGGCCACCATTACTTGGTTTTTGGGTGTAGTGATGAGTCTAGAGGCCTAGAATATGGTCAAAAAGGAAATTAAGGGCCTTTGATAGGAAAATAAATCAGCTACTAGGCCTCGAGTCACGAATAAGGCCTCCAATCATGACACATGCACTATATGTTGGTTCTTTCACCTACAAATGGTATTATAGATGCCATTTGAAAGTTTTGAACATAGGGGATGGGTCTGGGGACCTTAATGGGGGAGGGAAAATAGGTCTTAAGCCCTTAAAAGAAGGTTTTAGCTCTAAATATTTTATTTTGACATATGTCATGGTGAGGGAGTTCTACATGGTTTTTAATTTATTTAGAAATAATGTGTGCACACATCTAATATGTGCATATTCACATGAGTTCAAAAATAATGAGGCATGATGGTCTCTTTTCCACTACTTGTTGGGTGATTTAAATGGTTTGCTTTTAGCTTCAAAGTGAAAAACTTGGTGGTTTAGCATTCATAAACAAAACCATGCTCATTTTTCTAGATCTATATTATCATCTTTATTTTCGATAAGGTTTTCAATAATGGTCCTCACATTCATGGTTGATAAAACTATACACACTTATAGAGATTTGTATAAAGAATCCATATATATATATATATATATATATATATATATATATATATATATATATATATAATATTGGTTTGCATTTCATATTTATTTATAAAGTGTGTTTGTGTGGTTTTTATTGTTTATAGCCTCACCCATTTGTAGAATAAATTCTATGATGCACAAGTACATACAAAGACTAATACATTAAATATAAAAAAATGATTGATTACTCAAACCCAATCTTAATGCTTCACCTCCTAATTTTAGGGCTTCATTGACTTTATTAATTTAAAAAATATAAAATTAACATTAAAAGTTATGTAATAATAATAACTCACAATAACTTAATGTTATGTATAACTCTGAAAGTGTGTTACGAGAAATTGTATCATTTAGGTACTAAAGTGAGTCTTAACATGAACACATGCATTATATTTTTAGGAAAAGGAACATACCAATCTATGAAGAACGTGACATTTTTATAAGTTATACAAATTTTCCATAAATATAAATTATAGATTGTATAAATTAATTTGATTTGTTGCTTTTAAGCCATATTTTAATAACTTATACATGTACCTCAAGTAATTCGTCCTAGTAAATAGATTCTTGTGTTTCTAGATTTCCATTGCAACTAACATGTTATGAGTGGGAAGAATTAGATTGAACCAACTCTTATCCATCAATATATAAAAAAATCACAACCAACTTAGCACACTTTCTAACAAACATATATATTCAACAAGAGGAAATTAACAACACTCACCCTGGGAATCACTCTCAATTCATGCTTCTCTATGAGCTACCCTCCACTGCAACAATCATTAACTTTTCCTTAAACTCAAGCTAGTAGCAGAGTTGGCCCACTTTATTATCTCCTTAAAACCCACAAACTTGATGCTTTACACACAATTAATTAATCCAGCTCCATGCAAACAAGAAAAACATATCATGTTGTGAAGGTACCTACACAATAAAAAAAGAGTTATGTAGATATTAACTCCATCCTATTATGTAATTGTATTTATGTTTATTTAATTAAATACATATATTTTTTAATTCTAATTATGAATCTAAATACATGCATACATACATATATGGAGCTAAAGTCTTCCGGATATTTAACATCCCTTCAATGATCTTGACTTGCCAATTGACCTTCCACTAAGAGCACAACTTCCTTAGCAAGGGAATTTCCCCTTTATTAAATGCTTGATAGATGTGAGAGATGGAAATTGAATCAAAGTCTAAATGCAAGCTTCCGATGTGTTGCTTCCGTAATACTGGAGAACTAAGCTCGACCTTATATATAATGAGGTCAAGCTTATCTCTTCAGTATTCACTTGCAACAATGCATCAAAAGCTTGCATTTAGACTTTGATTCAATTTTCATCTCTCCCATCTATCGAGAATGGTAGATTCCCTTGCTAAAGAAGTTGTGCTATTGCTGAAAAGTCAATAGGCAAGCAAAGAACATTGAGGGGATCATGAATCTTCATAAAGATTTAACTCCATTTTATAATAAATAGTGTATATCCTAAAGAGATAGGAAAGATATGTTGAAAAGGTTAAACCCACTTTCTTGTAGTTGTTTATCCTTTTCCAAATAGTTTAATTAGTTTAATGGGTATGAAGATATCCATTTAATTTATAATGTTTTACACTTACTCTTGATAACCATGTAACATTGCATAATTCTAATATAAGTATTGAACTCTATAGAACATAAGCCATAGATTGACAAGCTCGGTCTTTCTAAATATATATTTTGATTTCTCTTATAAAATAGGAAATATACTTGTTTTACACACATATACAATCTTTTTAGAAAATCTATATTTGAATTTGAAACAATCCAAGATTATCAAGACTTTATTCTATTGGGAATGTTATGATGTTGTCGAAGAAAAGGTGAAACTAATGACACTGTACATTTTCAAACTCTATTACTAAGTATCTATTTAGATTGACAACTAGGAACACATTATATATGATAATTTGGATTAATAACTAGATACAAATGCTACAACCCGATGCACCCCATGAATAAAGGGAGAATATTGACAAAGAGGAGGTGTTCAAAGGAGGACCCATGTAGGTTTATAAAATATTCTTTTCACCAAGTTTCATGTTGGTAGTTTATCAGATATTGTTCACCAAGTTTCATTGCACTAATGGACTCGTTAAAGGCTTCGATATGCGTGAGACTTTCCTTTTTACCTTTGGAATATCGAAATGATTTAATTATTGTAGCTGCTGAGGTTGGAATTTGTTTTGATGGACTAGATAGCATCCCAATACTATTTTGTATTAGTGCTGTCGTAAAGAAAGAATTATTTAAGTATTGTTTTTTAACAAAAGTGTGTGTAACAAAATGATTAAATTTGTAATGAGGCAGGAATAGAAGTTTTACTAATAGGTGCAGATGAAACAAACCAAACACAAGTTCATTTAATATATCAAAACCGGAGCCCAAGGAATCCAAGTAATGGAAATCTATTCAACCCTAACCCAATCTAAGTAATGGAAATCAATTCAATCCTAACCCAATAACCCAATGTTAATTGGATTGGGAAGGAATCTTTTGGCCAAACAATCAAACAATCAAATGAATAATATTAATTGCTTTATTGTAAAACTCATAATGTTTATCTATTTAAATATGATAAAAGAAAAATAGAAAACAAGCAAACCTGCACCATTGAATACAGTGAAAGGATGGAAACAAAACTGTGAATATATTCGAGGCTAGAAACAAAACTTTGGCCGAACAATGAAACCAGGAAGAAAGAAAAAAAAAGATACGACGCAAGAACAAATAATGTCAAAATAATAAGTACATTTTTCGAGGTGAGAACGACCCTCTAAGTCAATAGACAAAGATGCGAAACCCTATAAAATATAATTATTCCTTGAAACCATAAGGCGAGGATAGACAAAGTTTATTGGAAGATGTAAATAGACGAAACAAGATTCCCAGCATACCCTAAAATCAATATGGAACCTGACAGGGAAGCACACGGGTGAGCAGGAGGTGTTAGAAATCCTTACGTAATGAAATTGTTGCATGTAACGTAGAGAAAGTTCCCGTAAACCATGCCGGTATGTCGATTCAATTTCCAAGAAGTCTGATAGAAAACTAAATATGTATATAATTAATGTACAGGTTTCAAACTATTGTCGGAGCCTGGTTCGATGAATTTGCATCAATAGCTCAACCAGAACGAATGTGGCACAAAAGTGGTGACACGACATTGTAGATTGCTGGTCGCGATAGTCGTTGAATAGTACAAGATAACGAAACCTGAGGAAATCAATTTTAAATTGGAGTCAGCAATGGACGACTCTATATTTTTTTGACAGGTTAAACTTACTATTCTGTGATTAGTACTTATTTTATTTTTGTAAAGTGTTGAGAGTAATAGTACTTTTTTTTGTGGACAGTACAAGCTGAGCTTACTTTTAATATACGAGCTGAGCTTACTTTTAATATTGTGTAGTAGCATATGTTGGAATTTCGTTATGAATGAGAAGAATATGATTTTTTCTTTGGAAAAAAAACCTTGCACTTGTATCAAGAAGTCTTACTCTTACACTTATATCAAGAAATCTTACACTTATATCAAAGAACCTAAGGAAATCAATTCTAAATTGGAGTCAGCAATGGACGACTCTATATTTTTTTGACAGGTTAAACTTACTATTTTGTGATAGTACTTATTTTATTTTTGTAAAGTGTTGGGAGTAATAGTACTTTCTTTTGTGGACAGTAGGAACTTACTTTAAATATCGTGTAGTAGCACTTGTCCGAACTTCGTTATGAATAAGAAGAATATGATTTTTTCCTTGGAAAAAAATTCTTGCACTTATATCAAGAAGTCTTACTCTTACACTTATATTAAGAAATCTTACTCTTACATTTAATATATATTTTTTATAATTATTTTATAATTTATAAATTCTATTCCATCAATACAATTTCATCATAAGTTTTTATATAGCAATTACATAATACCAAATTGTAAAAATTTCAATAATGTTTGATATATATATATATCAGAAATACCATAAAAGTTATACATTTTTAGTTATCCATATCTCAACTATCAACTACCAATTATAACATATAATATATATATGTATATATATATAGCTTCATCATAATTTTTTCTAATAATTACATAAATATTTTATCCTAGATGTATATATTCATATTAATGTAAAATAAGTTATATATATATATATATATATATAATTATAATATAGTTTTTTTATGACAATTACATAAATTTTTTATTATTTTAGTAAGTGAGATGTCTATGTTCATAATATTGATGTGAAATAAGTTGATTATTAAATAAATTAATTTAAATGTAAGTTCATTTGGAATTTATAGAAGCTTTAATTTTATATTTCAATGAATTTTGTCTTTTTTTTTATATCTTGATTTAATAATTTAAATTTTAGAATTTTTTTTTATGAATTTGATTTCTTTTATTGTGTAAATAATTTATGAGTGTTTTATTGAATTTTGTTGCCTTCTTCACTTTATTTCAATGTCCATCTTCTAGACTAGATCTTTGTTGCATGCGTCGAATGTGGATAAGTATTTGGAGATTTCCTCATGAGGTTTTCCATGGAAAAAAAATCAAGTCCTAGAAAGGATCAAATTCATGTGCAAACCTTTTTTAACGTTTACATTATAAAAATAATTTACACCTCAAAGAATTTGACTCTTCCAAGCTTGATATATTTGGTGTTAATATAGATCACACTAATTGTAATGATGACCATTCATACAAAGTTATGTTTTCAAATAAAAAAAATACAAATGTCATGCATTACTAAATAACCTTTTATTACATAGTAATCAATCTCAATCAATGCTTTCATCTTTTCTCATAGCTACACCTAGATATATTTCCATCTTTTTATATCAATTAAATATAAGAATGAAGATTCAAATCAAATATTATTTAAACATTTAGCTGGAGATATTATAGCAAAGTGAGATCATGATTGTCTTACTTTCAAAAGTTGCCTTCTCCAATTTGTCATTCCCTATTGATTATATATTATTAATTTCCAAGCAAATCTCAATGTAGATTGTTTAATTTTTACCTCTTTCAATAGATGTGAGAGGAACAATGTGAAAGAATACTCCACCCTTCAACAACTCTAAGAGCATCATAGAGAAGTAAATAAGTTCTTCCATCTCATATGTTGTGATTGATTTTCTATACGTCTCTTAACTTATTTTTTACTAACAAATGAATTCTTCCCCACATTAGTGGATACCATTCCTAATAATTTAGTGGGAGTAGATTAACATGATTTCCACCTAGGGGATTAATAAAATGCTCTACGACAATGGGAACAACCAATTGAAGTAACTCCATTAAACTTAAACTTTTTAATAATGTTTTATTATATTGAAAACATTTTTAAATGGGATGGTCGCTCTCAATTTGTGTTTCATTAGTCCATGATGTATTAAGAACTAGAACTTGTTAGAATATGGAAACCATGTCATCATGTTTAGGCATCTTGAAAAAATGTCTATATCATGTGTATGCAGTATAAAAATTGGCATCATCATCATTATCATTGACCATGAAATCCGAACCGTGATTTATCAAAATCTACTCAACAACTTCATTCTACTTATTCATCTTCACACTATTGGTTTAAACCCCCACCAAACCTTTCACAAGCACAAGAATTAATATTGTTTCCCTTGCATGACTCTCTACATCCTTGTCCCTCCCTTTGTGAAGATTACCTCTAAGTATGCCAAAAAAGCGCTCTACCACATGCTTTCATAGCTCTATAAATGATGACTTCATTTCCAATGTGATATATTCATAGGTCTTACATTTATTACTTGGAAGTGATGATACTCATTGTAAAATATATTAATGCAAATGATATTCATTGGATAAAAATAAATAAAACTATTATTATCCAACAACAACGTAGAATAGAAATGGATTAATGGACGAGAACTCACTATTGTGGAATATGAACTTTGTTGGTTGAAACTTGTACTTTGTCATAGTCAAATATATAAATCCTTTCTTTTTTTGCCTTAGTTATTTCATTGAGAGTCGCGAGATGATCTATAGCCCATCATGCGAAAGATGATATCACATAGTAATGTAATGTGTATACAAGCAACAACAAAAACTAAATAAATATATTTGGCAACGTGTCATTTAAGTTTTAAATTTTACACAAAAGATGATAGAATTAAAACTAAGGTAACTCATGTTTAACATGATCTATCAAATACTTAGAGGGATCAATTTCTTGAGGTGTATATTATTTTATCATTTAATTTGAAGAAATTAATACATGCCATAAATTAAATGATAAAAATATTTACACCTCAAAAAGTGTTATACCTCTCCATGTTTGATCGATATGGATTTAAGATCAATTTATGCTAGTTTATTGCATCAAAAGTAGCAAGGTGCTCTACAAACCAATATGGAGGATACGTTGTCATATTATGTAACAAACATAACATATGCATGTGACAACAACAAATTTTTTTAAATAAAGTTATTATGGAGCATATGATGGTTCAATTTTAAATTTTACATAATTTAAAGCTAAAAAATATTAAAATTAATGTAAATCCATTTTAAACTTAGATCTATCAAACACCAAGAGGGATTGAATTTCTTGAAGTTTTTTTTTTCCATTTAATATAAGTAAGAAATACATAATATGGAATTAAATGATAAAAAAATTAAATCTCAATAAATTCATGTTCTCTATATTTATTATATCCAAATTTAAAATAGATATACAATGGTTTAAGTACATCTATACTTAAAATTTATCTAAATTCACTAAAATAGTGAATTGGTTGAGCCTCTTAATGGTATTCTAGAATGGAATTGTGATCATTTAAAACTCCATGTAGGGAAATAGTAATCATTCATATATTATGATGGCACAGTTCATACAATTTGCAATGCCTATGGATCTCTAGTAAACTGTAACCTCTTAAATCTATAGTCGGTCTGTAGGTTGGGTATAATAGTTTGCGTGCAACGAATGGGAAGATGGAATGATATTTGAAGGCATTTGGATTTATTAATTATATTTCCAAGTTTGTCACACATGCTTTTTTGTCGCTTTCGTGCAAGGTGTTTATTTTTTTGTTTTTTTTTTCTAGGAATATATATATATTCACAATTTATGAGGCATGAAGGCCTTGCTTTACAAAAAATATCTTGACCTTTTGTTGTCCATGAAGAAACAATTTTATAAACAGTTCATAAAGACAACATAAGTTTTACATCAAGTGATAAAAATCAGGTTCTTCACCATAAATAGTGTGAATTTAGCCATATGAAATGATATGTAGGAATGTTTAAAAAAACATGTACAACTTTTTCTTTAAAAAAGACTCTATAGCTAAGATATCTTTCATGCATAAAAAGAGAGTTGTAGTTAAAAAACTATCTTTTACATGGGAATGGGACTAGATCATGCTCCACCGCCTAGTCCCCTGAGAACTCCCACCTGTTCTAGAGTCCAAAACCTATATAAGTACCATCCTTAGAGACCGCATCTTCCTCGTTGTTCCTTTCTCTATAGATGCGCTGAAAGGTGATCTGCTAGAAGGAGGCAAGTAACAACTTTACTTCTTCATATAGGGGTCTGAGGTAAATGTTCCTAGGGGGTATTCTCTGTTTGAGCTAGTCAATGAACAACTGAGAGTATCCCATAACTTGAATCTTTTGGTCCCCCTTTGACTTTGTAGGAGTTGGGAGGATTTTTAGAGCTAATAAATCAACCATGTTGTTTCTTCTTGGGCCCAAACCTACATTGAATTTTATCCACTAAGTGTCTTCCATGTAGAGGACTCCTTCTGCTCCCTCAATTTATGGGTTTCCTTAAGAGTCCCCATCAATGTAGGCCCAAGCTCTAGATTTGTCAATGGTTTCAACCTAAATCCTCCTTTGGTTAGTGTCCTATATCACTTGCAGAAAAAATATAAGGATGGATACACCCTTTGTAGAATATACATAAGGAGGAATGTAAATATCATCAAAGTTTGTTTTGTTCCATGTCAACCAGACCACCCATATCAGGAAAATAGGTAGAGCAAGATAATATTTGAAATCTAAGTTTTGAGACCAAGCCGAAAGAGCATCTTGAAAGTCATTACCAGTCCATGTAAACTGCATGCCTAGAATATGAGAGGCATGATCAAACATCCAAGCCATATAAGAGAATCTAATGAACAAATGATCCACATTTTTTGAGTAAACTTTGCATAGTGGAAATTTGTTGGGTCCATACTAGAAATTGCTTTTTAAATGATTCCCTGTAGGAACTATTTTTTTCATGAACAATCGAAGAAAAATATTTTTCTTTAGGGGGAGTTGAAAATTCCATAAATATTTGAACCACCATTGAGTATCATATACATCATCCTATTCTCTCAATACTAAATAACCCATTTTTGGAAGATAGCTTCCTCTGATAGGATTCCTAGACCAAATAATTTTATCCTTATTATTAGATAATCTGACATGATTTTTTTGAAGAGTATCTATATATCCATTCTATAGAGTCAAATCCGCATCAGTGAAACCAAAATGTTCTCTAGGAAGACAAGCCTATCTAAGAACAATGTTATATCTTGGATCCCTAATCTGAGGCAAGTGTATGCAACCTTTACCTCTTAATTCAAGAACCATAGCCTCTGGAAGAATTAATTTTCCCCCACATCCAACCCAAGGGTCCTTTTCCAATTATGGATTTTTCACATGTCCCAATTATCCAAGCAAACTAGCCTCCAATCAGATCAAAATACAGAAGGATTTCCATGGAAAAATTATATAAATATTTGAAATTAATTTGTCTTGAATCTGAACCACTCAATGGTATTCATTGGATGGATGTACTTTTTCTTTACAACAATGACCCACATAATTTTTGCTTTCAAAATCCTTTAGGAATTCCTTGCAGCTAGGGCTTGTGAGAAACAATGGATGTTATACAAACCCCATCCTCCAAACATATTTGGTATAAAAAATTTGTCCCTTGCTACCTAATGTAATGATTTTTGGTTAGTACTTCATTTCCACAAAAAAATGAAGATAATATTTTTGACCTATTCATGGACACATTTCAGGATGTAGGATAGAGAGAACCAATATACAAGTATGGATTCTAGAATAGCTTTAATCAGCACTAGCCTTCCCCCACTTGAGAGCCAATTATAGCACCACAAAGAACGTATTTTCTAAACTTTTCCAATAATCCATCCCCAATCTCTGCGATTGCAATCATTAGGCATAAGGATAAAACTTAGATACTTTATTCCAACCTGCATGTCAACGGAGGGGAAGGGGAAAAGATTGTTCAACCATACCATATGTCCTCACTTAGATTCAGATAGGATACAGAGGACATCTTCTCATTCAATACCATCCTTGTAGCAATAGAGAAGAAAAAAAAAGTCTTTTCAACTTAGATTTATCCCTTCTAAGCACATTATAAAACAACATAATGTCATCAATCAGTAAAAGGTAAGAAATATGCACATTTCCTCCAATTTTTATGCCACTAAAATAACCTACTGCCCTTTCTTGACAAATGATTATGCTCAAACCTTCTACAACCATAAAAAACAACAAAGGAGCAAGTGGGAATCCCTTCCTGAGGCCTCTCCCAGGTCTAAAAATACCATAAACAGATCCATTGACTAGGACATTGAAAGAGATAAATTGAATTCATGACATAATCTAGTTGACAAGAGCAAGTTGAAAACCCACTTGGAGTAGAATGAGACTAAGATATATCCAATTAACCCTATCATATTCTTTAGACAGATCTACCTTGACCGCCATGGTAGGTATTTTTTTAATTTTGACTGAATGCAAGACCTCCTGGGCCATACCAACATCCTTATGAAGTTGTCTACCTAAAAGGAAATCAAAATGTTCATGGGAAATGGGGTTTCAGAGGATGCTCCTGATTCTCCTAGAAATGGTCTTTGCAATGATTTTATAAATGAAGTTGCATAAAGATATAGGTCTAAATCCCTCCAGGTGAATAAGGCTATCAAATTTAGGTATAAGATAAATAAAAGTAGAATTAAAAACAACTAGAATTATTCCATTTGGTCTATACTCTTCAATAATAGTTACGAGATCAAATTCAAGAAGCTCAATGAATCCCATTGGCCACCTATCTATACTGGGGATTTTGTCCCTTTGAAGAGAATGCATGACATCTTTTAGCTTATCCATAGTCACTTCCTCCATAAGTGAAACATTTTCCTTCTCATCCACAAAGGACAGAAAAAAAGTGACCATTTTTTGCCATGCCTTCCATGTGTACTCTTTCATCTTCTTTAAATAGAGTAGTTAAATGGGAGACCCCTTCTTTACCAAACCTCTAAAACTTGTGACCACATTCATGTCCTCCTTCTCAATATTCCAAACTGAGATAACTTGTTTTATTTGGTCGACATGTTGATGAAATGTTTTTGTATTATCGTCACCTTTTTGGATCCATAATGTTTGACTCTTAAGAATCCAAACAACCTCATTTTCATCAAGATTTTTTTTTTTTTTGTTGCAGGTCATATGCTTCCTTCCTATGCATTTCATCCTTAAAAGAAACATGGTTTGACAAGTATAACAACTCTAAGGCTTCACGTGTCTCCCTTAACTCACGATCCATCCTTATTTTCCTTTCAACTCTCCTATTGGTGGACAGTTTCTTCAAGGTTTTTAGATTTTGCAAAAAGTGAATGTTGGATGCAGTTTTCCTAGAATCATCATAAGGAACCCAAGAATCTTTGATAATTCGAACATAATCCTCATCTTCTAGCCATGTAGCATTGAATTTAAAAGGGATAGGTGGTTTTTTTGGCTTGAAACAACCTCCAATGAAACAGGGAAACAATTGAATTCACCTCTCGATCCCCAAATTGAGGACTGAAGAACTCCCTTGTTGATGAAGATCCTATCAATTCTCTTGGAAATCGTTTCATTTATAGATCTCATAACCCTCCAAGTATGTCTCAAATTTATAGGGCGGATGTCATAAATTTTATTTTCCTCAATTCTTCTTAGGAAGAACTCCACAAGGACATATTTTATGGCATTGGGTCCACAAATGTCATCTTCCCCTAAGGAAATATTTAGGTCTCCCCATAGAATTACTCTTCCTCTGTCCAAAATGCCTGTTCTAAAAATCCTTTCCCAAAAGATACCTCTATCGAGATATGGGCCATATATGTTTACCATCGTAAACTCTAGTCCCAACTCCATAAAGAAGAGGGAAGTGCCAAGACTTGATTCATAGAGATTCAAAGAGGGAAAAGGGAAGAGATATTTAATAGGTCCAAATGAAGAATGGGATTTAGGAGATGGACATGGAGAGTTTTAAAGAGAAGGAAAAAAACCTCCTGCACTAAAACTATCTAGCAATCTCTCTTTTCCTGGAGAAATGCTCAAATCGAAACCATCTTTCGGTTGAGTGCACAAAGTTGAGGGACCTTTTAGATGCAATGGTAGATTCAAGCAACCCAATCGAGTTCCATAAAATATAATTGATCCCAACTAATCATGACCCTTCCAAACCTACTCCTGATCCTGCCACGTTGAAGGCCAAGTAGGATAGTTAAACAGAACGTGTACGCGTTATGTAGTTATAAAACGTGTATGCGTTATGAGCTAATAAACGCATACACGTTATGAGATGATAAACACGTACGTATTTTTTAAAACATTTTTTATGACCAAAACGATCTGAGCCCGTCATTTCCTCCATGAAAATGACTGAGCAGGGATGGTGATGAAATGGGTAGTGTTGAATGATTTTTGAAGTATAGAGCCCAAATATTCCACCTTGGGCACCAATTTCTTCAATCTCGAGTATTTAAACCAAATTCCACCCTTCTAATTTTTTTATTTTTTTATTTTTTTTTTCTGCCCTAAATTCAATTGAATCCATAAATTTTTAAATTTGTATGCCCTAAAAGAAATTTAGACCATAACTCCAAATATTTTTATGCCCAAAACAAATTAAAACCCTAATTAACTCATAAAAATCAAATCAATTTCAATAGATACGTATATATACATTCAAGCATCCTTGTGAATCCAAACCAATATTCACAAATATCCAAAGATTCTCATGTATATAGCAAGGTTGATTACAACCAAAAAAAATCAAGTACAATTGATATCTTCCCCAAAATACATAAACATAGACGCTATGGCCTATAGAGTCCAAAACAATTAATGCCACAAAAAATAATAACATATCAAAATCCTTGCCAATATTAGGATTTTATTCATCAATAACACTGTTTACCCCTCCTCTAGGCTCTAGCCCTTGCCTCTACCCGGAATATCGAAGTTGTTCCTTCAAGGACATTAGTCAACACCTTATATTTTTTATGAAACTTCCTAATCCAAGTTTTAAGATAGGGTAGAGAAGCTTCCCATGCTTAATAAATGTTTTCACTTAAGTGAAGGGTGCATTTTGGTTAAGGTCAATACAGAAAAGTTCAACAATAGGCTCTACCAACATCAACAAAAGTAGGGAGGTTGATGTGTTTGATTACATGTCAATCCCATAATATCATACATGATAGAATCTAGTGGAAACCTTGCAATCCTAAAATATTGAAAAGTATTAATTATGTTGAATTCTAGATCCCAAACCACTATAAACAAATATGAAAATTTTCTCATGTGTATATAGAAAGAGTGCATACAACTAAAATAACATCAAGTGAAATTTGTATATGCCCCAAATTACATATAAACAATCATGCTAAATGGTCTATAGAGTCCAAAAAACTTCATGCCACAACAAATAATTACATATATCAAAATACTTTCCTATATTGGGATTTTATTCATAAATAGCACCATGTGCCCCCTACTCTAGGCTCTAGCCCTTGCCTCTACCCGGAATCTTCGAGCTGGTCCTCCAAGGGAATTAGTCAACACCCTATACTTTTAATGACAATTCATAATCCAAGCCTAAAAATAAGGTGGAGAATATTCCCAATCAACATATATACACTTAGGACATTTAAAGTTTGTATCTGGCAATTGAAATTAATACACATACGACATGAAATTAAGATGTAAAAATGTTAAATGTTTAGTCTTTAGTGTATAATCTGTTTAATTTTAAATTTTAAATTATAAACAATTCATGTTGTTATTTGTTGTACACTAGTTTTACATTTTCCATTGCTTAGAGATGTCATTATAACATATGTATTTTTATAATGATATTTTTTGTATTTATGATTTTAGTGGCTATTATGGATCAAAATGCAGAGATATTCAGAGATATCGCTCATTTGAGAGAGATCGGTGTAGCTTGGAGGGGTGGAGATGAACTCTACCACTCATTGGCAGCATCACTAGATGCTATTGTGGATACTATCGGTATATCAAATTATGCATTGTACAATATATCATCGTACAGAGAAAGAAAACATTAAGAATATGCTAATGGATTGAGTTACAATGAGATGAAGAAACTAAAAAAAACTAAAGCAAAAATATGTTCCCTTTTTAGAGTGCCTGGGATAGATGCCATTCCAGAGACTACTAGAGCGCATATTTCAATTGAGTGGTGTGTTTTTCCACCAATCATAGATAACTGTATGGATCGATGGTATATGGTATTTGACATTCCCCCACACAAAAATAGGAAAGTACCACTATACTTCCTTCGAAAACTTTATGTTGAGTTTTTGATGGGTAAACATGTCAACTATTTTGATATGTTGGGGTTTTGGGGGGCACTGGTATGGGGATGCCCCAAAACCTTCCCAATTCTAGGAATAGAGATGCCAATCAACCGATACCTCCACCTCATATCCAACTACTGAGGCCATACGTCCCTCCTGCACATACAATGATACCCCAGCCACAGGAGGCATTTGATATGCTAGTTCAGGTCATTGCACGCCACAATACAACTATTGACCAAGCGGGGACCTCTTCCTCTGGTGGGGTACAACCATCATCTTCTGGTGGTATAGGACCATCCATTAGTGGGGATAGAATGACATCACATGAGCCACATATTGAGCCACACGTATGCACGGTGTGTGTCCAAATTTGCTATGGCTGTGGAACAACACATGGCACCTCTACGATGACTTCTAGTCAGGTAAGGGCATAGTTAAAACATTATTTTGTTGTTCAAATTATTTTTTTCCATATTGTACACATTAAAAGATTGTTAATATATACAATTTTTAATCTTGCAGGAGCTTGATGCCTCTGCAATGAGTGGTAGTGATCCGTACATGCCTGGGTGCACGACGAGGACAACATTTTGATTGAATGAATAGGTATTGTTATGGCGGAAGCATAATAATAAGAAAAGTAGGAAATACACTATGCACATAAACATACACACACACAGAGAATATGCAGGAATGCGAACTAACCTCTTCTTCTCTGCTTGTATATTACAATATTTTACATGCTTAAATAGAGTGTTGAGAACGCTTGGGTTGTCTTTCTGTTACGTTCAGTTACAAGAGAAGTTAGAATGGTTTCAGAATTTCAACCGTTACAATCGACTAGAATATAGAGAGCCAATATGTCATAATTTTTTAGTCTCAATTGTCGACGATGCATGTCGAAGTTGATGAACTTGTCAAATTCGTTGAACTTGTCGAAGTCAATGAACTTGTCGAAGTCGAAGAACTTGTCAAAGTCGTTGAACTTGTCGAAGTTGATGTTGGCATCCAAAAATAATGCCAACTGCTGGGTGGATCATACCTCCTTCCTTAAGAAACAATGGTCCCCATTGTTTTCTCGTACATATGAGGAAACTTGTTGGTCAGTTCAGTAGCAAAGTACCATTTTCCTTGTGCTAGGATCTGTCCGGATTTGGCCACCTGAAACAAGGGAATGGTGTTTTCCTTTCTATGGCGTACTCATCATCCCACAATGGTGTCGCAAGGAAGCGGCTCTTGAACATCTGGATGGATGTCTTTGGGTTTTGCTATCTACAAGTCGTTATGCTCCAACAGTGGTGCATGGTATGGTCGAAGTAGATCCACATTAAATACTGGATGTAGACCAGGAATGAAGGAATGTCAAGCTAGAAATCCTTTTCTCCAATCTTCTCAAGAATATTGTACGAACCATATCACAAAGGCTTCAGCTTCTTATATGGACCAATGAAGCATTCCTTCTTGAGATGCAACTAGACCTGATCCCCAATTTGGAATGAATGAGGGATACGATGCTTATCATGTCAGGACTTGGCTTTGAAATTAGCTCGTTGAAACATTTACTTTGCTTGTTTCTAGATGTTGCATATTTGATCTTGAAACTTCAATTCTTTGTCAACTTCTCACGGGTTAAATTTGGTATCATTTGACGGTTTCGAGGAACTAAGCAATTCAATAGGTGCTAAGGTTTGAAATCCATAACAGATCTCAAATGGACTCTTTCTTGTAGAGTTGTGCTAAGCACAATTGTAACTGTGTTGTATATATGGAATATTTTCATCTCATGTCCGTCGATGCTTGTGGTTGTACATATGAAGCAGTTGTACTACCAAGCAATTCACAACTTCCGTCTATCCGTCTTTTTGAGGATGGAAAGGATTGATAAGGAGAGTCTTTTATCGATATGTTTCCAAAGATTCTTCTAGAAGATGCTGACAAATTTGTCTTTTCTGTCGGAAATAATGGTTTTTGGTAAGCCATAATGTTTCCAGACATGTTCAAAGAAGAGTTGAGCAGTCTTCTACGTTGTCGTAGTCTTCTTGCATAGAATGAGAATAGCCATCTTGGAAAATCTGTCGACTACTACTAAGATTGCATCATGCTGATGTTTGGTTATAGGATATCCCATCAAGTAGTCCATAGAAATAGATTCCCATGGTTGACTAGGAACTAGAAAAGGTGTGTACAATCCTTGTCATTGATTAGGCAGTTTAGAAATGGAACAAACCACGCATGATTGAATGTACTTGTTGACTTCGGTTTTAAGTGAAGGTCAAAAGAAATCATTCTAGAGAATAGAAAGGGTATTTGCTACTCCAAAGTGTCCTGCAGTATTTTTATAGTGTGCATCCCAAATGAGCTATTGTCGATGCTCACATGTCGATACGCAAAGTTGTCCAAGCTTGTATAGCAAGGTGTCTTTCAAGAAATAGTCGGAGATCGATGACTTGTAGGTCTTAATTTGTCGATAGACTGATGAAAATTCATTGTCTTCTTGATACAATTGAGGCAAAGTGGTGGTGTCATAACCCTGCATACTCATCACTGTAAGAAGGAGAGTAATTGGTGGTCGAATCAGATAATCGGCGGTGACATTGGCTTTACCTTTCCAATACTTAATTACCAACTAAAGTTGTTGCAGGTAATTAATCCACTTGAGCTATCGAGTTGTTTTTAACTTCGACTAGGACAGGGCAAACTATAAAGGCTTGTGTTCAGTGAGAATGATTGTCTCCTTTTCAAGGATATAATGTCTCCATTGCTTAAAACAATGGCATACAGTTCTTTTTCATACACCGAATATCTTCTAATAGTGTCGTTAAAAGTTTCAGAATGAAAAGCAACTGGGTGACTAGACTGAGTGATCACTGCACCCAAGGCATAGTCCGATGCATCCGTCTCAATCTCAAAAGGCTCATGAAAATCAGGTAACACAAGTACTGGTGTAGTAAAAAGCTTGTCATTGAGCTGCTCAAAAGATTCTTGTTTTGTCGATGTCCATTTGAAGACATTTTTCCCATTTCCCTTGGTCAACTGATTCAAATGCCAGGCTATGTGACTGAAGCTGAGTATGAATCATCGATAAAAAATCGCTAGACCAAGAAAACTTCTTAGTTCATGAATGCTTTAAGGAATGGGCCACTCTTTAAGGATTTGCACTTTGTCTGGACCGATGTGAATGCCTGCAAAGTCAATTACATACCCCAAATATTTGATGATGTTCATCGCAAAGGAACATTTGTCCATGTTCAAGTACAGTCTATGTTGTCGTAGAGTGTCGAGGACTTGTCTAAATTGTCTGACATGTTCTTCCCATGATCAATTTAAAATCAATATATCATCGAGGTAGACAATGACCCATTTTTCGATGAAAGGCCGAAGAATGTTATCCATATACTGCATGAAGGTCACAGGTGCATTAGTTAAGCTAAAAGCAGTTTTCCATACATATGTGGGCTCGATTGGAATCTGATGATATCCCAACTTGAGGTTGAGCTTAGTAAATAATTTAGCACCTTTCATACAATCGATGAGATCGTCTATCCATGGAAAATGGTATCTATTTTTAACCGAAATTTTGTTGAGGGCCCGGTAGTCGATGCACATGCGCCAAGTCCCATATTTATTTGGAACGAGGATCACTGGACTTCCACAAGGAGAGGAGTTGGGTCAGATATGACCTTTGTTAATCAAATCTTGAATTTGTCTGCGAATCTCTTCATTTTTCGATAATGGATCTTCTATAAAAAAATGCATTAGGTAATGAAGAACTAGGATCTAGTTCAATAGAATGTTTTACCTGACAATTTAGAGGTACTCCGTCTGGATTTGGAATAGGTTCTGATACTCATCAAGAATATTGTCGATCTGCTGCTTCTATCAGGAGTTGCACTGGTCAGTGAGTCAACTGGTTTTTGTAGTCTTCCTGGAATGTTGCATCTTAATCATGATCAATGTGAACGTCTAAGCATGGTTGATGAGCTTCTTCGTCTGTTTAGCAGATATCATTGCAACCGCTGGTGTAGGTCATCGCTCTGGTATGCCTAACCATTGGTTATGAATTTTGAAAATCACCTTTTGAGGTCGTGACTGGTAACTTCCATGTCGATCCCATAGGTAAGGTTTCCCAAACAAGGCATCATCTACGGAAAGTGGTTCCATGTCGCAGAGTACTTCATCTTCAAAAGGATTAATGAAGTATGTGAGTTTGCATTGTCGGGTGATCCTTAGTTCCTGTCCATCCTTCATCCAACCGATGTTATAAGGCTAAGGATGTGGAGTGCTAACAAGACCTAGTTTCTTCATGAGATCTTCAGAAACAAAGTTATTTTGGATACCATTATCCATAATCAGATGCAATGGATTGTTTTGAACCCATATCTGTGTATGGAATAGGCGCTCTCCTTCCTCCTCGCCAACGATAGTCGAGGCTGCTGGAGTGGTCGATTTCGATGTCAAAAGGGTCATTTCTTCTGGGTCAGATTCTACCAGAGTTTTGTCGAACATGTTAGATGTCGACACTTTATCCAAAATGGTCTTTCGAGCTTTGCATTCAGACTTATCATTCCATGATGAATTTTGGTAATCACACCATTTCCCGGTAGGATTTTGTTTTCTACATTCCCTTTTGTATTTCTGAGAATTCTTTTTGCCATGATATTGCTTTGGTAGAGTTGGCTGAGAAGATCTTGACTTGTCGAAGTCGGCTGGTGCCTTCTTGTCGGATGGTCGTCCCAATGTCATATTGGTCGCGTAGCGTTCTTTTCCTTTCTGTTTGGATTCAATGCTATGAATATTTATTTAATATTATTATTTATTAATTAGTAGATTATTAGGTTATTAGTGAAAGGGCGTAACCCTTCACAATATTGGATCAAGCCCTATAAAAGGCGATCTTATTGTATCATCTTTTATCTTATCAATTCAATAATATATATCTTATTCAATATGGATCTCGCGTCCTAGTTTTTCTACCGCATTTGGTATCAGAGCGGAACGCTCCTCCACCTGAGCTCGGATTCGGCTCACACTCAGAGCGGACTCGCTCCTCCTCAAGTGAGCTCGAACTCAGCTCATCCACTGCATTACTCTTGAATGGTGTCGGTCTCTACCAAATGCAAGTGTTAGCTCTTTGACAGATTTCCATTCAGCCTTCAATTCCTTTTGTAAAGATTATTTTCCAATTGAATATCTTTTTGAAGGATGTTGTGAAGAGTTTTATTCGTTTCATAAAGATTTTGCTTGTCACAAAAATCAAATTTGTGATAAAGATTTTATTATAGAAGAAGACATTTACCATGAATATCGAGAGGTGTTGAATGATAGTAATAACATATAAACATCTGGCATCATATCAAATGTGCCTGTTGTTTTTGAAGATCAACATGTCTCTTTTAAATGTATTGATGTCACAGAACAAGTGCATACATCAGTAGGAAAAAGTAGTGAATCGGATTCAAAAGGAGATGGTGAAGGAGAGCAGAAAAGTTTAGATCGGCAGATTGATGGATCAACATGTGACATTTCTGGATCAGCAGCAAATATTGAGCAATATACATTCGATATTGAGATCAATGAAGGAAATCAACAACAACATTTCAGTCACTTGGAACAATAGCAAGGAGAGGTATTTCTTTGTGACTTTGACGATCCTATTGCTTATTATTGGGAATCCATGAGCAGTATAAATGTCAAAACATTCTTCTCAGATGAAAGTTGGTTCTGTCATCTTTTCAAACTACATTTTTGTATGCTATGGATTTTTCTATTTTTCGGGTCAATATCAAGAACAGGTTCAGTAAATCAATTTCTGACATGGCTTCATTGGAAGCATGAGTTCACTTGATAAGGAAATACAGTTGGTTAGTGTAGGGATAGGTAGAAGAATAAGATTTTCATACGAGCACATAGATTGTTTTTGGTTTTCTTGAATAAGCAGAGCAGGTTACAGGTAGGCTACAGGTTTGCAGAGGATAAACTACACAGGTTAGATGACTCCATAGCCCAATGGTAAAGGCGTCTGGAACTACTAGGTTCTTGGAGCCTCGCAGGGAGGTTTCCATCCCCAAGTAGGAGACAGATGTTATCTCCTCAAATGATTTCATAAATTTTAAGGCATTTTCATTTGTTTGTGCTTAAATTATCATATTCTTGGGTCTTTCTCCTTTTGTTAAAATCCTCAGATCTTCTATTTTAGCTTTGACCATCTTGATTTGATCTATATATTCCACAAACTCCTATGACTTTTCCCTCCTGACAGATCAAACCAATCCATGCAACATACAACTCAAACATGAAATACCAAGCACTATTCCTATCCACACCTCATCAAAATAGCTGTATATGATAAATAAAATCAAAAGCAAAGCATATTGCAAATATTATACAAGTGTCAAGTTGTTGTCATCTACAGGGTTGAGGTGTTGATAATTGAGGTTTACTATTATACATCCAGTGCCAGGTATCAACAGCAATAAATAAAATAAGACTACTTGACAATTTAGTCACCAATAACCCCAGATAGCAGCATAGGTAGCCTTCGAGGACATGCAGATCGATGCAGAGTTACAAACCAAATACTTGAAGAGCACATATCCCTTCTTGGTCGACTGCAAATGCTTTAGCATTATCACTATTCTCTGCGCACTTTTGTGTGTTGCTGTCAATGTGATTTTATCTATTCAACCCTACAAAAACTACGTAGATCTCTTCAATGGAATTTTGCAGTGTTAAATAGTACTTATTACACTATTTGTAGTGATTGCAGAGATTGAATAGGAATGGATTTAGAATTTCTGGTGAATTTCAAAGTATTGGGCAGGCAGTGATCTCATCAACAGATCATTGTCTTCTCAATAACAGTTATGTGGTTATTATTTGACTTTTATCTACCTCAAAGTATCGAACCAGAAGCCCCATACTTTGAGGGAAAACCTAACAGGTACAAAGTGTGTGTTCAACATGCAAAGCTCTCTATGGTTATGATCCTCTTCGCAGAGATAAGCTTCATATATCACCTATTCTGGACCTGAAAAGAAAGTTAGATGAAGCTTTGAAGAAGTCTGCTAAAGCCTGCCTTTTCGGTGGCTATTTCAGTTTGCACAGCTGTCCTTAGCCACTGAAAGCAGAGCTTTTGGTGGCTTACAGGTTAGAATTTTGGCTCACAAGACATCGAAAACATAGAGAAGGGCAGAGTGGCATTATTTTTGCACATATCCAAGTGTTGTCATTCTAAACTACACGAGGATGATTTCTGAATAAAGATTATAATTAAGAGCATCAGATTTAGAGCTCTGTTCCAGTTTTGAAGGTGCCAGCAAGGTGAAAAAGATAAAGCTTCTTGTCTATTTTTGGCAAAAGATGACCTGTCAGTCCTCCAGGTGGCATTTTCGACTTTATTCATCAACCTTTGAAGGCTTGCTATAGCTATCGAAGAAATAAAGACTAGCAATATGGAGATGGCGCCCTTAAATAGGATTCATTCCTATTTTTCATGAAACTGTTTTGACTGTCTATTTTTAGCAAATTCGATCCAATTTTTTTAGGATCTTGAACTGTTTTGTAAAGGCTATAAATCCTATGATTTCTGGAGAACAAAGGGGTTCGACTTTGAATACTCTAATACACTCTTTTTGTAGAAAGACCTCTTTTGAATATATTCATCAATACAAGCTTCTTTCATTGTTGTTTTCAGACCATTATCTTCTTTCTTTTTGTGCTTATGAGCAGAGGTTCTCTTGTCTATGTTTACTTTAAAAGCCGGTGACTGTCATGTCACCTTCATATCAGTAAACTAGGATCATAAGTAACTATTGCTAGTTCTATTGACCCATCATATGTATTTTTTTATATATCTATGTTCTGGTTAATATAGTTAGTTTTTCTCCACCCATCTGATTCAGCAAAACTATCTGATTAATAGCTTTTGAAAGCGTTGTCCTACCTGGATATTCTTAAGTTGTCTTGAGTGAGGAAATCAGTGAGTGAGTTATTCATCTTGATCCAACCACATAACCATCATTAAGAGAATAGTTAAGTTACCAGGCATCTTCAAGCTACAACCTAGAAGAGTTTCCTAGAGTGATAACAAGTTCCACATGGGAACACTAGCGATAAGCTCCCGATCGACGATTTTTCAAAGTTGACCCCTATGTGCAAAAATTGCATAATCCCTTAATGATAAAAACCCTAGTTTCCAAAATTGACCTAGAAGATTATCAATGGGACATGTACCCAGAGAAGAGGGGCACCCCTAGCTCTATCTAAATGTCCTAAATCCAACGGATTCGATCATTTTTCGATGTAAAAAATGGTCATCATTCTATGGATCGTTCCAACTCGCACCCCAAAGGATTTTAGGGACACATGTTGAATACCCATCGGGAGCATAGAATTCCAACCGTGCAAGAAATATGGGTTCCGAGAGGTCCTGCAAGTGTGTCTAGGAAGGTTCCATGTGGTAACTCTAGCCATAATCTCTCAGTCAAGCATTTCTCAAAGTTGGCCCCTATGTGCAAAAATTGCATAGTCCCCTACTGAGCAAAACTCTAGTTTCCAAAATTGACATAAAATATTATCAATGGCCCATGGAACCAGAGGATAGGGACACCCCTAGTACTATCTTGATGTCCTGAATCCAATGGATTCGACAGTTTTTCGATACGAACAATGGTCATCATTCTATGGCCCATTCCAACTCGCACCCAAAAGGCTTTCACAGATACATATTGAATACCCACCTGGTGCATATAATTCCAACCATGCTAAAAATATGGGTTCCAGGAGGTCTTGGAAGTGTTTCTAGGAACTTTCCATGTGGGAATGCTAGCCACAAGTTCTCGGTTGATGAATTTGCAAAGTTGACCCCTATGGTAAATAATTGCAAAGTCCTTTACTGATCGAAACCCTAGTTTCCAAAATCGACCTAAAAGATGATATATGTGCCATGGAACCAGAGGAGAGGGCCACCCCTAGCACTATCTCAATATCCTAAATCCAAAGGAATCGATGGTTTTTCAATTCGAGCAACGGTCATCATTCTATGGTCCGTTCCAAAATGCACACCAAAGGCTTACAGGGACACTTTTTCAATATCGACCGAGGGCATAGAATTCCAACTGTGCAACAAAAACGGGTTCTGGGAGGTCCTGCAAGTGTGTCTAGGAATGTTCCACATGGGAACTCTATCCATAATATCCTAGTTGAGTATTTTTCAAATTTGACCCCTATGTGCAAAAATTGCATAGTCCCTTACTGAGAAAAACCCTAGTTTCCAAAATCAACCTATATGATGATCAATGGGACATGGACCCAGAGGAGAAAGGCACCCCTACCACTATCCCGATGTCCTGAATCCAATGGATTTGACGATTTTTCAATCCGACCACCATTCTATGGCCCATTACAACTGGCACCCTAAAGGCTTTCAGGGACAACTGTTCAATCCCTACTAGGGGAATAGAATTCCAACCGCGCAACAAAACTGGATTTCGGGAGGTCCTGCAAGTGTGTCTAGGAAGGTTCCATGTGGGAAACCTAGCCACAAGTTCTTGGTCGAGGAATTTGCAAATTGATCCCTATGTGCAGTAATTGCAAAGTCCCTTACTATACTTACATCTTGAAAGGGTAATTTCTACCATCCCTTCGACTTATTAATGACTTGAATTGAGACTTTGCATATGTACGCTCCAAACACATTAAATGATAAAAAAGTGTGATAATTGACTCATTGGACAATAATGAAGTTGATCTAGTGATCTAGAGCGGGATTCAAGTAAAACTTGGTGTTTTGAAGATCTCCAAGTTTGGTACATCCCATTGAGTTCAAAGGGATTTTAAAAATTAATGTTCAACATTTGAGGAACACCAAACTTTCATGCTCCCATTGCCCTTAGGTTTTCTAATAATAATAGAATATTAAATCTAATTCAAGGTTATAATTATAGGTAGATGTCAAATACAGATGTTCGAGACATTCAAGATTTAACTATAGATGTTTGAGACATTCAAGATTCAAATATAGAAGTTTATGCTACAAACTAGGGTTTATATTCTAGGATTTATAGGATAGGGGTTTAGAGTACAAACTAGGGTTTTATGGACTCTTGTACATGTCTTTAGCACAATGGCTTAGATACAATGGATGCACATGAATATAGGAATATTTTCCGCATGCATATATTGTTGCAGTATGAATTTGTTTAGACTCTTGTGCATACCTATGCACAATGGTTTGGATTCTTACGGATGCACATGAATGCAAAAACTAGTTTTTTTTGGACTCTTGTGCATATTTGTAACAAAATGGTTTGGATTCAAATGAATGCACATGAATATATGATTTTTTTTTGGCATGCATATATAGTTGCATCATGATGTTTTTTGGACTCTTGTGCACAATGGTGTGGATTCAAGTGGATGCACATGACTGCACAGACTAGAGTTTTTTGGACTCTTGTGCATCTTTGTAGAACAATTGTGTGGATTCAAATGGATGCACATGAATACAACAAGATTTTTTGGCATGCATGTATAGCTGCATCATGAAGATTTTTTAACTCTTGTACATAATTGTGCACAATGGTGTGGATTCAAGTGGATGCACATGAATGCACAGACTAGGGTTTTTTGGAATATTGTGCATCTTTGTAGCACAATGGTGTGGATTCAAATGGTGATGGAGGTTTCTAAGGATTTTGAACACAAACTAGGCTCTAGGATTCAAACTAGGGTTTATATGGATTAGAATTCAAATTAGGGTTTGGGATACACAATAGGGTTTCTAGGGATTAGAATCCAAATTAGGGTTTAGGATACAAACTACGGTTTATAGGCTTCACTCTAGGGGTTTAGAGTACAAACTAGGGTTTCTAGGACAGGGGTTCTAATATGAATGAAATATTTTTTTGAATTATATAATAATATCATTGGAATGAAAAGAAAAAAGCACTAAAACTAAATGGTTAATAATTTATTTTTCCAACTCTAACCCAAATGAAATGTTTTTTTCTTGAATTGCATGATATGTCCACTAGTGTCATTGGAATTAAACATAAAGCTATTAAAAAAAGGATAGTCAATAATTTACTTGAATGAATATAAATTTGTTCATGTATCTCTTGGCATAATGAAATGTGGTTTTCTTCAAGTCTAAAATATTATCATTGGTATGAAAAGTCAAAGCATGAAAATATTGTTTTACTAGATTGTGCACAATGGTGTGGATTCAAATGGATGCACATGAATGCACAAACTAGGGATTTTTGGACTCTTGTGCATCTTTGTAGCACAATGGTATGGATTAAAATGGATACACATGAATATAACAAGATTTTTTGGCATGCATGTATAGTTGCATAGAGGATATTTTTTTACTCCTATGCATAATTGTGGACAATGGTGCGGATTCAAATGGATGCATAGTGAATGCACAAACTAGGGCTTTTTGGGACTCTTGTGCATCTTTGTAGCACAATGGTATGGATTCAAATGGATGCACATGAATATAAAAAGATTTGTTGGCTTGCATATATAGTTGCATCATGATTTTTTTCTGAATCTTGTGCATAATGGTGCACAATGTTCCAGATTCAAATGGATGCACATGAATGCACAAACTAGGGTTTTTTGGACTCTTGTGCATATTTGTAGCACACTGGTTTGGATTCAAATGGATGCACATGAATGCAAAAACTAGGGTTTTTGGACTCTTGTGCATATTTGTAGCACAATGGTTTGGATTCAAATGGTGATGGAGGTTTCTAATGATTTTGAACACAAACTAGGCTCTAGGCTACAAACTAGGGTTTCTAGGGATTGGAATTCAAATTAGTTTATAGGCTAGGGTTTATAGTCTAGGGGTTTAAAATACAAACTAGGGATTTTTTGGACTCTTGTGCATATTTTTGGCGTAATGGTTTGGATTCAAATGGTGATGGAGGTTTTTGGGGAGAGATTAGGCTTACATTCATATAGATTAGGTTGCTAGGGTTATATTTTTGTTTATAGGGTAGTTTAGATTTATACGCCTATATTAGGTTTCTATGTTTGTGATTTGGTTATGTTTCTAAATTAGGTATCTGACCATTATATTTGTGTGGATGATGGATGAGAATGTTATGGTGAAGAAGGTGATGGTGATGGTGACAACAGGTTCAGGAGTAGGGTGGTGGTGATGTTCATGGTGGCAATAGCCATGGTGGTGGGGACAATGGACATGAGGATGGAGATCTTATGGTGTACTTAGCATCCATGACGAAGCTTGTCGAATTTATCAATTTATGATCCACGACAATGCTTGTGGAATTTGTCAATATATCAAGCTGTCAATGTACAGTTGCAATAGTCAAAATATTAATGTCGATAATCAATGAGACCATAAAAAAATCATAATATACATGCAAAACATAAAAACACAATATAAGATGCAAACACATACCAAATTACCTACCTATTGTCATTCGACTAGACCATCGGGATCATTTTTAATACCAATGATCTCCTTTAACCTCTCATGCTCAGAGTCAGGAAATAAGTATCGTGCCTTTGATGAGTTCTTCCTTGCATTGTTTGCAGCTGGATGTTTGTGCCAATAACTAAGAGTGTGTAACTGTATATAATCTGAACTGGTCTATAATCCTCAAATACATACCCTTTTCTAGCGTATGAGTGGGAAACCTAGTTTAACTACTCTTCTTTGATAACCATCAACCCAATCAGAAAATCGTTGTCCTCGCAGTCCCTTAATGAGATATTAAGGATCATCTTCCCCTCGAAGCAGTGTTCCAACCAATAATCAGTGCGCCATGCATTGCGTCTCGGGGCAACCATTGCGTATATGTGCCTTGCAGAAAAAATAGTGCCAACATTTATGAAATTCAACACAGGAGATCTATGAAACAAGAGAAACAATTACTAGAGATGCATAAAGAATAATATGTGAAAATTGTGCAAAAGACTTGCCGCAGTGCTCTATTGAACTCAGAATATGAATACAATACAATACACAATAACAATGACTAATTAATTCAAATTAACCAAGGAGGTCATTCGAATAGCCTGAATGGTGTAGCATGTCTCCACTAGGAGTCCTCATCATCAGATCAATGGTGTCATCAATGCATAAGTAACGGTCAACCAGGTGTCAAACTGAGTCTAACTGAATGTAGGTAGGTGTAACTGATGCATGGAACACTAATGTAGTGAACGCGAATCCAAGGAGGGCGCATGAGGAGCTGTTAGTAGTTAGAATAGTCAAACTAGTCTCTTTGTATGTTCATTGGAGTGTTTTAGTCAGTTAACTAGTCAATCTGTCCTCAAATCAAGGAATGGATCCACAAATCAAGCAATTAACTGAGTGTTGTTGATGTATTTGTAACTTCGAAAGATATTCTTCTATGCATTACACTTGCACTTTATTATATTCATGATGCAGATGTATTATTCCTCCAATCAGAAGTGTTGTCATTTGTATTTGTAAGTGTGGCAAGTGTCGCAACTTAAATTTGATGGGTTATTAGACCACCGGTGTGGGGTTGGCCCTAGTTGAGTCATGTGGATGGGTTATTAGGATTCCTTAGGAAGTCGGCCCTGTTAGGTTATTGGAAGGTCAAGTTAGTGTATAAATAGAGAGTGAGTGTGTCTCATTCTATTCATTCACTCACTCATCCAACTCACATTAGTTGAGAGAGGAGTGCACACAAGTGGAGGAGGAGTAGCTGTTGGAGTTATCTATCTTGGGTTTGATCATTGTGATCTTGTATTGTGGCTTATTCTATCTTTGAGGAAGTTGTGGGGTTTTTCACCTTCTTGGTTTTCCCCGAGGAAACTCTATGTCTCTTGTGTTTATGAATGTTATGATGTGCTTGTTATTCTCTTAGTAGGATCCTAGATAATGTTTGAATGCATTTATCGAAAAATCAACATGGTATCAGAGTTGTGCTAAGAAGAAGACACTATGCAGCTACGGAAGCTAGAGCTTCTTAATATTTGGGTTTCTCTCCTCAAATCATCAAAGGAAGGAGGCTAGGATGACTCTCCATGGAAGGGCACATCTTTCTGTTGAGGCAGAATTCAATTATGAGCACTTTCAGTTTTTGGCCCGTCACTACTGCGAGAAATTAGGGTTTCAGAGAAAGTTGGAATTTTTGGAATCCGAGACCATGGATAGATGCCCCTCAAGAAAATCAAAGTTTAGAGACCAAGATCGAACTTTTTGGTTGGGCAAAAGCAGGGCTTCATCAAACCCTAAATCGGGATTTTGATCGGAAGGGTGGAAAATTAGGGTTTCTGCAAAAGTTGAAATTTTTGGAATCTGTGACCACGGTTGGATTCTCCTTAGAAAAATCGAAGTTTAGAGAACAAGATTGAACTTTTTGGCTAGGTAGAGCCTCGGGCAATATCAAACCCTAGTTCGGGATCTTGTCCAGGAAATCCAGAAGTTCAAAGGAAATTTTGAGGGGTCAAATTTTGCAGATTTCAAAATTGAAGTATACCATCTTGATCAGATCAACAAGGTGCATCTTTCCATCCATTTAGAAGTTTGGAATTCAAAGTTTGAATTTTTAGGGTTTCTCTGACAAACCCTAATCCAGGTCCAGATCCAGTTTTTAGCAAATCAAGTGGTAAGACGTAAAACTTTCTATTTCAATTTGAAGTACTCTTTAAGATGTCTCACCACACCAAGCTTGAGGATAACCTTGAAGGAGCTGATAACTTCCGAGCATGGAAGTATAGGATTGGGTTAATCCTACAAGGGAATGAATTGAACAACTACATAAAGGAAGAGGTTCTAGTTCCAGAGGGACATGAGGCTAAGGCCTTACACAAGAAGTACTTGGTCAAGGCCAAGAGAATCATTGTTGATTCTATAAGAGACCATCTCATTCCCCATGTGTCTTCACTAAAGACACCTAAGGATATGTTTGAATCTTTGACCAAGTTGTTTGAAGGAAAGAATATAAATCGGAAGATGACTCTACGGAATCAATTGAAAGGGGTAAAGTTCCAGAATGGAGAGACCATCCAATCCTACTTCACTAAGGTCTCTCAAATCAAGGAACAAATTGAAGTTGTGGATGAAGTAGTGGAGAATGGAGAAATTGTCATGACCAATTTGAATGGCCTACCTAGGTCATGGGACTCCTTCATCCAAGGTATTTGTGCAAGAAGGAAGTTGATCTCCTTCAGTAGACTATGGGAGGAATGTTCACAAGAAGAAGCTAGGCTTGTTGCCCGAGAAGAAAAGATGGGAAATGAATACCAAGCTCTCACAGCTCACACCAAGAGAAGTAAGCCCAAGAGGGAGCAATCTCATCACAAGAGATCTTCACACCACCATCATCAAATATATAAGAAAAAACTAAGATGCTTCAACTATAATGAAAAGGGACACTTTGCTTCAGAATGTCCGAAGAACAAAAGGAACTCCAACAACAACAAGAAAAAGAAGAGCAACAAGGAGAGATATCATGCTCATGTTGCTAAGGATGATGAACCTCCTAGGAAGAAGGCTAAGGTAGAAAGTGAAGACTCTTCAAGTGACGATGAATATGTTCTAATCTCTGCTCTCACGGGTACTATTACACATTGGTGTAATGATTGGCTTATTGATAGTGGGGATTCTAAGCATATGACGGGATTCAAAGAATCTCCTATAGATCTATCTGAACATGAGTCACCTCATCAGGTGAAACTTAGGGATGACTATCAATACCCCATAAAAGGAAGTGGTGAAGCCTCCTACAAGTTAGAATCTGGGAAGTCTATAAAGATGCAAGATGTTCTATATGTACCTGGACTCAAGAAGAATCTTCTCTCCATATCATATTTGGATGCAAAAGGAATGAGAGTTGCATTTGTGGATGTCCAAGTACTTATGTGGCCAAAAGGTAAGACCATAGATGATGCAGTAGTGATTGGAGAGAAAGAGGGAGGATTGTACAAATTAAAGGGACAACCTGAACATGCCATGGTACATGAATCCATGGAGCCAAGTGAACTTTGGCATAGAAGGCTTGCTCATGTGAACTATAGGGCACTGCCAATTGAAAGCAAAGCAGTAGAATGTCTTCCTGAGATCCATTCAAAGCATGAAGGTGTTTTCAAAGGATGTGCAAAACAAAAGAACACAAAGAAGGCATTTCCAAGCAGTGAAAGCAAGGCATAATGAATTTTGGAAATTATCCACTCCAATGTATGCAGTCTGATGTCTTCCATTTCTTTGAGTGGGTATGTATATTATGTTTCCTTCATTGATGATTTCTCTAGGAAGACTTGGATTTATTTCTTGAAGAACAAAGATGAAGTATTGAACAAATTCAAGGAATTCAAAGCCGTGATAAAAAGATCAAGACCTTTAGATCTAACAATGGTTGAGAATTCACTTCAGTAGACTTCAAAGATACTATGCAGTGATTCAGGGATTAAGAGGGATTTGGCCACTCCTTACAATCCACAACAGAAAGGAGTAGAAGAAGCTACTTCAGAGTCGGACTCCAGCAGCTCCCGCAAGGAAGCAAAGATTGAGAGGGATTCCACCCAACAAACAAACAAAGATAAGTACTTGAATTGTCATTTTTTGTATATCTGATTGTTTAAATAATATTGTTCAATGATGTATTTACTTATGTTCCTAGACTTAGGTTGTGTATTATGCATATTAGAATAATTGCATTAATGAATAGTATACTACTAATATGCATGTAATGGGTAAGTGGCCTATGGCACTTTAAAAAATTCCATTGCTACTTATCTAGAATGAAACCTCTTTGCTGACATGTTGGGAGTAGTGAAAGCTCTTAACAATGTTCTCGTAGAGATGAAAGGCATCTAGAAAGTTACGGGATATTGATAAATGTTGTATTGAAGCATTGGCTAAGATAATTGCATGACTGTATGACATATATTCTTATGTGTAAGATTTTGTTCTAAAAACTATGAGAAGTTTCTAATCATGCAATTGAATTTGACTTGTAGGAAAGATTGTGTACAATACCCTACAAAAGAAGGACAACAACATTTGTTCTAGCAACGAAGTTCAAGAAAACTATCTATTGAAGGTATTGAAGAATTTGAAGTTCCTAGGATCCGAGATGCAATAATGGAAGAATGACATGATCGAGGAATACCAGTCGATCATGAAGAGTGATGTTTGGGATGTGGTCCTAAGACCAGATGGGAAGTCTGTTGTGACTTCCAAGTGGATCCACAAGATCAATCATGTTGCAAATGGCAGCATAGAGAAATACAAGGAAAGATTTGTAGCTTGTAGATTCTCCCAGAAAGAGAGGATAAATTATGAAGAGACTTTTGCACCTATATCCATATACACTTCCATCAGAACAATACTTTCTCTGGCTGCAGTGATGAAGTGGAATATACACCAGATGGATGTCAAGATAGCTTTCTTGAATGGTGTAGTCGAAGAGGAAGTGTATGTGGAGCAGCCACATGGTTTTGAGACACATGATAGGGAGTCATATGTGTGCAGATTGAAGAAAGCCTTGTATGGCTTGAAGCAAGCTCCTAGGACATGGTACGACAGGATAGACAGATTCCTGTCTAGTTTGGGCTTTACCAAGAGTAAAGCGGATTCCAACCTTTACTACAAGGTTGAGGAAGGAAATCCAGTGATAGTCCTATTGTATGTGGATGACCTGTTTGTGACAGGTGAGGATAGATTGATTGTTGACACGAAGAGGAAGCTTACTGCCGAGTTTGAGATGAAGGACTTGGGAATGATGCATTACATTCTAGGTATGGAGGTGTGGCAGAGTGCAGATGTAATTTTCCTTGGAAAAGGGAAGTATGCAGTAGAGATCCTGAAGCGGTTTGGGATGATGTACTGCAAGGCCATGGCCACACTTATATCATCGAACTTGAAGCTATTGAGTGATGCTTCGTCTGAGATGGTTGATGTCATGGTGTATCATTAGATGATTGGGTCATTGATGTACCTGACAAACACAAGACCAGATATTTTCTTTGCGGTAAACACCTTGAGCTAGTTTCTAACAGATCCTAGACATGTTCACCTAATTGTTGTAAAGCATATTCTGAGGTAACTGAAGGGTACAATTCATCATGGGCTCAAGTATGATGCGAATCAAAAGTTTAACCTGGAGGGTTATGTTGATTCATATTAGGTAGGAAGTGCTGCAGATAGGAAGAGCACTTCAGGGTGTTGCTTCAGTATGGGATCAGGGGTGATCTCTTGGTTTAGCAGGAAACAATCCTACATAGCACTGAGTATAGCCAAAGCAGAGTATGTTGCAGCTTGTTTGGCTAGTTGTGAGGCAGTATGGCTAAGGAAGATACTATTTGATTTATTTGATCTCCAGTTGGATGCTACCTATATCTATTGTGACAACCAGACTTGTGTGAAGTTGTAAGAGAACCTGGTGTTCCATGACAGGTCAAAGCACATCGAAATAAAAATCACTATATCAAGGATATGGTGTAGAGAGGAGCAGTGAAGCTCCAGTATGTTGCAACAGATGAGTAGATTGCAGATGTGTTGACCAAACCACTATCTAGAGTGAAGTTCGAGTACTTCAGAGAGAGGCTTGGTGTTCTTCAGATAGAGGATACTTCGAGGAAGAAGTGATGGGACACATTTGCTAGGGCCATTCCAACCATGGTGGTAGGAGGATCCTTCCCATGGTTGTGGATGTAAGCGTTGTGTGATGAGCATCAGGATGATGCTCTAGTTATTGCTATGTATGATGATTAGGATGATCATATGTGATGAGCATCAGGACAATGCTCCAGATGATATGCATCAGGATGCTGTTGTGTACATGATCAAGATGATCATGCGATGATGACATGCATCAAGACGATGCTGTGACGATGATCAAGATGATCATGCGATGATGATGTGCATCAGGATGATGTATGGTATGATGATGATCAGTATGATCATGAGTATCAGGATGATACTCCATGGCCATGGACAGATTGTACATGAAGCATGTAATAGCTCCCTAGGAGATCCGATAGTCTGAGCTCGGATGCTCTTGCGAGGTTTTGCTACAGGTTAGCTGTGGATAGTTTGTACAGGTCACATGTAATAGCTCCCTGGGAGATCCGATAGTCTGAGCTCGGATGCTCTTGCGAGATTTTGCTATAGGATTGGCCGTGGATAGGTTGTGCGATAAGCATATAATAATGCACTAGGATATTTGCAGATACTCTTGCAAGGTTTTTCCTTTGGAATATAATATCTCCTGGGAGATCTGGAAAATGCTCATTCGAGGTTTTGCTTGGGAGGACATATAATAGCGCCCTAAGAGATTTGCAGATACTCTTGCAAGGTTTTTCCTATGGCATATAATAGCTCCCTGGGAGATCTGGAAAATGCTCTTTCGAGGTTTTTTCCTATGGAATGTAATAGCGCCCTGGGAGATCCGATAGGTTGAGCTGTGTGCTCATAATAAGTCCTAGGATTCTCTTTCGAGTTTTTTCCTGACCACATGTAATAGCGCCCTGGGAGATCTGAAAGGTTGAGCTGTGTGCTCATAAAAGTCCTGGGATGCTCCTTCGAAATTTGTGGTGGTCACATGTAATAGCTCCCTAGGAGATCCAATAGTCTGAGCTCAAATACTCTTTCAAGGTTTTGTTGACGCACATTCCATAGTATGGCCAAAGATGATGGAGACCTACAGGAGGCTAGGCCTACATCCAGCATGAAAAAGGGTTGGCTCTGTAGAACTTCCTGTGACGAGAAGAATTTAGAGATAGCCCAGTGATCGAGATGACAAGTATAGCAGCAATGACAATGATCCAGCTCCAGAATTGAAGACTTCTGGCGATATGTATTGATGACCTGTGTCTAGAGAATACCTTCCTAGTTAAGACGAAGTGTTGATGTACTTGTAACTTCAGAAGATATTCTTCTATGTATTACACTTGTACTTTATTATATTCATGATGGAGATGTATTATTCCTCCAATCAAAAGCATCATCATTTGTATTTGTAAGTGTCACAAGTGTCACACAAGTGTTGCAAGTGTCACAAATTATATTTGATGGGTTATTAGACCACCAATGTGGGGTCGGCCCTAGTTGAGTCATGTGGATGGGTTATTAGGAAGTCGGCCCTGTTAGGTTATTGGAAGGTCAAGTCAATGTATAAATAGAGAGTGAGTGTGTCTCATTCTATTCATTCACTCACTCATCCAACTCACATTATTTGAGAGAGGAGTGCGCACAAGTGGAGGAGGAGTAGCTACTAGAGTTATCTATATTGGGTTTGATCATTGTGATCTTGTATTGTGGATTATTCTATCTCTGAGGAAGTTGCGGGATTTTTCACGTTCTTGGTTTTCCCTGAGGAAAATCTATGTCTATTGTGTTTATGAATGTTATGCTATGCTTGTTATTCTCTTAGTAGGATCCTAGATAATGTTTGAATGCATTTATCGAAAAATCAACAAGTGTGTCACTGGTGGTAGGTTAGAGAGGGCACAGTTTGTCTCGAGAGATGAAAACAAGGCACATCATAGACTAGGAGGGCTGGAAATGAACAGATTCAAGCTCCTGGGGCTAGCAAACTAGGGAGTAGGTGTTGGGGGACACCATACTAATGATTGGGATGCATGTAAATGCATGCCTGCAAGCAGAATGCATGTAAACATAAGATGATGGTGAGAATATCCTAACACACCCCACAAGCTATTCTATGAGGTAAAAAATAAAAGATAGGGACCTGGTTACTGAGACCAAAGTTCACCCCAATACAGAAAATAATCCAAAATGCTACAAAAAATCTAAGTTAGGAAAGAGGGAAAACCCAATGGGAAGAAAGCCCCCCCTCAAGCTGAACACGGAAGGATATAATCTCTCTCCACCATAGTAGCACTCGCACCCAACAGTGAATGGAGGTAAGAGAACTTATTCTCAGTGAAGCTCTTGGTGAAGATGTTTGCAATTTGCTCGTCTTTAGGGAAATATTGTAGTACAATGGTTTTGTCATGCATAAGCTATCGAATGTAGTGCATGTGGATCTCGATATTCTTGGTCCTCTATCTATGAAATGGATCCATCGAGATCTTGATAGTGCTCTGATTGTCACAAAAAATGACAGTAGAAGTGGTGTTACCAATATCAAACTTTGCTAGAATACCCTACAACCAAACTGCATGAATGCAAGCGTTAACCGCTCCTCGATATTCTGCCTCTGCTAAAGATAAGGCAATGGCAGCCTGAGTTTTTCTTGACCATAAAATAGGGCCTATTCCAATCATGAAAACATATATGGAAGTGGAATTTTGATCAATGCTATAACTCGCCCAATCTGAATCAGTGAATCCCACTAAATCTAGCTCGGAATCTGCAACATAGTGTATTCCAAAGTGTCTAGTACCATGAACATAGTGCAAGATTCTCTTTGCTTCCCTCCAATGAAGCTCATGGGGATGCTGCATATATCTTGACACAAAACTCACGGCATAATAAATATCATGCCTAGAATGTTTCAAGTATAGAATACTTCCAATCAACTGTTGATAAAGTGTCGAATCCACCAATGGTGTGGAATCACCATCCTCAAGTCTTATTCCTGAGAGGAATGGGAATGGTATTGCCTTAGAGTCTGACATATTAAACTTTTTTAGTAGGTCTGAAGCATTTTTTTGCTAAGATATGGTGATCCCATCAAAATTTTGAGCAATCTCTAACCCAAGGAATTGCTTCAACAAGCCCAAATCACTCATGTCAAAAGCTAGATTTAAAGCAGTTTTTGTGTTGCCGATCGAAGCAAGATTGCTTGCAGTTATCAAAAGGTCATCAACATAAAGGACAATAATCATAAAATTAACTTCATGCTTCTATAGGTACACATTTGGATCTGATTTGGACCTTGCAAAATTCTATGACAAAAGGAAGGAATCCATGTTTGCATCTCAAGTTCTTGGGGCCTGTTTTAAACCATACAATGATTTATTCAGTCTGCACACTAATGTTGGATGTGATATGTATCCTTTAGGTTGATTCATGTAAATATATTCCTGAAGATCTCCATGAAGAAATGCACTCTTCACATCCATATGGTGCACTTCCCAGTGCTTAGATGTGGAAATGGCCAAAACTAGGCAGATAGAATCGATGGTGGTTTTCCATCCCGTATCTCGGTGGGAATAATAGTATGATTTGGGATCTGAACCTATCATCAAAAAAAAAAAATCCATACAACAAAGGATCAGAATATGAAAGAGTCATACCTTCTCTTTGAAAGTCTGCTTGAGTTCTTCTTGGATCGGCAGGATTTCCAATGTTAGAACCAGCAAAATTGAGTCCTTTTTGCCCATTTTGGTAACTGGGGGGGCTCATATGGATCTGAATATGAACCTGATATTTCATGTTCATTAATGTCTGATAAAATGTCAGAAATATCAGAACAAAAATTTTCATCATCTTCTTCTAAATCTTCTTCTTGTGGAGGCGTCAATTCAGCAGATTCTTCCTCGACTAGTTTTAGATTTTGAAGCGGTTCTTCAAATTCGACACTTCGCTCGATGAATATATTTTTGGATCTGATAGACATGAGTTTGTAGCCTTTTGATTCTTTAGCATATCCAATGAGTATGCACTCAGTACTCTGTGGATCTAAATATCTTCTATTCTCAGTCTCAATTCTATCCCTTGGAGGATTTTTGAACTTGAACTTTTGATCAGTGGCAGCTAAATCAGATCCAAGAATTGGTAGATGGTTTCTTATGATATACTTTGAACCAACAGGGGTGAGATCAAAACCAAAATCACCAAAATTTCCTTGAGACTTGAACCCAAGCGAATGGTAGTGTCCTCCATCTTCAAAGAAACTATGAGAACATGTGCTAATGATCGAACAAAAGTGCATAGGAAGCATGTGATCAAGGAGGGCGAATGCATCACCTCCAAAAACTGATTTAGCCTCCAAAACATTCAATAGATCATCATTCTGCACACCAACAAACTCATGTGAAAGAGAGGATTTAAGGACCTCTTCAGATCCTAGAGTATGAGCTTGCTTATCTTGCTCAGAATTTGAAATAGAAGACATTGAAAACATGGGTGTTGAATCTGCAGTTTCTTCTTCATTTTGAACAAATTTATCTTGAGATATGGTTGAGGCCGGGACATATTTAGAGAGAACACTTGAGGAGGTATCACTGGGCTTGTTCTCCAAATGGCTAGCATGTGTTGATGTATATGTAACTTCAGAATGTATTTCATCTATGTATTTCATATATATTTATTGTACCCTTATAAGAGATGTGTTATTCCTCTATAAGGAAGTGTCGTCATGTGGATTGACAAGTGTCGCAAGTGTGTGTACTTGTCGATGGGTTATTAGACCACCATGTGTGGGGTCGGCCCTAGAATATATATTATATTGTTGATGTATCTAGATAGACAAGTCAGCCCCATAAGGTCACTGGGAAAACAGGTTAAGTATAAATAGAGATCGGGAGATCTCTATTTGGATCATTCGGAAAGACACACTTCTCTCACTCAGAAAGCGGCGCACTAGTGAGGAGGAGGATCATCTACTCTAGGATACTATCTCAAGTGTATTTTTGTTGTACTTTGGTTGAGCCATTGCTCTCTCTATCTCTGAGGAAGTTGTGGGGTTTTTCACCTTAGGGTTTTCCCCACGGAAACTCTGTGTCTCTTGTCTCTCATGCTTTTGATTCTTGTGATGCTTCTAATGCTTATTGTGATTGGTATGCATTGATATACTGTATATGTTATTCTCTTAGTAAAGATCCAAGAGTATTGTGAATTAATGCTCAAATTTTAACATGGTATCAGAGCTAAGCTGAGAAGAAGACATTTTGCAATGACGAAAACTTGAGTTTCTTGTTTATTGGGTTTCTCTCCATAGTTTTTGGAAACGCAGTATAGTAGATTAACTCTACTCATCAAGGTGAATCTATCTGTCCAATCAAAATTCAATTCTGAGCATTTTCAGATTTGGCCCTAAAACTTAGGGTTTCCACAAAAATAGGAATTTCTGAAATCAGAAGCCATGGCTGGAAGCTCCTTGCAAAAATTGAAGTTTAGAGCTTTGGAATGAGATTTTTGGTTGGGTAGATCATCGAGAAACTCAAACCCTAATTCAGGGCTCTCCCCAGTGAACCCGGGAGGACAAAAAGGAAAATCTAAAGGGTAAAGCTTTGCTGATCTCAAATTCTGAATACACCAGGCTGATCATCTCATCAAGGCGCATCTTTCTATCCTTTCAGAAAGATGAAATTCACATTTTGAATTTTTAGGGTTTTTTTGACAAACCCTAATCCGGGACCAGATCTAGTTTTCAGCATTTCAAGTGGTAAGACCTAAATCTTTTCTATTTAATTTGAAGTACTCTTTAAGATGTCTCACCACACCAAGCTTGAGGATAAGCTTGAAGGGGTTGATAAATTCCGAGCTTGGAAGTATAGGATTGGGTTAATCCTGGAAGAGAATGAGTTGGACTCATATATAAAAGAAGACATCCCTATCCCAGAGGATGAAGACGCTAAGGTATTGCATAAGAAGAACTTGGTCAAGGAAAAGAGAATCATTGTTGATTCTATCAAAGACCATCTCATACCCCATGTGTCTTCTCTAAAGACACCCAAGGCTATGTTTGACTCTTTGACCAAGCTATTTGAAGGAAAGAACATAAATCGTAAGATGACCCTGCAGAATCAATTGAAAGGGGTCAAGATGTCGAATGGAGAAACCATTCAATCCTATTTCTCCAAGGTCTCTTAGATCAAGGAACAACTTGAAGCTGTAGATGAAATGGTGGAGAATGGTGAAATTGTTATGACTACTTTAAATGGCCTACCTAGGTCATGGGACTCTTTTATCTAGGGGATCTGTGCCAGAAAGAAGTTAATCTCCTTCAGCAGATTATGGGAGGAATGTTCTCAAGAAGAAGCAAGGCTTGTGGCAAGAGAAGAGAAGATGGGAAATGAAGATCAAGCTCTCACAACTCACACTAAGAAGGGCAAGTTCAAGAGGGAGCCATCCCATCCCAAGAAGAAATATTCTCATCATTTTCACAAAGACAAGAAATATCTAAGGTGTTTCACTTGTAATGAGAAGGGTCACTTTGCTTCAGAATGTCCCAAGAACAAAAGGGACAAACACAACAACAACAACTCTAGCAAGAAGAAGAAGGGTAACAAAAGAAGGTACCATGCTCATGCTGTCGAAGATGATGAACCTCCAAAGAAGAAGGCTAGGGCAGAAAGTGATGATAGTAATGATGACTCATCAAGTGAAGAAGAGTATGTTCTAATCTTTGCTCTCACAGGTACTATCTCCCATGGTTGTAATAATTGGTTAATTGACAGTGGGGCTTCCAAACACATGACTGGGTTTAAAGAATCCTTTGTAAATCTGTCTGAACATGAATCACCCCATAAAGTTAAACTTAGGGATGATTATCAATATCCCATCAAAGGAAGTGGTGAAGCCTCCTACAACCTAGATTTTGGAAAATATTTGAATATGAAAGAAGTCCTTTATGTACCTGGGCTCAAGAAGAACTTACTCTCCATCTCTCCATTGGATACAAAAGGTATGAGGGTTGCATTTGTGGATGGCCAAGTCCTAATGTGGCCAAAGGAAAAGACCATAGATGATGCAGTTGTGATTGGAGAGCAAGAGGGAGGTTTGTATAAATTAAAAGGACAACCTGAACATGCCATGGTGCATGAATCCATGGAGCCAAGTGAACTTTGGCATAGAAGACTTGCTCATATGCACTAGAGGGCAATTCCAATTGCAAGCAAGGCTGTAGAGGGTCTTCCTGAAATCAAGACCAAACATGAAGGTGTTTGCAAAGGATGTGCAAAAGGTAAGAATATTAAGAAGGCTTTCCCAAGTAGTAAAAGCAAGGCAAAAGATATCCTGTAAATCATCCACTCAGATGTATGTGGTCCTATGTCATCCAATTCTCTAAGTGGGTATGTTTACTATGTCTCATTTATTGATGACTTCTCCAGGAAGACTTGGGTATACTTCTTGAAAAACAAATATGAGGTGTTTGATCAGTTCAAGGAATTCAAAACCTTGATGGAGAATCAAACTGACAAAAAGATCAAAACATTCAGATCCGACAATGGTGGAGAATTCACCTCAGGTGACTTCAAGAAGCTTTGCAGTGATTCAAGGATTAAGAGGGAGTTGACTGCTCCTTATAATCCTCAACGAATGGAGTTGCAGAAAGGAAGAATAGAACAATCATGGAAGCAACAAGGGCAATGCTGCATGACTAGGATCTACCTATGCACCTATGGGAAGAAGTAGCTAGAACAACTGTATATGTGCAGAATAGAACACCCCACAAGATATTGGACAACAAGACACCAGAAGAGGTCTTTTCTAGTAAGAAACCTGAAGTCATCCATCTCAGAATATTTGGTTGTCCAGTATACACTCATGTCCCAAAGGAAAAGAGGACCAAACTAGATCCTTCAGTAAAGAAGGGTATCTTTGTGGGTTACAGTGAAAGCTCAAAGGCTTACAGAATATACTTTCTAGGGTTCAAGAAGATTGATGTCAGCAAGGATGTAACATTTGATGAAAACTCAACATTCATCAAATCAAGGAAGGCACCTATCGAAGTTTATGAAGAACCTAAGGAAACTAGATTTCAAGACACTACCATGACTGAAGCAATTCCAGAAGTTGTTCATGAGTTTGAAGATCCTCAAGAACCTGTAGATCCACCCTGTGAGGATAACTCTCACAAGAGGAAACCTGCATGGGCTAGAGAGCTCATTCAAGATGCAGAAAGATTTGGCATCCCAAAAGAAGAAAACAAAGCAAAGAAGAGAACCAGATCACATACCATCTATGTTTCTTTACTCTGTGACATTATGAACAAAGAACCTTCCAGTTATGAAGAAGTAGCGGAAAAGCAAGAATGGAAGGATGCCATGGTTGAGGAATACCAATCAATAATGAAGAATGATGTTTGGGATGTTGTCCCAAGACCTAAAGAGAAGTCCGTTGTGAATTCCAAATGGATCTACAAAATCAAGCATGCTACAGATGGTAGTGTAGAGAAATACAAAGCAAGATTCGTATCTCGTGGCTTCTCTCAGAAAGAGGGAATAGATTATGAAGAAACTTTTGCACCTATAGCTAGGTATACTTCCATCAGAACAGTACTTGCCCTGGCTACAACAATGAAATGGAAAATACACCAGATGGATGTCAAGACTGCTTTCTTGAATGGTGTAGTTGAAGAGGAAGTATACGTGGAGCAACCACTCGGTTTTGAAATACACGACAGGGAGTCATATGTGTGCAGATTGAAGAAAGCCTTGTATGGATTGAAGCAAGCTCCTAGAACTTAGTATGGTAGGATGGACAGTTTCCTATCTAGCTTGGGCTTTACCAAGAGTAAAGTGGATTCCAACCTCTACTACAAGGGTGAGGAAGGGAATCTTGTGATTCTACTCTTGTATGTGGATGACTTATTTGTAACAGGAGATGATATATTGATGGAAGATACTAAGAGGAAGCTTGCTGCTAAGTTCGATATGAAAGATTTGGGAATGATGCATTATTTCCTAGGTATGGAGGTGTGGCAGAATTCAGGTGGGATCTTCCTTGGTCAAGGGAAGTACACAATAGATATTCTGAAGATATTTGGGATGATGGATTGCAAGGCCATGGCCACACACATGGCATCGAATCCAAAACTTCTATGTGATGCTTCATCTGAGCTGGTTGATGTCTCTATGTATCGATAGATGATTGGGTCCTTGATGTACCTGACGAACACGAGACCATATATTTGCTTTGCAGTGAACACATTGAACCATTTCCTGACATATCCGAGGAGTGTTCATCTGGTTTCTGTAAAGCATGTTCTGAGGTACCTGAAGGGTACAGTGGATTATGGGCTCAAGTATGAAGCGAATCAAAAGTTTAAGCTGCAGGGTTATGTTGATTCAGATTGGGCTAGAAGTGCTGCAGATAGGAAGAGCACATCTGGTTGTTGCTTCAGTATGGGATCAGGTGTGATCTCTTGGTTTAGCAGGAAGCAGTCCTGCGTAGCACTGAGTACAACTGAGGCAAAGTATGTTGCATCCTGTTCAGCTAGTTGTGAGGCAGTATGGCTATGGAAGCTACTGTCTGAGATATTTGATCTCCCATTGGATGCTACTGGTATATTTTTCGATAACCAGAGTTGTGTGAAGCTGTCTGAGAACCCAGTGTTTCATGACAGGTCGAAACACATAGAGATCAAATATCACTATATCAGGGATATGGTGCAGAGAGGAGCTGTGAAGCTCCTGTATGTTGCGACGGACGAGCAGATTGCAGATGTGCTAACGAAGCCACTAGCCAGGGTGAAGTTCAAGTACTCCAGGGAGAGGCTTGGTGTTCTTCATATCGACGACACTTCGAGGAAGAAGTGATGGACACATTTGCTGAAGCCATCCCAAGCATGTTGGAAGGAGGATCCTTCACATGGATGTGGATGTAAGCGCTGGATGATGCTCCAGTTACTGCTCTGTATATGCATCATGTTGGATGCTGGATATGATCAGTTGGATCATTTATATGTATGTACGCATCATGTTGGATGCTGGATATGATCGGTTGGATCATTTGTATGTATTTGTATATGCATCATGTTGGATGCTTGGACCATGTATCTGTATCAAGTGGATACATTGTATGATCAGGTAGATCATGTATGTTGATATGTATCATGTATTTGTATTTGTATCAGGTGGTTACACTGTATGATCAGGTGGATCATGTATGATGATATGTATCAGGTAGATACTTGGTGTGCATTAGGTGGATGCATTGTATGATCAGGTTGATCATGATGATGAGCTTCAGGATGTTGCTCCAGATGATATGTACCAGGATGGTACAAGTGATGATGATCAATATGATCATGGGAATCAGGATGATGCCTCGTGCGATGATGATCCATTGGATCATGAGTATTAGGTTGATACTTGGAGGTCAGCGATGATATGTGGCAGGTTGTGCAAATAGCATGTAATTAGTCTTGGGATATCTTGCCGGTCATGCTGCGGCACATAAATGTTCCTGGGGTACTCTTTCCAGTATTGCTATGTAGTATGTAATCAGTTCTCAGATATCCGATAGGTTGAGTTGTGTGCTCCTAATCAGTCCTGGGATGAGGTATTACTACGGAGACATGTAATCAGTCCTGGATATCCGAGAGGTTGAGTTGTGTGCTCGTAATTAGTCCTAGGATTCTCTTTAGAGATCTTGTCAGTCGTGTTGTGGCACATAAATGTTGCTGGGATGCTCTTTAAAGGTTTTGTCTATCCACATGTAATCAGTCCTGGAGATCCGAGAGGTTGAGCTGTAGGCTCGTAATAAGTCCTGGGATTCTCTTTAGAGATCTTGTCGGACGTGCTGCGGCACATAAATGTTCCTGGGATGCTCTTTAAAGGTATTATGAAGGAGATGCATGTAATCGATCCTGGGATATCTTTCCGGTCGTGCTTAGGCACATAAATGTTCTTGGGATACTCTTTCCGGTATTGCATCTGCACATAAAATTAGTCATGAGAGGCCACCTCTATCAGACCGTTCACACATATGATGAAGACTTGCAGGTGGTGGGCCTACATCCAGTATGAAAAAGGACTAGCTCTGTAGAACTTCCTATGACGAGTAGAGTAAGAGATTGGTTGAGATAGCAGCAGCAGTGGCGATGATGATGATGATGCATCGATGATGATGATCCCGAGAAGAAGACTTGTCTAGTAGAAATGTGTCGAGAAATACCTTCCTAGTTAAGAGGGAGTGTTGATGTATATGTAACTTCAGAATGTATTTCATCTATGTATTTCATATATATTTATTGTACCCTTATAAGAGATGTGTTATTCCTCTATAAGGAAGTGTCGTTATGTGGATTGACAAGTGTCGCAAGTGTGTGTACTTGTCGATGGGTTATTAGACCACCATCTGTGGGGTCGGACCTACAATATATATTATATTGTGGATGTATCTAGATAGACAAGTCAGCCCCATAAGGTCACTGGGAAAACAGGTTAAGTATAAATAGAGATCGGGAGATCTCTATTTGGATCATTCAGAAAGACACACTTCTCTCACTCAAAAAGTGGCGCACTAGCGAGGAGGAGGATCATCTGCTCTAGGAGACTATCTCAAGTGTATTTTGGTTGTACTTTGGTTGAGCCATTGCTCTCTCTATCTCTGAGGAAGTTGTGGGGTTTTTCACCTGAGGGTTTTCCCCACGGAAACTTTGTGTCTCTTGTCTCTCATGATTTTGATTCTTGTGATGCTTGTCATGCTTATTGTGATTGTTATGCATTGATATACTGTATATGTTATTCTCTCAGTAAAGATCCAAGAGTATTGTGAATTAATGCTCAAATTTTAACAGCATGATCCTCTTTTTTTTGCTTTCAAAATTCTCTATCCAAATTGGTCCAGAGATCTCTTAGATGTTCAATAGTATTAATGAGGTAGCACATACCAGGAGACATAGGAAGACACATTTCTCCAAAGGCTCTGTCACAATCATTTAGCCAATCATTCTCCTCTTCATAGGAAGGAAAATCTCTCGTAATACAAATACACATATAAAAAATACATTGTCTCTTCAAATATGCTATCATCTTTGGTTTCCACTCATCATAGTTAAATGGAGATAGAGGAGTAATTGCTTTCAGATCCATCGAAGAAGTTGTAATATTTGAGAGAAACCTGCAGTCACAAACAAACAAGAACCATTAGGTCGACAACTTGCACTTTTCAAGTTGCATCACACCTGGCATAGAATATCAAGCAAGCTTGAAGAGTCAAGAATCAATATCCAGGAATTATGTGGAAACTCTCGGCTTTTGGTGCAAAGTTGGAAATAGATCCAAGTGTAGAATATGTATGCAGTGCAGAATCACCAATGTAGAAAATGCATGCAGTGCAGAAAAGTTGGCTTGTCCCTGCCATGAGCTCTGATACCATATGAAATTCAACACAACAGATCTATGAAACAAGAGAAACAATTACTAGAGATGCATAAAGAATAATATGTGAAAATTGTGCAAAAGACTTGCAGCAGTGCTCTATCGAACTCAGAAGATGAATACAATACAATATACAGTAAAAATGACTGAATAATTTGAATTAACCAAGGAGGTCATTTGAATATCCTGCATGGTGTAGCATGTCTCCACTAGGAGTCCTCATCATCAGATCAGTGGTGTCATCAATGCACAAGTAACGGTCAACCAGGTGTCAAACTGAGTCTAACTGAATGTAGGTAGTTGTAACTGATGCATGGAGCACTAATGTAGTGAAGTAGAATTCAAGGATGGCACATGAGGAGCTGTAAGTAGTCAGAATAGTCAAACTAGTCTCTTTGGATGTCCATTGGAGTGTTTTAGTCAATTAACTAGTCAATCTGTCCTCAAATCAAGGAACATATCCACAAATCAAGCAAGTAACTAAGTGTGTCACTGGTGGTAGGTGAGAGAGGGACAGTTTGTCTCAAGAGATGAAAACAAGGCGCATCATGGACTAGGAGGGCTGGAAGTGAACAGAAACAAGCTCCCGAGGCTAGTAAACTAGGGACTAGGTGCTGGGGGACACCATACTGATGACTGGGATGCATGCAAATGCATGCCTGAATGCAGAATGCATGCAAACATAAGATGATGGTGAGGATATCCTAACAACATTTGAGTCAACTAACTAGACACAACAAGTATTCAAAATTTTCAATTTTTTCAAAATATTAGTCGAACTTGGTTGTACGAGATATGATATGTGGTCGTACTTTGTTGAAATTTTTTATTGGTCCTCCTCCAACTGGGATAATTTTGTAGCTATACGTCAACTAATTGGGAGTGATACACAGTCCCAACTATCAACCCAATCCATGAATTCACATGAGTCTCATTCACCACCACTTCATGAAGAATAAAATCAAGAGATTTTTCTTTTCCACACTTCAAGTACAACATTGTCTGATGTTCTAACTGAATGAAATGCACGAGTTCCCTAGACAGTCTTGCAATCATATAATTGTGATCGATCTACATCCTGTTAAATTTTCAGAATTTACTTCAATCTGATCTAGGATCTTAACTGAGAGAACAACATGTACAGCATATCTACAGCATATCAATCATGGAGACAATAATGCAAGCACACAAGAGACACAAAGATTTACTTGGGGAAAACCATAAAGGTGAAAAACCCCAATAACTTCCTCAGAGATAGATAGAGAAATGATACAACCAACCATGAGAGATAGACATAAACTAGCAGCAGATCCTCCTCCTCCATAAGTGCGCCACTCCTCCTTGAGTGCATGTGTGAGAAGTGAGTGTGTAAATAGAGTGCCTCCCGCACTCTATTTATACTTGACTTGACTTGCCTTTTTACCTAACTCATGTAGGCTCGAACTTAACCACATAACATAATGCTGAGTGGGCCGACCCCCAATAGGGTGGTCTAATAACCCTTTGACCCACATGGCCGACCCCCAATAGGGTGGTCTAATAACCCTTTATCCCACATGACTTATACAGGTCCGACCCTAAACAAGGTGGTCTAATAACCCATCAAGTATAAGTTACGACACTTACAATATAAATGATGACACTTCCTTATAGAGGAATAATACCATCTCTATAGGAATACAACATACATATATGTGAAATACATTCCGAAGTTACATATACATCAACACTCCCTCTTAACTAGGAAGGTATTTCTTAGCACAGTTCTTCTAGCACAAGTCATCTTCTCTGGATCATCGTCACTCGATAATCATCATCGAGTCATCATCATCGTCACTGCTGTTTCTATCTCAATCAATCTCTGAATCTACTCGTCATAGGAAGTTCTACAGGGACAGTCCTTTTTCATACTGGATGTAGGCCCACCACCTGCAGGTCTTCGTCATCACTGGCCATACTGTGGAATCCTCAGGACTTATTACGTGCGTCACAAAACCTCGAAAGAGCATCCCAGGATGTTACGGGTACACAACTCTGACCTGTAGGATCTCCCAGGGCGCTATTACATGTGACCCCACCACAAAACCTCGAAAGAGCATCTCAGGATGTTACGGGTACACAACTCCGACCTGAAATCTCCCAGGGCACAAATTACATGTGGTCCATCACAAAACCTAGCAAGAGCATCTCAGGATGTTACAGGTACACAAATCCGACCAGAAATCTCCCAGGGCACAAATTACATGTGGTCATGGCAAAACCTCGAAAGAGCATCTCAGGATGTTACGGGTACACAACTCCGACCTGAAATCTCCCAGGGCCCAAATTACATGCCATAGGACAAAACCTCGCAAGAGCATCTCAGGATGTTACGGGTACACAACTCCGACCTGAAATCTCCCAGGGCACAAATTACATGTCCTCCCAGAGCAATGTCTCGAAAGAGCATCCCAGGCTGTTACGGGTACACAACTCCGACCTATAGGATCTCCCAAACATGCTCATCTGCACAACCTGATCCACGGCCACAGAGTATCAACCTGATACTCACCATACATCATCCTGACGTACTCATGATCGTCCTGATCATCATCACTGCAACGTCCTGCTGCATGTCATCTGGAGCAACATCCTGAAGCTCATCATCCATGATCATCCTGATCATCATCACTGCAATGTCCTGCTGCATGATCCACCTGATCATCAATGCATCTACCTGATGCATACCAAGTATCTACCTGATACACATCATCATATATGATCCTCCTGATCATACAATGTATCCACCTGATACATGATACATATCACCATACATGATCCACCTGATCATACAATGTATCCACCTGATACATATACAGATACATGGTCCAAGCATCCAACATGATGCATATACAAAATACATACACATGTTCCAATTGATCATATCCAGCATCCAGCATGATGCATACATACATAAATGATCCAACTGATCATATCCAGCATCCAACATGATGCATACATACATAAATGATCCAACTGATCATATCCAACATCCAACATGATGCGTACATACATAAATGATCCAACTGATCATATCCAGCATCCAACATGATGCGTACATACATAAATGATCCAACTGATCATATCCAGCATCCAACATGATGCGTACATACATACATAAAAATGATCCAACTGATCATATCCAAGCAGAAACCAGAACATCATCCTGATGCCCATTATCCAGTGCTTACATCCACAGCCATGTGAAGGATCCTCCTTCCAACATGCTTGGAATGGCCTCAGCAAATGTGTCCATCACTTCTTCCTCGAAGTGTCCTCGATCTGAAGAACGCCAAGCCTCTCTCTGAAGTACTCGAACTTCACCCTGGCTAGTGGCTTCATCAGCACATCTACAATCTGCTCGTCTGTCACAACATACAGGAGCTTCACAGCTCCTCTCTGCACCATATCCCTGATATAGTGATATTTGATCTCTATGTGTTTCGACCTGTCATGAAACACTGGGTTCTCGGATAGCTTCACACAACTCTGGTTATCACAGAAGATACCAGTAGCATCCAACGGGAGATCAAATAACTCAGACAATAGCTTCCATAGCCATACTGCCTCACAACTAGCTGAACAGGCTGCAACATACTCAGCCTCAGCTGTACTCAGTGCTATGCAGGACTGCTTCCTGCTAAACCAAGAGATCACACCTGATCCCATACTGAAGCAGCACCCAGATGTGCTCTTCCTATCTGTAGCACTGCCAACCCAATCTGAATCAACATAACCCTGTAGGTTAAACTTTTGATCCACCTCATACCTGAGCCCATAATCCACTGTACCCTTCAGGTACCTCAGAACATGCTTTACAGCAACCAGGTGAACACTCCTCGGATCCATCGGGAACTGGCTCAATGTGTTCACAGCAAAGCAAATGTCTGGTCTCATGTTCGTCAGGTACATCAAGGACCCAATCATCTGGCGATACATAGAGACATCAACTGGCTCAAATGAAGCATCACATAGAAGCTTCAGATTTGATGTCATAGGTGTGGCCATGGCCTTGCAGTCCATCATCCCGAACCTCTTCAGGATCTCTACTGCATACTTCCTTTGTCCAAGGAAGATTCCATCACTCTGCCACACCTCCATGCCAAAAACAAATAGTGCATCATCCCCAAGTTCTTCATCTCGAACTCGGCAGTAAGCTTCCACTGCATGTCGGCAATCAATCTATCCTCACCTGATACACACAGGTCATCCGCATACAAAAGTAGTATTACTGGATTGCCTTCCTCAACCTTATAGAAAAGGTTGGAATCCGCTTTATTCTTGGTAAATCCCAAACTGGATAGAAAGCTGTCTATCATACTAAGTTCTGCACACATATATGACTACACCATGCTGTCTTGAAATCCATTTGGTGCATCTTCTATTTCATCACTTTTATATTTCTCAATGCTGTCATCTGCAACATGCTTGATCTGATAGTTCCATTTGGAAGTCATAACAAACTTCCCTTCACATCTTGGGACTACATCCCAAACATCATTCTTCATGATTGACGAATCATGGCATTCCATTTCTTCATCCCAGATCCTGGGAACTTCAATATCTTCAATAATAGATATCTTTGTTGCTGGAACAAATGTTGTAGTCCTTTTGTAGGTGAAGATATACGGTCTTTCCTACAAAACAAGTTAAATTGCATGATTAGAAACATCTCATAGTTTTCAAAACAAATTCTTACACATAAAGAAATATGTCATACAGTCATGCAATTATTTTAGCCAATGCTTCAATACAACATTTATCCATATCCCGTAACTTTCTAGATGCCTTCCAATCTCTACCAGAACATTGTTAAGAGTGTGCACAACTCCCAACATGTCAGCAAAGAGGTTTCATTCTAGATAAGTAGCAATGGAATGTTGTACAGTGCCATAGGCCACTTATCCATGTATATTAGTAGTATACTGTTCATCAATGCAACTATTCTAATATGCACAATACATATCCTAAGTCTAGGAACATGAGCATATACATCATTGAACAATTTTATTTAAAATACTTATCTTTGTTTGTTCGTTGGGTGGACTCCTTCTGAGTCTTTGCTTCCTTGCAGGAGCTGCTGGAGTCCTAATCTGAAGTAGCTTCTTCTACACCTTTCTGTTGTGGAATGTAGAGAGAGATGGTCAACTCCCTTTGAATATATACATCCTTTCATAAACCACTGGAGTGTACTCCCTCTTGATCTTTGCTCCCTGGATTACCTGTCCTTGAACTTATATACATTCTCGATCCCTATGCATGCTTGTTAGTATCATCATTGTGTTATCCTCTAGGTCTAATATAAAATCATACATTCATTAGTATACTATTAAAACACAATAATCTCAAGCATGTATAGTCATGATCATTTCAAACAGAAATAATAAGCATTAGCATTCAAGGTTTATGTAGGATTCTTATGGTTAGTCAAATCATAAGAAGCATGACATGTCTAAACCTATAATTACTCAAACTTATGACTCTTCAGGTTAGTTGAATCATCAATCAAGATAAGAGATAAAATATGCATAAAACCTGTGATTATTCGAACCTATACCTTCATGATTCTTCTGGTTAGTCATATCATCAATTATGATAAGAAACATAATATGCATACAACTATGATTATTCAAACCTATGACTTCATGAATAATCATTATCAACAACAGTATAAGATCCTAACCCAAGGTAGGATTCTATCTTGATATAGGAAAAACATACCTGGATTAGCATGCTAGTTAGTTATGTATAACATACTCACATGATGTCTTCTTGTTCTTCTTCAATGACTTGTGCTAGTAACTTGTATATCTCATAGGTTAGCCATTATAAAACCAAGTTATACATACCTCGTAAATGGATCTTCTATGAGATCCATGACAATGGATGAGTCTTTATCCTCATGTCATCATGATCATATGTTCTTGAACTGGAACATGATTTGTCTTTCTTGGTGTACCTTTCATGTTAGTAGACAACATAAACCTCATACAACACCTTAATGCATTAGTACAATCATAAGTGTCAACACCCTAACCAATGAATATCTTCTATCATGCATTCATAATTTTGTTAAGGTGATACGACAAATCTAAAATCAAGATTGTACTAACCGTAATAACATGAAGACAAACATACCATAAACTTAATCATGAACAAATCTCAAAACATACCTCGATGAGTCATACCTGTCGAGATCGCTTGTAATCTCCTTATGTAAAGCCTTAGCCTCATCTCCCTCTGAAACAGGAACTTCTTCACTTATGCAAGTGACCAATCCATCTTCTTCTAGGATTAACCCAATCCACTTGATTTGCAAGAACTGGACCTGGAGCTGGATATGGGTTTGTCAGAGAAACCCCAAAAATTCAAACTTTGAATTTCAAACTTTTGAAAGGATAGAAATATGCGCCTTGATGAGCTGATCAAACTGGTATATTCAGAATTTGAAAACTGCAAAGTTTCACTCCTCAATTTTGCCTTTGAAACTTCCGGATTCACTGGACGTGACCCTGAACTGGGGTTTGATGAATCCCACTCTTCTGTCCAAAAGGTTTGATCCAAATCTCTAAGCTTCTATTTTTCGGAGGAGCTTCCAGCCGTGGTCATAGATTTCAAAAATTCTCATTTTTACAGAAGCCCTAATTTTCCACTTTTCTGATCAAAGTCCCAAACTAGGGTCTGATCAAGACCGGCCTTCTGCCCAACCAAAAATTCTGATTTTGGTCTCTAAATTTTTATTTTGATGAGTAACATTCAGCCGTGGTCTCCGATTACAAAAATTCCAACTTTTTCCGAAGCCCTAAATTCCGAAAGCCATGAATGAAGGTACTAAAAAATAATTATGTTTTGACAGAAATATGTACCTGATTGTTTCTGGTGTAACTCTGAACTTTTCAATCCACAGGGTCTGAAAACGTTTTTTGAGATAGTCTGACCTGTTATCTTTCCATCCTGACAGGTCTGACCTCAATTGGATTCTCTGAGAGAGATTTATGTCAAATGTCGCAACATGACCTGTTTTGGGATAAAACAGGAGAGCGAACTTGTACGGATTTCCACGTGTCACTGTTTGAACTTCGGCCTCTGAAAACATTTCCAAAGATAGCTCGGCCTGTCATCTTTCCATCCTGATAGGTCTGACCTCAATTGGATGCTCTGAGAGAGAGTTATGCCAAGTGTCGCAACGTGACCTGTTTATGGGATAATACAGGAGAGTGAACTTGTACGGCATGCCACATGTCACTGGTTCAACTTAGGCCTCTGAAAAAGTTTTCTAAGATAGTACAGTTTGTGTACTACTTGTCACGTTTTACGAAATTTCATTTGGAGCTTCCTAGCCCAGGTTTTGACCTTTTTCCCAAGGTCACCTGATTTTGACTCAGATCTGGAAGAGGCCGAATCCCTATATTGTACAGATCATAAATCACAAAGTAAAACGAATTAGAGGTTGTCCTTTGGACACAAGGTACATGGGGATCTTAGCTTCGGCTGGTAACTATTTTAGATCCGAAAACTTCTCCAAAACGGATTTATAGCGAAAATTCTACGATGACTGGTTTTTGCTATATCAAGCCCTAACATCGTAAGTGCAACAAGTGTCATACATGCCATATCATGCCTTCTTTCAGGCTAGCTCTGATACCATGTTAAATTTTCAGAATTTACTTCAATCTTATCTAGGATCTTAACTGAGAGAACAACATGTACAGCATATCTACAGCATATCAATCATGGAGACAATAATGCAAGCACACAAGAGACACAAAGATTTACTTGGGGAAAACCATAAAGGTGAAAAACCCCAATAAATTCCTCAGAGATAGATAGAGCAATGATACAACCAACCATGAGAGATAGACATAACCTAGCATCAGATCCTCCTCCTCCATAAGTGAGCCACTCCTCCTTGAGTGCATGTGTGAGAAGTGAGTGTGTAAATAGAGTGCCTCCCGCACTCTATTTATACTTGACTTGACTTGCCTTTTTACCTAACTCATGTAGGCTCGAACTTGACCACATAACATAATGATGAGTGGGCCAACCCCCAATAGGGTGGTCTAATAACCCTTTGACCCACATGGCCGACCCCCAATAGGGTGGTCTAATAACCCTTTGTCCCACATGACTTATACAGGGCCGACCCCAAACAAGGTGGTCTAATAACCCATCAAGTATAAGTTACGACACTTACAATATAAATGACGACACTTCCTTATAGAGGAATAATACCATCTCTATAGGAATACAACATACATATATGTGAAATACATTCTGAAGTTACATATACATCAACACATCCACCACCTCCCAAAAATATCTATGTACATGTGCTTCTTGGTTGACTGATGTTCATGCCTTCTTTCTCCCTCCCCCATGATTAAAGAACACCATTCAACAATGGTCTTTGCATCTCGGATGACTAATACATTTGTGAACTCCATTTCTTTCCTACGTAATGCAATCTTGAGATATGCACTTGCTCCCTCATGGTCATATTTTCTGTGTCCGGTCTCAAAATAGTTCCAAATATGTGGCACCTTGTGCCTTTTGTGGAGCATACACAGCCATTGGAACGCATCGACATTTTTTAATTTCCCTGCAAGACCATCAGACCAAACCCAATGTTCTTCCATATGTATATTGTTATCCTTCAAGTGATTGTAGAACATTTGAAAACTTTGTTGTACAAAATCCAAGTCATGACACATGTCATCACTTATGTGTAAGTGATACCCCTTCAATATAACTATGCTTTATTCAGTACTATATGCCCCGTGTCTATAGGTGATATGGACCATTATGCTGACCTGGTATGAGTGATAGTATTGACTCTGAATCTCGTTTTGCAGTTGAAAGGTGTATATTTCCGCAAAATCAACCACTAATAAGATAGTCCCAACATGAAATGTATCCATGCACATTCTAAACTGCTCATCTTGCCAATGAGCCACATGTACATGCTTTACATATTGTTGTGAGTTTTATAATAATCCCTCCATGAAGTCGCAAACCTGTAACTGGTAGATCAACAATAAAGAAATCTATCAGTAGATTGTTACATATGAAATTGCAATCCAAAGAAAAAAATAGTATTCAAGAACTCATTCCTAACTTGAGAAGTGACCAACTATATTTTTTTCTTTCATTCCCTCCATCAATATCATACGTGACATATTTGAATGACTGCAAGTTAACCTCTTGCCTCCCAAATTCCAAATTCATGCTCATCGGTCACATGTATGCATTTTTCCAATAATGTCATTCCACTGCACACTTGGCATGTCCCATCTACACAATATTTTTGATAAAATGTGCAACCTTTTATCCTATTGCACAATACGCTATGAATAAAGTATCTAGATGATATTGGCGGCAATGTAGTTGAGCATTCCTGCAGAAGAGTGTTATGCAATACACACAATGTATATGTGTGTGTGTGTGTGTGTGTGTGTGTGTCATAATAATAATCGTACTCAATGTGGTATCAACAACAACATGGTTTGCATTTCTCAAAAAATATTTTTCCCAAGAAAAGTTCATTATGTTCACGATCCCTTGAACCCCTTCTAAATTTTAGTACGTCTTTTTGGTTGTAAGAAGGTCTAGTGTTGCCATGCCAAAAATATTGCACTAGTCCCTTTACCACATCAATGAGCTTCATATCAGAGTGTGGCAACCAAGGATAACTTTAGGGGCGAAATTTACACCATGGGTTGTTTTTCCATGTTTTTTTCCAAAACAAATTAGCCAATTTGCATTTCTTGAAGCCCCATTTCACCCAAATTTGATGGGCTAAACTTTTTTCACTCTACAAATCGCCAAATTATTATATAAATTGTATAAAATCCTTAGAAATTGAAATAATTTTAGAAAAATATCGCCAAATATTTTATAGTTGACATTTTATGAATTGGTAAGATTCGCCAAGGTTTATACACTTTTAAAAAGGTATGGGTCCTTAAAACTATCCCTTGTGGCAACTGGCCAATGAAGGCCCGGACATTTATTTGACCAGTTTCAAGTTGATCCCTTATAACAAAATACCTATGGAGTGTTTTGACATTCAAATTAATAAGTTTGGATGTAGGATTAAGAAGACAAAGGGACCTAGTGCTTTTGTTCATGATTGATTGTGACAACACACGGCGAGCCGCATTGTGATCCTTTGAACGAGATTTCTTTCCAATTATACCAAATGCATCTACTAAAATTTTAACAATATGAGAACTTGGTTGAAAACTGTTTACCATCTTTACATTTAAATTTCTCCTAACGATAGTCATACTCCTAGATTTTAATAATGATAAAAATAATTTACATTTATCTCCATCACATTTAGAATCAAAATAGTTAACAAGTATTTGTTGAGTTTGATATGCAATACTACGTTTAGATAGCATATCTTCAAGCGAACCAATGAGACTTTCATCAATCTATACGTGCTTTGGAGTTCTTCATCATGAACTTGCTAATGGAGGTAGGGAGGTTGGAACTTCACCACCTGGTCAGTTTGGCATTTCAACAATAGTTTTGTGTCCTTCTTTCTCTTACTGGAAGCTGGATGATGGCAATAGGACATCCTATTGGATGGTCTCATTGACATTGTCTTCTTCGAGCATATATTCACCATGCAATGCCTCTCTAACTTAGTCACTTATATAACCACAACCTGTCAAATATCCCATTGTTTTAGGTGGCCTTGATGTGCACATACGTTTTACTCCTTGATCAAGGCCATGGGGTGCTTGTTCTTCAATTGTTGTGGAAATCGAAGGTCCCTCAAGTGAATTCTCTAGCCGTCTTTCTTGTTGTGGATTGGCTGGAAGAATAATGACATCCTCTACAACTGGAATTGGTTGAGTGTCCACAGAATGTCTTCGATTGGTCATTTCATTTCTTCTATTTTCTCTAATTTATTCAATGATCTCTTCGGGCAACTTCTTCCTTGTGGATTTTATTTTTCGATTATGTAGATTGCCCATGACCACAATGATCAATGATCTGCAGTGCTATTCAATTAGAGATTCTCCAAGATTAGTTTTCATCTTTCTCAATTGTGTTATACTCCACCACAATGATGAATGAGAAAAAATCACTTTAATACAAATCAATGGTGGAGATGGTTTATGGTGCTTCTCAATTGGATACTCTTCAAGATAAGTATTTTAATTGCTCAATAGTTTCTACACTCCACCTCAATGATCAATGAGATGATGCCTTTAATGCTCCTCAATTGTAAGACCATCAATGGTGGGGATGGTAAATGGTGCTCCTCAATATGACATTCTCCAACCTTGGTCTTTTTGTTGCGCAATTGAATCTATTCTCCACCACAATTGTCAATGAAATATTGCATTTGATGTTCATAAATTGTAAGAAATTTAATGGTAGAGAAGTAGAGATGGTTTTTCTATTGGACTCTTGAAACTTGTCCAATGCCTTTTTCCCCTCCAAGAAATCCTTTTAGCACTTGTGATGGAGATGGTCTTAATGAAATACTCAATCTGTGTGCAAAATTTCTTGCTATGAAAGAGTGTATATTGTGTATGCAATCTGAATTTGCGCTTGTTGTGTTGTTTTTTTGTGATCTTTTTAGAGTGTCTCTCGGATAGTGACACGCATTGTCTATACAGGCACAAAACTCGTATGTGTTGTGCTTGTAAAAAATTTGTGCGTGTTTTATATTTATATAACACATACACATTTTCATCTACTAACGATCAACAACATTTAAGAAGGTAGTTCCATGAATAACATTTCATTGCATGTTTCCTGCACCCCATATTTCTTAACCCCCTAACACCCCCCCCCCCCACAACTCTTAAATTAGTCCCCCCTCTCTCACTTTACATTCAACATCTTTCCTAACCCCCACCCCTCCACACACACATATTTCCTAACCCCCACTCCCCTACTCCTCCTCCTACACCTAATCCAGACCCCCCCCCTCTCTCTCCCCTCCACTCCCTAAACCTCACTAACACCTTCTCTTCTCTCTTTCTCCCCTGCAAACATACCCCCTCCTCTCAGTACGGGGGAGAATGAGAGTGAGAGAAGGGTTAGTAAAGTGTTAGTAAGGGTTAGGGAGATAGTGGGTAGAGAGAGAGGGAAGGTTGGGGTTAGGTGTAGGTGGATGAGTAGGGGAGTGAGAGAGAGTGGGATTGTTAAGGCGTTATAGGTAGAGACGGAGGGGGATTGTTAAGGGGTTAGAGGTAGAGATAGAGGGGGGTGTTAGGAGATTGGGGGTAAGAAATAGTTAGGGGTAGAGAGAGATATAGGGGGTTACTAAGACTTAAGTAGGGGGAGAGAGAGATATTGGGGGTGGAAAGGGATAGAGAGAGAGAGAGAGAGAGAGATTGGAGGTGGAAAGGGGTAGTGAGACAGAGAGAGAGAGGGAGAGAGAGAGAGAGAGAGAGAGAGAGAGAGAGAGAGAGAAGGATATGGGTTTGGGGTTAAGAAGGGGGGTCATGGAGAAAGGTGGATGTAGGTGAGGAGCATGAGTGTTTGGGTTAGAGAGAGAGAGAGGGATGTAAAGGGAGATACTTTAGGGGTGGTAAGTGGTTAGAGGTAGAGAAGGAGGGGTATTTTTAAGGGGTTAGAGGTATAGATAGAGGGGGGTGTTAGGATATTGGGGGTAAGTAAGAGTTAGGGGGAGAGAGAGAGAGAGAGATAGGGGGTTAGTAAGAGTTAGGGAGAGAGAGAGACAGAGAGAAAGAGAGAAAGAGAGATTGGGGGGTGTAAAGGGGTAGAGAGAGAGATAGAAGGCTAGGGGTTTAGGGATGAGAAGGTGGATAAGGGAGAAAGGGGGATCTAGGTGAGGAGCATGAGTGTTTGGGTTAGAGAGAGAGAGAGGTAAAGGGAGAGACTTTAGGGGGTGGTAAGGGGTTAAAGGTAGAGATGGAGGGGTATTGTTAAGGGGTTATAGGTAGAGACAGAGGGGGGTGTTAGGAGATTGGGGGTAAGTAAGAGTTAGGGGAAGAGAGTGATATAGGGGGGTAGTAAGAGAGAGAGAGAGAGAGATTGGGGGTGGAAATGGGTAGAGAGAGAGAGAGAAGGATAGGGGTTTGGGGATGAGAAGGGGTATTAGGGAGAAAGGGGGATATAGGTGAGGAGCATGAGTGTTTGGGTTAGAGAGAGAGAGGTAAAGGGAGAGACTTTAGGGGGTGCTAGGGGTTAGAGGTAGAGAGTAAGGGGGATTGTTAAGGGGTTAGAGGTAGAGATAGAGGGGGGTGTTAGGATATTGGGGGTAAGTGAGAGTTAGGGGGAGATATAGATATAGGGGGTTAGTAACAGTTAGGGAGAGAGAGAGAGATTGGGGGTGGAAAAAGGTAGAGAGAGAGAGAGAAGGAAAGGGGTTTGGGGATGAGAAGGCGGATTAGGGAGAAAGAGGGATATAGGTGAGGAGTGTGAGTGTTTGGGTTAGAGAGAGAGAGAGAGGTAAAGGGATATACTTTAGTAGGTGGTAAGTGGTTAGGGGTAGAGACGGAGGGGGGTTGTTAAGGGGATAGAGGTAGAGACAGAGGGGGGTGTTAGGAGATTGGGGTAAGTAAGAGTTAGGGGAGAGAGAGATACAAGGGATTATTAAGAGTTAGAGAGAGAGAGAGAGGTTAGTGGGTGGAAAGGGGTAGAGAAAGAGAGAGAGAGAAGGCTAGGGGTTTGGGGATGAGAAGGGGGATTAGGGAGAAATGGGGATGTAGGGGAGGAGCATGAGTGTTTGGGTTAGAAAGAGAGAGAGAAGTAAAGGGAGATAAATAGGGGGTGGTAAGGGTTAGAGGTAGAGACAGAGGGGGATTGTTAAGGGTTTAGAGGTAGAGACAAAGGGGGGTGTTAGGATATTGGGGGTAAGTAAGAGTTAGTGGGAGAGAGAGATATAGGGGGCTGGTAAAAGGTAGGGAGAGAGAGAAAAAGAGAGAGAGGGATATTGGGGGGTGGTAAGGGGTAGAGAGAAAGAGAGAGAGAAAGAGAGAGAGAAGGAAAGGGGTTTGGGGATGTGAAGGGGGATTAGGGAGAAAGGGGGATGTAGGTGACGAACATGAGTGTTTGGGTTAGAGAGAGAGAGAGAGAGAGATAAGGGGATAAGGGGTTAGAGGTAGAGATTGAGGGGGATTGTTAACGGGTTAAAGGTAGAGACAAAAGGGGGTGTTAGGTATTGGGGGTAATTAAGATTTAGGGGGAGAGAGAGATATATGGGGTTAGCAATATTTAGGGAGAGAGAGAGAGGGAGAGTGAGAGAGAAATTGGCGGGTGGCAAGGTGTAAAGAGAGAGAGAAGGCTAGGGGTTTGGGGATGAGAAGGGGGATTAGGGAGAGAGGGGTATATAAGTGAGTAGCATGAGTGTTTAGGTTAGATAGAGAGAAATAGGTAAAGGGAGAGACTTTAGGGTGTGGTAAAGGTTTACAGGTAGAGACGGAGGGGGATTGTTATGGGGTTAGAGGTAGAGAAAGAGGAGGGTGTTAGGAGATTGGGGTAAGTAAGAGTTAGGGGGGGAGATAGATATATGAGATTAATAAGAGTTAGGGAGAGAGAGAGAGAGAGAGAGATTCGGGGGTGGAAAGGGGTAGATAGAGAGAGAGAGAGAGAGAGAGAGAGAGAGAGAGAGGGTTAGGGGTTTGGGGATGAGAAGGGTGATTAGGGAGAAAGGGGGGTATAGGTGATGAGCATGAGTGTTTGGGTTAGAGAGAGAGGTAAGTAAAGGGAGATACTTTAGGGAGTTTTAAGGGTTTAGATGTAGATACATATGGGTCTTACCCCCTACTCTCCTTGCAGGGGAGAAGGAGCGTGAGAGAATGGGTTAGTAAGGGTTAGGGAAAGGAGGGGAGAGAGAGAGATAGGGGGGGTCAAGGGATCGTTAAGGGGTTAGAGATAGTGATGGAGGGGGATTGTTAAGGGGATAGAGGTAGAGACAGAGGGGGTTGTTAGGAGATTGGGGGTAAGTGGAGAAAGGGAATAAGAGTGAGAGGAGGAGTTAGTAAGTTTTAGGGAGTGGAGGGGGGAGAGAGAGAGAGAGAGAGAGAGAGAGAGAGAAGGGGGTGCTAGTGGGTTGGGGGGGTGTTTATAAATTAATGTGGGGGTCTTTGGGAGTTGCAGGGGGGTGTATTATTGGATTTTGGGGGGTTATGAGTGTAGGTAAAATTAACGTGCACGCATTTCTGTTAACACAAACCCGTATGCATTTTGGTTGAATAGAATACACACGCATTTTATGTTCACTAAAACGCATACGTGATATGAAGCATCACTATTCTTCCACAATATTTAACATTACAATTTTTTCATGATATTTAAAATCACACTTGTATCTCTATATTTAACCTTACAACTATATTGTTTGGTTTAGTGAAAAATATATTCAAAGGAATTGGAGGATGATAAGGGCTTAGAGGTAGAATGAGAGGGGGGTGTTAAAGGGTTAGAGGTAGAGACATAGGGGGGTTAGTAAGATTTAGAGAGAGGAGTTAGATTTTATGGGTTAGTAAGGGTTACAGAGAGAAGGCGTAGAGAGATATGGGGATGGTGGGGGTTAGGTTGTATTTTTTAAAAAAATCCACCCTTATCCCTTTTCCTGGATTTATGCCGACGACATTGTTTGGAGGGAGTTATCTTGCCCTTCAAGTGATAAATTCTGCATCCATTTTCCGTTGGATTGTGTGCATCAAATTAGAAAAATTACAGTCTTTCAAAGCATGGGAAACAACATGAAGATTGACTTTTGGGGGAAATAGGTCTAGAATATCTACTACATCAAGGTGTCTTCAAAAGAATGGAACCAAATCATTAATTGAATACATAAAACCTCCTGCACAAGGTTGTAATGTATGGTGATCTTCAGAAAGGGTTTAAAATCCCATAGTAGTCTAGGGATTCATTTCTATTAACTTGGCTCAGTTACTTGTGGATGCAGACAAAAAAAACTTTGGAGAGCCTCGTTCCCTACTGATATTCCCACATTCAACTATGAGGAGAATAAATTCCAGTTTATATGGAAACATCTAATATACTTGCCAAATCTATGTTGTTGGAAGAACTTACATACTTCAACAAAGGAGCGTTTTGGAGGTGACTTGAAATTTCCTTTCAATTTTCAGCAAAGGAATAAAAAAGTTCAATGTACATATTTTTAGGCAAGCCTTTCAACCAACCACATGACCGAATACAGGGAGAATTCCATTTATGTGGAAAGAAAATCATAGAATCCTCTCAGCCACCATATTTCCTCCTGTAATTCATTCACCCAATGGAAAAGCTAGTGTAATAGCCCATTTTGCGACATCTTTCCTCTGCTCAACCCTACATTCGTCTTCCACAGGAAACCATTGCATCCACATGTAATAACTACATTGTGTCATCGTAAATTGATGTTCTTGTGCTAACAAATGTAGAATGAAGGATTCATTGTCATTGCTCTGAGAAGTTCTAAGGTCAGTTTCTCATAAAATAGAGATTGTATAAATCCTGTTAAGATCCATATGTTCCAGCTCACGAACTAACAGTTTCTTTATCTTAGACATAAACAAAAGAACTTCAGGATGAATACTAGAGATTTGTTTCTTTAAAGCTTCAACATTCTTAGGGAGTAGGGGTAGAACTATAACAGTATTGGGAAGATGACATACGTCAATTTCTTCAAGTTGTGTTGTGCATGGCCTATATTCTATTCATTATGGAATAATATATCAAATCTTAACATTGAGGGGGGTTCATTGAATCTTATTCTATATCCGTTTCTGAAAATGCAAGGCTGGCTTGCAATTAAGAAAACACTCTTAAATCCAATACCTATAATGAAAACAATATTTTTTCATTCAAAACAAGAAAGAAAACCAGAGGGCTATATATTTGCACTAATATCTAGTTTAAGAAAAAGGTCGACACACATATTGTTCTGGTTGTATTTTAAAATTTGTTTCCCACCCTTATCCCGTTTCGTGGATTTGCGTCGACGACATTGTTTCGAGGGATTTATCCCACCTTCCAGTGATAAATTCTTCCCTTTAACCCTTTAACACCACCCCCCCCTTTCTCTACCTCTAACCCCTTACCACCCCTCACCCCCCTTTCTCTACCTTTAACCCCTTACCACCTCCCAGCCCCTTTTTTCTACCTGCAACCCCTTACCACCAAGAATTATTTTTAATGTTATAATCGGCGCAAAATAAAATTATAACCCCCTTTCGGAAAAAAAATGTATATCGTTATAAAAAAACACGTACGCATTATGTAACTACAAAACGTGCACGTGTTATGTAAATATAAAATGTGTTCATGTTGTGTTTTGGCGGGCTTTAAAATTTAAATTTAAACAAAACGCGAGCACGTTACTTAGCATTATGCTCGAACCTCCACATGACCTAGCGTGGAATTCCTATGCCTATGTGTTTGCTTTGAACTTTGCTTCGGATTTACAATGCATGTGCCTTAGAATATGATATACCATGGCTAATTGAGCATTATATCCAATTTTTTAAGTGTTCCCGTGTTTAGACGTTGGTTACAGTATGCTACACACGATCATTTTGGTGAAATTTTAGACACAGATAGAATTTTTTCTGCAGATTCCAAATATGTAATTTTTAAAAAGAACATATATTTTTTTTCTTATTTTTGTTGTGGCATGACTCCTTAACTCAAAAAACACATTATTAGTGTTTCGTCCATAACTATTCTATTTCTCAACCATTTTGAAAAAAAAATGTATTGTGCACTAAAGGACATCAACCTCTATATGCTATAAAAAAACCGTTTCAAAATAGTTGCATTAAGACCTTTAAAGGCTACACCCACAATTGGCATACTGTTTTCAAGGTTCAATCACTTAGATAATTAAAAGAAATTAAAAATTATAATTTTTTTTGGGGGGGGGAATAACAGTGCACTAGTATTACTTGTTCTCTATATTTCTACCAGTTTTTGTAAGTTGATTCCATCGTTTAGGCACTCAAAGGCTACATCTTCAAAACCATATACCTTATAATTTGTCCAAAAAAAAAAAAATTCCTATTACAAATGATCAAACTTTGGATAGTTAAGAACATTTTCAATACAAAAAAATTATATATTCGGAAATGTCATTCAATTTCCTATGTTTCATATTTTTTACTCATTGCAAGATTCATTGTGTATGTGTCTCAAAAAATCCATGTAAGTTGATGGATGTCTGATTTTTCAGTTTTCTATTGCATCTAATGTGTCAAAACATACCCTCATTAGCTTGCACACACCATGTCACCTTTTTACCCTGTGAGAGGTCTTGAAAAGAGTTTAGTTGTCAAGCTAAATTGACCTTATACCGAAAGGATGAAGGGGGGTTCTCCCCATCAAGTTCTACTACGTGACCGAAAAGCATGTCCATATGATCTCCAAAAGGAGGGGATCCTTTAGGAGACGACATTCCATATATTTCAGACTCGACAATGGGCTGAACATTCTAGGACCTGCAACCCTAAAAGGGGTCCTTCCTGAGATTCTCTTGGAGAAAAGGTGCAATCATGGTAAGGTCATTAAGGTTACATTCCTTTGCACAACTAGCTCCCAAAGCTAATAAAGGCTATGAAACCCTATTTCTCACTAGAGATACCTTGAAATGATGAGGACAAGAGCATACAAGATGTTCGTAAGCATGGCATTAGTTGCACTTGAAGGGGATACCCATGTAGTCGATATTCTGGTCTCATATAACATAACCCCTTTGGATAGACATGCTCATAGCTAATCCATCCCTAAGGTCCAGGTTAACCAATATACAAGCGACGCTCATATTTTCAGAGTCAAAGAAACTCATGTCTGGAAATTGGAAGACCCCAAAGCAGCTCCAACTTTCTCTAAAATATCCAAGGTCCGAAGGGACCGTAGGCAAGATAACCCAAATGGGCCTTTGGAAAATTTTCTCCCTTCCGGCATCGAAGAAAGGAGTCCAACACTTAAGGTTCATGGCCAATGAACCCTACGACCAAAATTCTGCAATTAGATTTCGCATATAAAATGTTGATATGGAAAGGTTTAGAAAATTTTCTCCCTTCTATCATCGAAGAAAGGAGTCCAACACTTAAGCTTCATGACCAATGAACCCCACGATCAAAATTCTACAATTAGATTTCAAAGATAAAATGTTGATATGGAAAGGTGTATGGAAAGCAGTATCGTAATGCTACAAGTGACCATTAATTTTTAAGGATAAATAATGATGTATAAGCATTGTGTAATGTCATGTTTTATGCCTTTCAACTTACTTTCAAAAGCAATGTGTTGGTTGTCCAATTATTTGGATGTGTTATGTATTTAATGGGCCATTGCATTGTTCATCGACAAGGTACTAGGTATTTAATGGGTCAATGTGTGAGTGGTCCAACTATTCGTATGTGGTCCAACTTTTATTTTCACTTTTATTGCAGCTTGTAATTAATTTTTAAGGATAAATAATGATGTATAAGCATTGTGTAATGCCATGTTTTATGTATTTCAACTTACTTTCAAAAGCAATGTGTTGGTTGTCCAATTATTTGGATGTGTTATGTATTTAATGGGCCATTGCATTGTTCATCGCCAATGTACTAGGTATTTAATGGGCCAATGTGTGAGTGGTCCAACTATTCGTATGTGGTCCAACTTTTATTTTCACTTTTATTGCAGCTTGTATGCCGGACAAGCACAATCACTTTTGACAAACAAGTATACCTAATACATCTCGAAAGTTTTGTCCAGAGGATAAAGATGAAAAGCTCCAACTCTAAATTAAAGACGACTAAGATCGTCATATACCTCAACCTCTCAAGATACAATTTAACATGTATCTTTTGCTTTATTCTTTCATCATCATGTATTTTGCTTTATTCTTTCATCATGTTTTAATAATATAATTTAGTATTAAAGTTTTATAAAACTTTCTTGATACAAAGTTTTATAAATAATTTAGTATTAAATTGAATATTGTCAAAATTTAAAATTTATTTTTTAATTGAACTATAGGTTTGAGATAACAATTTTTACCTAGTTTAAAAAAAAAAAAACAATAAAAAATATATACTTGACATCAACATGGGCTACAGGTATGATATGATCATTTTTATTTAGTTTTAAAAATTTATAAAATATATATATATATACTTTTTTTTATATAGGGGGATCGGCAACTAAGGGGCTTGAAGCCTGTGCCACCAAAGAACGAGTCACACTGCCACCACTATAATCCCTGGATTTTCAGTACGTGCCCACAGAACACTGAAAGCGAGCAAAACGAGTTTCGAGCCTAGGTGGGGCCCCTATGTCGGAAAGTCAACGACCTTCGGTACGGGACGTCCACCATTGCCTAACCTGATGGGCTCTCCAAAAAAAAAAAAAAACAAATTTATTGTTCGTCCGTCCTGCACTTCTTCCATCGCGTGATGCGTCAATCTGGTCCTGCTTCTTCTGTTCCCTGTCTAAGTAAACTAGGGGAGGGATGCCAATAGTTGAATGGGGTACCAGTAGTGGAGATAGAAATGGTGTTGGCTGACGTCAATTTTGGAAATACTTAGTACCATTTATTGTTTATGAAAGTACTTCATGTACAAGTAAATGTCAATATTTTCATGTTTTAAAAATTACTCAAGAAAAAAATTTCTTTTACATTTTGAAATAAAATGAATATTTGAAATCAGAAATTTCATTTTAAGTCACATCAATGTTCACCCATTGGTCCCAAGCAAAAATACACTATGGTGGCATTAGGACTAGACAACTCGGAACTATGTGGTTGACATGGCATCCATTTACATTTGTCACACCTCAAGGCTAATATGGTTAGATAGAAAACACGCCAATGTATATGTCCTAAAAATTTGGAGGAAAAACAAGTTACTGGCATCCCTCCCCTATTAAAATATTAAATTTCGAAAACACTTTTGGATCTCGTCCTTCGTAAATTTTATGTGCTTTAATAGACTATTAAAATCAATCATCATATTTTGAATTTATTATAATCCATCATTAATTATATTATTATAATAAAATCTTAAATAATATTACGCATGTTTTTCTTAAATTAGAAGTGATGATTAAGCATATTTAAATTAACACGTATTTCTTTAAAGTGATTATTTTATTAATTTGATTAGAATTTATTTTAAAACATATTGACTTTTGAAAAATGCATCTTCGAAACCTATAAAAAGTTATGGTATAGGTGAAAACAAAAGCTCATTACAATATTTTTATTTTCTATAAAAGAAATTATTTATATGAATTAACCTTTTATAAACTTTTTAGGTTTTATTTTTTAATTGTAAAAAAAATTATAGAAAATAATTGTTAATTTAACTTTTTATGTATCATTCTTTAATTTCAAGTTTTCTACATTTCTCATTCTCTAATTTTTATATTTTATTCTCTAATTTTTAGAAAAATCTGTATTCTTCCATGAAATTATTAATATAATAAAATTCATATAGATTGATTGGTTCATATAATCAAATTATGATGCTATATTATGGTTTATATAACCTAACAATTTAATGAAACTTTTTTTCCCCACCAAAAAAAATTTGCATCTCAAGATTTTATTAAAATCAAACCACTTTGTTTATAGGCGAAAATGCCATACAAAGAAACTAATTTAATGAAACTATTAATATAGTAAAGTTCACATTATTTATAAGGATTGGTTGATATAATCCAACAAGCTTCAAATTATGATGCTACACTATGATTTATATAATCCAACAAGCTTCAAATTATATTGCTACACTATGGTTTATATAACCCAACAATTCAATGAAACTATTAACATAGTAAAGTTTACATGATTTATAAGGATTGGTTTATATAATCCAACAACCTTCAAATTATGATGCTACGGTTTATATAACCCAACAATTCAATGAAACTTTTTTCCAGCAGAAAGAAGCGTACCAATGTTATTCATTCGAATCAAAAGGTACATGATTTTTTACATGACTTCAAAAGACTTGACTGAGCAGGGGCAGAAGGTCATGCCCCAACATATCTCAAAAGCATGTATCAAAAAAGAAAACTGTTGATCATCACAAAGTGATACAGCCAATCCTTAAAAATAACTCATAACTATCCACAAAATTACATAACCATAATATCACCAGAAAAGACAGTTACTCAAAAGTATTCATAGTTCCATAGTTTAGAACCTAAGAATTTAGAGATTCTTCCCAGATTAGAATACCAAAAGCCCCGCTTAAAGCTTGCTTTGATAGTTTATCAGCCAAATGATTGTGCTGCCTATAAATGTGCTCGAAAGAGATGTTCGTGAAAAGTTTGATAGTTGATTTGATCCTGATACACTAGTGAATAAGAGATAAAACTTTGATATTATATTCACCTTGAGCCCATTTGATGGTGACCCTAGAGTCCCCAAAAATCTTCAAATCATCAATTCTGAAAAGACTAGTCACTTTCAGAACACACCACAAAGCAAGGAATTCTGACTTCATGTTTGTCCCATTTCCACAATTGAGCCTTAATGAAAAGAAATGAGATTCGTTTAAGAATATAGCTCCCCCAGCAGCACAAATACCATCTTGTGCAGCCCCATCAAAAAATAAAATAGGACAATTGATTTGGGGATCAAAGGCACCAATTATTTTGATCACTAATGGCTTATGTTCCCTGTAGATGGACTTATAAATATTAAGAATTTGACCAGCCACATTCTAAATATCAGGAATCAAATCCTCGAAAACAAATTTATTTCTAGTATACCAAATGACCCAAGAAATAATCATAGGCAACAAGGAATGGGATTTACATTCCCTAAACCACTGAAGAAAGCAAAGATCGAAATTATCCAGCCCCCAAACCTGAGAGATATTTAAGGCAAAGCATACAATTTTCCAAATATCTCAAGTGAACTTGCACGCAACAAGAAGACGGTTTGTAGATTCAACATCAGAATTACACAAAGAACACCACTTTGGACCAATCCATCCCATTCTGACTAAAGCATCCCACGTTTTTAACTTTCCTTTAAGAGCAAACCATCCAAAGCATTAACATAGTAAAGTTCACATAATTTACAAGGATTGGATTATATAATCCAACAAGCTTCAAATTATGATGCTACACTATGGTTTATATAATCCAACAAATTACGATGATAGCATGATACTAAACTAACAAAGAAAGCATCAACAATACTACATTCTAGAAAACAAACTTATAAGAATCAAAAAATAAAATATACAATGATGGCCCAAAGCTAAGGATAAAACTTATTTCTTTCACATTTTATTGTAATAAGCATATTGGTGTCATAACCTTTATCAATCCAAACACAAACTAAAATATTTCTATTGATTAAATTTTTACTTAAAAATTGTTATTGATTAAATTTTTTATTTAAAAATTTAAATCTTCCTTAATACATATATAAGAAGCTTTGTTGCCAATTTCATTTGTTATTAATGTTATATCATTATTAATAATTTATATATATGGAAGATTATATAGTAATCGATGTATGGTCAATTTGCATTGATTTTTTAATAATTAACAAAATTATTTCTATGTAAAGTTCAACTTTAACATTTAAAAATTAATGTTTTTAAATTATTCTTTCAAACTATTTATCTACGATATTATTGGCTAAATGTTGGTCTAAGAAAATAAGCATTTAAAAAAATAGTCATTGGATGACATGACAAGGCAAGGGTGTCAGGGTGTCAGATATGTTAGTGTTGGTATTTCCAACGCTACCAACTTGTGTAAGTTAAGCTCGCCTAAAAATTCAACCACCCCAACTATTCTTAGTTGTTTGTTGGGTTTATTTATCTTGTTTAAATATATTTCATTCTTAGTAGTTTAATTAAGCAGTTATGTACTTTTTCATGGTATCAAAGTGGGAATAGCCCTTACTCTCTTGTTTAAATATATTTCATTCTTAGTAGTTTAATTAAGCAGTTATGTACTTTTTCATGGTATCAAGTGGGAATAGCCCTTACTCTCTTGTTTAAATATATTTCATTCTTAGTAGTTTAATTAAGCAGTTATGTACTTTTTCATGGTATCAAAGTGGGAATAGCCCTTACTCTCTTGTTTAAATATATTTCATTCTTAGTAGTTTAATTAAGCAGTTATGTACTTTTTCATGGTATCAAAGTGGGAATAACCCTTACTCTCTCACAAGAGGGTGGTGATCCCTGTGGTTTTTTATTGAGTGTTTTCAGTTCTCTGGTATGGTTATGATCGTGGAGCCATGGTGAAGCTTTTTGATGTGTTCCAGCTTGTCTATTTTAACCCATGATTCTGGAAAATTAGAGCCATCCGCTGGAGTGAAGAGGAAAGGTCGTCGTTGAAGCTAAATATCTAAGAAGAGAGTGCCCCAACATTAATGTCGTTCTAGTAGTCGTTGTCTAGCAGCTAGAACTGGATCTATTTTTATATTAACATTCTTTTCCAATTCATTACTCTTATTGTAGCGGTACTTTTTTAGGGGTTCTCAGGCTAGCATTTATAATGCTCTTTCTGTCACATGCAACTCTTGTTGGCTTTTTACAACATTTTTTCTGACATCTGCAATTTTTTTGGAGTTTTGGTTTACTCCATCTTAGTGTGCAGATTCGCTCTCTCATACTCAGATCTGTGTGTTTCTTTATCGTTTTCTTTATTAGGGAGTTGTGATCTCTCCGTTCATTCCAAATCATGGCTTTGTGGGATCATTTATGTTAAGATCACAGCCTAGATCATCTTGAACGTGGTTTGGTCGCTTTGGCATCCAACTTCTTTTACGGGACTCAGGTTGGTGCTTTGGCCAGATTTTCTTAATTGTGGCCACCATTGCTCAGATCGTGGATAATCAGGCCCATCTCTAGAGATCGTTGCGAGAGGGAGGTTGGTCTGTTGTTATATTTTGTTCCAGCATCGCCTCCATCTTCAGATCTGTGCTGAAAAATATCTCACAACAGTGGCCGCTTCCAACTACTTCAACACCAACATTGTTGGACATCATCATTGTCTTCAACTAGCACTTTCATCCTTTTTCCATCAAATCTAACATTCATTGTCACCATCTTTTCCACTCAATTCAGCATTATGGAGGTGTGGTATGCAATGGTTCCTTGGGATGGTGTGCATCAGCAGTTTGGATCGTGCATTTAGGAGTTCGACATTTTCTGATTGGATCTTTCGTGTCCACAAGCCTCATTGTTTGTTCGATGGTTTACGTTGTTGCTTGAAGCCTTGTCTGGTTCTTGACCAACACCTATTTCTTTGGAGCATTTTTGTGGTGGTTGTCAGTGTTTTCCTATTTCGTGCCTTTGCAATCTATCCACTTCTTCAAAGTTCAACCATGAGGTTATCTTCTTCAGAGTTTTGATGGGACTTATGCTCTTGCCATTCATCGCATTGTTGTGGATCTTTATCAATTTCAACTCCATTGTCTTTTTATGCATGTGCAATTTTCTCTCTTTTGCGGAGGAGTTTTTTCCATGAGGTTTTCTCATTTTCTTTGGTTATGAGAGTAGTTTGTACATGGGTACCTTAACAGGCCTAGTTGTCAAGACCCATCTTTGTTTGTTTTTTGTTTCCTCCCCACATTTCTCTTAGGGAAGGTGTTGGTGTTGGTATTTCCAACGCTGCCAGCGTGTGTGAGTTAAACTCACCTAGGAATTCAACTACCCCAACTATTCTTAGTTGTTTGTTGTTATGCATATTTCTCTTATATAAATATATTTCATTCTTAGTAATTTAATTAAGTAATTATGTAATTCTTCAAGATATGGGATGGTGCCAAGTCATTCTATGAAAAATCCAGACTTCAAGATATGGGATGGTGGGTCGTTCTATGAAAAATCCCGATTTAACCACTTCCTTGTCAACATTTGGTACTTACCATATTGAAGTTTTAACTGGTATTTTAAATGCATTATATTTATGAGGGTTGGTACATTGGGTTGACGCATTGAATGCATGGAGGTGGACACTCGACACTCATCCTTCAATAACCTTTTTTTTTTGTTAGGATATTTAGACACTTAGGAGTTAGTTAAGATCAACTTGTGTAATATATCCGTTAGGGATAGTGTGTTTTTTTAGTATGCATTAGTATGCATTTGTAAATACTTAATCCGACGGTCACGATATGTTTCCGACATAGAGTGATCCGACGGCTCAACTTCTCTTAGATCAAACCTAACCTTGATCCATGGCTTAACACCCGATTGGTCCATGATCTCTATTTAAAGAGCATGGAGGGTCATTGTTTAGTTGATCGATTATGAGAAGCTCATTTGTAACTTTCTTTCTTTGCATAATAAATTGTCCCGTAGAAGCTATTTGGCCGGGGCCGTGGAGTGTTTCCCTCAAGAGGGTTTAAACCATGTCAAAACATCGGTGTGTTGATCTGTGATCTGTTTGTGTGAAGTGGTTTCTCTTGGTGTTCGGTCCTTTGGTAGTACCCTGTGTACCCGAACATGGTATCAGAGCTTTTATGAAGTGCCGCTTCCGGTTATGATCTAGATCTTGAACTGTTGTTGCTGAAACTCGAAAGGGTTTCTAGTTCTGGTATTTATGTGCATTTCTGGGCTGTGGGAGGTGTTCCATTGTGTCCGGAGCGTCGTTTCCATTGGGAAATAGTTTTCGTTTGATCGAAAACGGTTCCTGGTTGCTCCAGAAACGCGTATTTCATCAGATCTGAAGGAAAAAGGGCAAGCACGCAAACCGAGCAAGAAGAGTTTAAAAAAAAAAAAAAAGAGGCCCACTTCCTCATTCCTATATTTTACATACCTTTTAATCTAGCTCACTTGGTTCAAAGTTTTATTCCTTAATAGGTCTTGAGTTCAAGTCTTAGGAAGTTACTTTTAAAAAGAAAAGTGCATGCAATTTCTATTTTCAAGTTACTTTATTGTAAAAGTGCATCTCACTTAAATAATAAAAAATAAAAATACAAGTGAGTCACTTAAGTTTTTGCACTATTTAAAAGTAATATCATTGTAAAAGTGAAATCACTTATTTTACAAAAGTGGTTCACTTAAAGCAACTTTCTTGTAAAGTGATTGTCAAAAGGTTTATCTTGGGAAGAGGGGGGTTCTTTTTTTGTTGGACATTCTCTAGCTGCCACGTCACTATTGGGGACATCTTCAACAGTTTCTTTGTTCAAGCATAACTTCATCATACAGAGTCCGTTTTCAGTGCCGTTTTTTTTTAAACCGCCTATTTTTTCGAGATCTTCACATCCAGACTATTGGTTTCTATTTTTACAGCCATTAATTTACAAATATGGCTGCCTCTTGTGATATTCTACTTAACAGTTCCAACTATTTATCATGGAAATTTCGTATGGAGGATGTTCTACGAAGTAGGGGAATTTTCAGAATTACAACAGGGAAAGAAAAAGAACCCACTGATGATGATAAGAAAATAAAATGGGCAAATAGATGTGATGAAGCTCGTGGATTGATTGGGATGTCAATCTCTACTGATTTGCGATTCCACATATCTGGAATTGATGAACCTAATACTGCTTGGGACAAGTTGGAAACTGTGTTTGGTAAACACAATGAAATTCGAGGCCACCAACTCGAAAATGAGTTGATTTTTTTAAATCCAAGTGACTTTTCATGCATTCAAGATTATTTATCTAAGTACAAAACTCTTAAACTCTTATGTGCAGAATGTAAGATTGAGAGGGAAGACAAACAGTGCATTTATCATATTCTTTCCAAACTTGGACCTGCATATTCTGTTTTTGTATCTACATTTTACTCCATGAAAGCATCATTGAATGCAGCTAGCTATCAAGAGCCTAGTCTTGAATCATTTTGTGATTCCTTGATTAGGGAACAAGATAAACTTATTCATCTTGGAATAATCAACAATGCAGATACATCTGGGAAAGCCTTATTGTCCCAACAGAAAGAAAAGTCCAAGCCTCCCAAGAAACAAAATTTTCGCAATAATAAGTCAAACAAGGGTCCAAAACCCTCTCAGTCAGCTCCTTCTTTAAAAAATGACAAAGGATCCAAGCCAAAAGGCAAGAAGACTGAGCGTCATTGCAACTATTATGGGAAAGATAATCATGATGAATCTAAGTGTTTCAAGAAGATGGCAGCCTTGGAAGCAGCAATGAAGAAGCACCACATCAGCCTAGATTCGCCTTCAGAATCTACCTCTCATGGACATGCACTTTGTGCTTCTGGTTATTCTTATAATGCATCTTCTTCTTCTACTTCAAATGAATGGCTCATTGATTCTGGAGCATCTTATCATATGGCTAAGGATCAAGCCATCTTTTCTACTATGCATGAATATAACACCAAACAAATATTTGTTGGTGATGATAGATCTCTAAGTGTTGTAGGAGCTGGAACAGTTCCAGTAGATAATGGTCATTTTAGTGATGTACTATGTGTTCCAAGAATTTTCTGCAATTTGTTATCAGTCTATCAGATCACTCATTCTGGTGAAGGTAAAACTGTGACCTTTACACCTCACCAAGTTGTAATCAAGGATTTTAAAGATCCTCAACAGGTCCTAGCTACCGGAATTGTTGATGATATTACCAGGTTGTACAAGTTTAACAACTTTGGGTCATCACCTTTCCCTTCAGTTTTTGTTGCTCATAGTGATAACTTGAGCAAACTTTGGCATGAGCGATTTGGTCACTTAAATTATCGCTCATTGCAACAACTATGTAAAGAAAATATGGTGACAGGTCTTCCGATGGTATCTTGCAGGGATGGTGTTTGCTCCGGTTGTGTACTCGGAAAACATCATCGGGACAGTTTTGACAAACGTGCCTCTTGGCACGCCTCGGTTCCCTTGGAGATTGTGCATAGTGACTTGTGTGGTCCTCTTCCATCTGCTTCCTTTTCTGGTTTCAAGTATTTCTTAACTTTCATTGATGATTACACCAGATGCACTTGGGTTTATTTTCTAAAACTTAAGAGTGAAGTATTTAACATGTTCTTGGCCTACAAGGCCCTTGTTGAAAAACAATCTGGTCATCAAATTATTAAGTTAAGATCTGACAATGGAGGAGAATATGTTAACAAACAGTTCACTACTTTCTGCACTGAACAAGGCATCCAACAATAGCACACTGTTCCATATACACCACAACAAAATGGTGTAGCTGAGTGGAAGAACCGCACTTTAAAAGAAATGGCTAATTGTATGATTCAATCTAAGGGACTAAGTCTTCAATTTTGGGCTGAAGCCATAAATTGTGCAAATTACATAGTTAATCGCACCCCCACAAAAGCATTACAAGGTATAACACCAGAAGAAGCATGGAGTAAAATTAAACCTGATGTAAGTCACTTTCGTGTGTTTGGTAGTGAAGCATGGGCTCACATTCCGGATGAAAAACGGAAAGCATTGCAGCCTAAAAGTGAAAAGTGCATATTTGTTGGATATTCTGAAGATGTAAAAGGTTATAGACTTCTTCAACCACATTCTCATGCTATAATCATTAGAAGAGATGATAAATTTGATGAAAATCTCTTGGCCTGCGAGCCTAACTCGGCGATTGTGCCATCTTTGGCCTGGGACCCTGATTCGGCGTTTGTGCCTTCTTCTTCTTCTTCCAACTTCCTTGACAGGTTTCCAACTCTAGTTTCTGATGATAACAGTGAGGTTGAAAATCCACCTCCTCCTGCTCATGTTCCTCCAGTTGCACCAGCACAAGTGCTTCCTCGATGGGTCCGTTCAACATGTGAAGCAGCTGGTGATCTTGTTGGTGATCCTAGAGATCAACGTCGAACACGTTCTCAGTTTCAGCGAGCCTCTTCTCTTTTGGCTCAAGTTTCCGAGAATCATGATCCAGAAACTTTTGCAGAAGCTTCAGGGAATCCAGATTGGGATGCAGCCATGGATGAAGAATATCGTTCCTTAATGGCGAACGATACTTGGGATCTTGTACCTCTTCCAAAAGGAAGAAAACTTGTCAGATGTAAATGGGTCTACAGAACTAAGTATGCATCAGATGGAAGTGTTGAAAGACTTAAGGCAAGGTTAGTTGCCAAAGTTTTTTCCCAAGTTGAAGGGATTGACTACAATGAAACTTTTGCTCCCGTCGCCAAAATGAACTCCATCCTCCTTGTTCTGTCCCTTGCAGCCTTACACAACTGGGAAGTCCATCAAATGGATGTCAATTCTGCCTTCTTACATGGTGATTTACAGGAGGAAATTTACATGGAACAACCTCTTGGCTATGTTCAGAATAACTCTAGCCTTGTCTGCCGCCTTAAGAAATCCTTATATGGCCTTAAGCAAGCTCCTAGAGCTTGGTATGCCAAAATGGATAACTTTCTCCTTGACACTGGTTTTTCTAGATGCCATTCTGACTCCGATGTCTATACCAAGAAAGTAGGAAACCATCTCATCATACTTGTTCTATATGTTGATGACCTTATTCTTACTGGTAGTGACCCTAAGCTTATAACCCATGTGAAATCCAGTCTTAAGCAAACCTTTGAAATGTCAGACTTAGGACATTTGCATTATTTTCTTGGTCTCCAAGTTCTGCAAACCAAAGAAGGAATCTTTCTTTCTCAGTCTAAGTATGCTTGTGACCTTCTTCGTCGCTTTCACATGGAAGATTGTACACCAGCCCCTTCTCCCTTCCAGTCTGGAGTCAAACTTTCTGCCACTTGTACTTCACCTGAAGTAGATGCCACCTTGTATCGTCAGCTTGTTGGTAGTCTTTTATACTTGACTCATTCCCGTCCTGACCTTTCCTTTGCCATTGGTCGAGTTGCCCGTTATATGCAGACACCTCATGAAAGTCACTGGAAAGCAGCTAAAAGAATACTTCGATATATTCGAGGTACAGTTCAGTTTGGGATTCATTACAGTACAGGGGGGAAACCTTTGTTGGTTGGTTTCACTGATTCAGATTGGGCCGGCGATCCTGATGATTGAAAGTCTACTGCAGGTTATGTTTTCAGTCTGGGATCTGGACCTATTACTTGGGCTTGTAAGAAACAACAAGCTCTTTCTCTTTCTTCAGCAGAGGCAGAATATCGAGCAGCCGTCAATGCCAGTCAGGAAGCTTTATGGCTTCGACAGATCCTTTCAGAGTTTGGATTTGAGCAGCAGCAGCCTACTCCACTTTGGTGCGACAATCAAAGTGCCATCAAGCTTTCCAAAGATCCAGTTCTACATCAACGCAACAAACACATTGAGCTACATATGCACTTCATCATAAATCTTGTTCATGATCGGGTTCTTGAAGTGCTCTTTTGCTCTACAGATGATCAAGTTGCAGACATCTTCACCAAGTCTCTTACAGAAGCGAAGTTTTCTAAACTTCGATCTATGTTAGGAGTTCAGGAACTTGTCATTAAGGGGGGATAGGCTCTAATGCCTCCTTCCTTCTCCTAATAGTGTCACTTTTGTAAATCCTTCAATCCTATCCCAAGTTGTTCTTAAGGGGGGATGTTAGGATATTTAGACACTTAGGAGTTAGTTAAGATCAACTTGTGTAATATATCCATTAGGGATAGTGTGTTTCTTTAGTATGCATTAGTATGCATTTGTAAATACTTAATCTGACGGTCACGATATGTTTCCGACATAGAGTGATCCGACGGCTCAACTTCTCTTAGATCAAACCTAACCTTGATCCGTGGCTTAACACTCGATTGGTCCATGATCTCTATTTAAAGAGCATGGAGTGTCATTGTTTAGTTGATCGATTATGAGAAGCTCATTTGTAACTTTCTTTCTTTGCATAATAAATTGTCCCATAGAAGCTATTTGGCCGGGGTCGTGGAGTTTTTCCCTCAAGAGGGTTTAAACCACATCAAAACATCGGTGTGTTGATCTGTGATCTGTTTGTGTGAAGTGGTTGCTCTTGGTGTTCGGTCCTTTGGTAGTACCCTGTGTACCCGAACATTTTTAACATGTAGAGGAGCCAGCACGAACACATAGGGTCAAGTGCCTCAAGAGCATTGATTGTGGGGTCGAACCGAGGTTGTGACGGTTAAAGCGGACCGCCCCATCCACCCCGCCTACAACGGGAGCCCCAAGTCCTTCAATAACCTATTTCAACTTCCTTCGTCGCTATTTCTATTCTCTATTTTCTTTGATTTTACGAGCGACGAGTTATGCAATCCACTAAGCTAGAAGGACTCGAGTCTTCCGTTTGGATTTTCAAATATTCTATTATTTTAGCATGTTTTTATCTGTATTTATTGGATAGATATATCCTTACTACTAAGAGAAGCCCTTATGGGTAAGCCGTCACCTAAGAATTGTTTTACCACTACTTTTGTTTCAGAATTAATTTTGTTAATTCATATTAAAATATTTTCTAGTCTCTTCACTATGTTTAGCACATGGATTAATTTTTTAGAAATACCCTTGCCTTGGTCTCATATCCTTGATGTTTTCTTTATGAAATTACAGAGATGGTTGTTTTCTCTGTGAAATTCAAGATGGTTGTGTTGTCTTTATTATCCTAGAGATTTGAGCTATGGTGCACTAGATATCAATGGGTGCATTTGACAAAATCAACCTGTATATGGTATGGTTACTTGAGCACCATGTCAACACTCAATTTATTTCCCTAAGGAATATTTGATACCCGTAAAAAAACAATGTTACTCCTATATACACATATATTAGTATTCTTGCATTTTTATGTCCCCGAAGGGGATCATATATATATCATCAAACTTGTATTAATTTGCTTTAAAACCTAAAATTTCCCGTACAAACTATATAAAAACTATGGTTTAACTTATTTAATATTTTTTCAAATTTTTTAAATTCATATTATACAAAAAATTGATTGGCTGCAGGAGGTGATGTAGTCCTCTATTCTCGCTTCCCAGGAGGTGGCTGCGGGATGAGGTCACCTTCGCCCCTCCACATGCTATTAATGAAAATGAGTGTTTTTTTTAAGGTTTTGGTGTTCCCTACACAGGTTTGCACTGGTGGGGTTCCTGCATATACCTAACAATACATAACGTGTTGGCTTGAGCTGGAAACTCCCCTGCTATAACTGCACTTGTTTTTACCATCTAACAGTGCACAACTAGAATGAAACCACAATAAATTGATCCAGCTGCCAGAGTAACTGCAGGAGCATTTGAGTAAATGTGGGAGTAGACAGGATGTTAGTTGTAGGTAACTCGAGTGAGCTACCAAAGTAAATACGTGAACAAACAGAGTTGCAGGGCATTGAGCTAAGCCCGTCGCCACACCCACCGATCCAATGCCCCTGTGCATGTAGTAGTATAATATTGGACATGAACTTGTTTTATAATGAAATTTTGCATATATTATTTTTCTCTTTTTTTTCTTTACGTTCCCTTCAACTTTGTTCTTCAAGTAAAATTTTGGGTGTGAACCTTTTAGGAAATTTAGTTATTTCGGACCAATTTTAAAGTTTCTTTATTTCGGACCAATTTTAAAGTTTCTTTTAACATAGTGTAGGCTATTTGTAAAATTAATTGCAATAACTTTGCATACAATAGACATCGTACTTGTTTCCATTTCAAAGGGAAACTATAAGTCTAGAACTTAGAATATTATTGTGGAGCTTTAAAAGTTAAACACAATGACTTGGCCTAATTAGAATCGGACTGGTAGTTACATTATTTTCTATCAATATGTTTCATACTAAATGTAAATTTATTTTTCATACTAAATGTAAATTTTATAGTCATCTTTCCTTGGGATTCTTTATTATCGCATCATTGACTAGGTTTTGTTAAGGAAATACCCTAGGAATACAACCTAGAAAAACTGGCGTGGCTTAAAATTATATAGACTTAGGAAATGTTGTCCTTCCAAACTTCCAAAGTATGAATATAGTTGTTTGTATGCAATTTCATCTCAATGAAGTCCTCATATTATTCTATCCTATCCTATTATTAATTATTAGAACCATCCATGGCTCCTCTAGGGAATCCTTTTGAAAGACATTCTCTCCATCCCTAAGGCTTTGACAAAATGCCAGCACACCCATTTAACCTAGAACAACATTAAGACTCAAGTTAAAAATATTAGTTATTATTTTTTACCAACATATTAGAATCATCCATGGCTCCTATAGGGAATCCTTTTGAAAGAAATTCTCTCTAGCCCTAAGGCGCTAACAAAAGGATAACACACCCAGTTCACCTAGAATAACATTGAGACTCAAAGTAAAAAATATTAGTTATTAGTTTTTCCCAACATATTAGAATCATCCATGTCTCCTCTAGGGAATCCTTTTGAAAGACATTCTCTCAAGTTCTAAGGCTCTAACAAAAAGCTAGCATATCCAATTCACCTATAATAACATTGAGACACAAGTTAAAAATACTAGTTATTATTTTTTACCAAATTTAAGAGGCAGATACTAAGCAACATTGCTGCTAATTCCACTTGTTTAATTATACTTGTATATGAAAAAGCATTATAAAGATCAATAGAATATATCTGTAATATAACTAATGTAAATACTAATTATCATTGAGTTTGTTTCAATTGTTTTACACATGAGGTTTAGGTAACCAAATGAGACATGGGAGTTTTACTCCATTGCATTACCCATATGAAAATAAATACTTCATATTTTTGTCTAATGGGGAAAAACACTTTAAAGAGGGAATTTAAGGACATTTATTATTTAGTTTGATAGTTTAATAGGTACATGCCGCCAACATATGTGAAATCTCTACAAATATTTGTAGTCACACAACTTTCTACATTATTGCATATTTATGGGTTTTAGTTGATTTTAAAAAATAAAGCAAGATCATGAAAACATTTAGGTTGAAGATATGTTTCAAGTATATAATTTGAGTAGATTTAATGGTAAAAATGTTAGGGTCCTACCCTAACTTCCTTACTTTAGGAGTTAGTCAAGTAATGTATGTCATTATCTATTTTGAATAAGGCCAAGTAGTTAGTAACAAACAATTAATATAAAAGGATCTCTCTATTAATTAAGGTCAATGAGGAAGTTAGTAATCAAATAATTATTTGATCCAAGAGGATCCCCACGACTGATCTAGGATTCAGGTCTAATACATTTAATCAAATCCCAAGAAATATGGTGGAGGTTGATTTTAAAAACAGATTTGAAAACTATCCATGTATCATGCAAACCAAAGCAATGCAAGACATGCTGATATGCTTGCATTTCCCTCATGAAATTGAGTCAAGATGAATTTTATTCTTCCAAAGAACTCTGTGGACAGATTTGGATGACTCTAAGTATGTTGAAAAATTCACGACTATGGTGTTGTTTGAGGCATTCTGCATAATCGCATAGAGATTTGGCATACAAAGCTTGACTAGATGATATTCATAGTGCACCCGAAGGATAAGTGTTCTCACAAAATCAAGGAGAATCACACCCATGTTTCCAAGTTTGGAAAAAATACAATGGAATTGTTGGTAGATATGTTACAAATAAATCATCACATTGTAAAATACATGATTTTCCCATAAATATATATTGTTACTTGAGGTATGGGAAGGACATCTCTTCATTGATGGAAAATTGAACCTCTGTTACAAGGAGTTGGCTCGCCATTTTTCTCAAAAAACCTTGAGGCATCATGGATTGAAAGAAACAAGAGGCATTGAGGCTTATTGAGTGCAAATCCCGAGGTTGCTAATCTCAGGAAAACTAAAATTCAACTCTCATGTTTTCCTAGAAGAGGTTGTGGATTACATTGTGGTTTAGGCTTAGGTCATGCAGGCATTCAATGTACTCTTATTGATTGGAAGGGAGGGATCTATTGAAGCTAAGAAAGGTTGAAGTGAACATTTTATTGCAAGAAGAACCCATTGTTATATTCCTATAGAACATAAGATTATTTTGTAGATTGAAACCATTATTTTGATAAAAGAGATGTAATGTTGTATTTTGCATCCATCTTAATGGGTTGGTTCCTCAATTTATGTGAACTCAGAGATTTATCCCAGATGGGTGAATTCCATTATCAATTTTTTGAGTATTGTCTATGCTATTTGAATCAGGGGTATAAATTTCATCTTTTAATATTGATTGTTATTGCTACAAAAATCCAAAATTAGTGAAGGAAATATTTAACACTACATACAGATCAATTTTTCGTATCCAAGCAATTAACCAAGGATTAACTCATATGCTAATTTGTATTTGCACAAGTGTAGGCGTTGAATGCTAACTAGGTCTAAGCTCAAGTGGGGAGAATGTTCTCTTGAAGAGTACAATCCTGAGATTGGTTGGAGATGTTCATTCAAAAGACAAGCAATGGAGCCTTCAAAGGAAGGAAAACTTTTTGAATATGAAGCGATGTTCTGGAAAACCTTTTTGAAGATGAAAACTATGGTGGAAGAATTATATAAGGAATGGAAGAAGAACAGAGAAGGCCCAATTCAAGGCAAAGGAGAAGGTGGTGGTGGTGACCCTCCACAAACTCCTTCATTCTCTCCCTCTCCTTTACGTTCTAGTTCCCCTTCAATTCCACATAAAAAGCAACCATAGAAAACTAATTCTAATTTGATTATGTATTAGTTGAAATTAGACGTGAAATTTGATTTGCCAATGTATAATGAAGAGATTAATGTAAAAATTGGATCATTGGATTAAGGAAATTGAAGTATATCGTAGGGTTCAAAATATTGTGGATGAAGTAAAATTATTTCTAGTTACTCTTCGACTAGGAGAATAGCATTAATCTAGTGGGAGAATAAGATTCAAAAAGATCTTCTTAGGAAAGGTAAAATGATATCTTTCTGGTATAAATTCATAGTCGCATTAAAGAAATAATTTTATCCTTTGGGGTATATGAAACAAGCAATAATCAATTGGAAGAATCTAAGGAAAAATAGAGGATAAAATGTGCAACATTACACTCAAGAGTTTAGAAAGAGGGGATTCCCATTGGGTATTCCTCTTTATATGCAAGAAACTCTTTTGAAATATATTGGTAGGTTGCATATTTATTTGAGAAATACCTTTCTTATATGTTTAATCCAACCAATCTTGATCAAGTTTGAGTCCAAGTTACTCATATTAAGTCAAGGGGGAAAACAACTTCTCAAATAAACCAATTCAACTGGTTGAAGGGAAAAAAAAGAAAGGGTAAAATTGTAACGTACCCACGTTACACATATACATATCTACAATTTAAACCCATGCACTTAAAACAATTTCCTTTACGCATTTCCCATAACATAATTCAAAACACAGGAAGTCAGAAACAAGCCATCCGCACCCAGAAACATATCAGAGTTTATTTCTATATTTTCCTAATTCTCGGTGAAGACTAACAATCCCATAGCAAGGTGAAGGATAATTTATAAGCAAACGTTGGAAAAACACAGAGCTAAATAAACATATCAAAAGGCATTTCAACAAAAAAATACCATTCCAAGCATTCAACACAAAATACAATTCTAATGCCAATAATATATCAATTGAATTTCTTCAGGAATACAAATCCAGGCATTCCACAGGAAATATGGTTCCCTTGCAAATAACATAACAAATTAATACAGCAGATAACTTATGCAATTAAAAGAAAATTAATTCATGAATACAACTTTCTAACAGGATTAATACAACATAATCATGGCTTAGATTTAAGTACACATTCATTCACAGATTGAACCTATCAAATTTACATGAACATTATAATTTAGACATAGATACACTTATTTGAAATTCACATGAAGATTGCAACTGGCTGCATGTGAGCCACGCTCCACCCAACCTTAGAACTTGTCCAGCCTGTAATATTTCAGCTCCCAAGTTCACCCTCGAGCCATGATCCAGAAACTAACCCAAGGTTTCTCACCAACCACCCCCCTTAGCTCACTCACATAGTCAAAGGTGGAAATAACAAAGAGAATGGAGATACCCAGGGGCTCATCAATGAAATAGGATAACAACCAATTCCATGCCAATTCCACAATTGACCCACCTGAGTTCCTTCCCAAAATGCTCATCGATGCACTTCACTGCAAGCATTGGGATTCCCTCTAGGACTCATGCTTCATTGCCAATTGACCAGTGTATGCAACCAAGGAATTCATGGCCAATTCAGTTATCACAAAATAACAATGTTCATGTTATCTCAGTAACTCGGGTTCAGGTTGTCACAGGAAATCTTTCCTAGTTTTCTTCACACTCAAAGAACTCAAAAACGCACAGTGAACCACTTCACTGTCCCCCATCAGAACTTCCCTTCCCAGTATTTTCTTACGGTTCTCTCACCCCGCAGACACACGCCTCGTGCTCCGCGTGCATCCTCCTGCGTGCCTCCCCCCCGACTGGTGTCCCCCCACATAGGTCGTGGGTAGCATCAGCATGCCCCACGTCTGCCTGGATCACCGAGGAAACCTCATTTCCCCTCTAGGATCCCACGTGATTGTCCTTAGAGGAACACATTACCTCCCCGTCCTCAAGCATGAATAGTCACTAAATCATTATATTAATTAATAATTAATAATCATTAATCGTCCCACTAAGGATAAGGCTTAAGGGTATAGATTTTGAGTTTATCATAATATTTTTAGAACAAGGGTTTAGGGAACAAGGTACCTAAGTCAACCTTACCCCCTCACAACCCTCGATTAATATCTGGATCCCCTCTTCAGCGTATCGCTCCTCATGCAGCCAGCTGGTATTTATATTAAATTATTATCATGCTATGCACATACTCATAGCCACAATGTTCAATTTACAATAACAACTCTAACCTGGGCCAGGGGGTGTTACAAAAATGAAATAAACAACCATAGTTAAGAAAGAAGCTGGGAATCCTTCATGTTCACATTACAGAAGGGAAGGAAATATTGATGCTAAGTGCTAGAAACTTCATCATAACTAATACCAAAGAAGCTGGGAAATATGAAGGGTAATAAGAATACCATGACTGCAATCTAACAAGAACTTTGATTATATTCAAGTGATGAAACCAAGATCATGGCCATGGGAATACAAGGTACATCTTGCTAGTTCTACCACTAATACTCTTTTTTGAAAATTTGAAACTATGCATGATGAAATCAAAATACATGAGCTATTCCATATTAGAGTTATCTCAAAACACACTAAGATTGATACACTCTTAGATAGAGGTTCGCAAGTTAATCTCTGTTTTAAAGAAATTGTTAAGGCATTGGGACTTGAAACTATGCCTCCTCCAAAACTATATCATTTACGACGAGCATGTGAAAATGTGAAGCTATAGGTTTCTAAACAATGCAAGCTTATATTTGCAATCACCTTCAAGTTCATAGATGAGGTAGAATTAGATGTCGTAACAATTGATATTTTTAGAATTGTTTTGGGAAATCCTTATTTGTATGAAAAGAAAGCTATCTTTTACGAGGATGAGAACATGTATCATATTACAAAGGATGGGATTCAGTATATTGTAAGATCCCATCATATGAATATTAACTTGTCTCTTGTTACTACATGACAAATGAACAAGGATTATAAATGCAAGAAATAATTTTGTACTCGTGATTGTAAAAGATAAGGATGATGACAAGTCCAAAGCTCTAAAAGGATGCGATCCTAAACATAAGTATGAATTATTTAAGGTTATTTCTAATTATGATGAAGTGTTTCAGGAACCTCAAGGATTACCTCCAAGGAGAGAAATACAACATGAGATTCAAATCTATACACCTCTTCCTAAAATTAGAATGTATAGGTTCTATGTGAATGAGAATAAAGAAATAAAGAAGCAAGTTCAGGAGTTTCTCAAGAAATGAGTGATATGACCAAGTACTTCTACATGCAGATCACCCATTGTGTTGGTATCAAAGAAATATGGTACATGGAGATTGTGTGTGGATTTCTAGTTACAGCAAAAAACCATTACCCTCTTCCTCATATTGATGATTTGTTCAATCAATTACAAAATGAAACTTATTTCACTGAGTTAGAATTAAGAATTGGTTATCATCAAGTAAGTATTAATGAAGATGATATTTGGAAAATTGTTTTTAAAATAAAACAAGGTTTATTTGAATGGGTGCACCTATACCATTTTGGTTGTGTTGATTCTTCTACTACTTTCTTGTGAGTTATGAATGATATATTTAGGCCATACACTAGATTCTTTTGTAATAGTTTACTTATATGGTATATTGATCTTCATTAAAAGTTGGGAAGACCATGTAAAGCATGTTAGGAATGTCTTAGATGTTTTGAAAAATGAAAAACTGCATCTAAATGTGAATTTGGGAAAACATCTTTAGTTTATTTGGGTTTTATACTAGCGGGTGGTGAATTAAAAATCGATCCCTCTACATTTATGAGCTTCCTCGAGGTAGTTTAATATTGAATAAAGATTATTCCTAACTTTTATTTTATTGCATCTCCTTTACATGCTTTGACAAGTACTAAGCAAGTCTTTTAGTGGGGAGTGTTGACCTGAGTTTTGACATAACTAAAAAATTACCTGCAAAGCATTTCAAGTTTGAACGATTTACTAGTTCAACTACGTTATCCAATTCAATAAGACAATTTCTTAATTTGAAATAGAAGTAAAAGGGGGTCCATCTGTACGCATGAAAGGAGAGTGATAGGTTCTCATCAGGGATAATTTTAAGGACCCATACTTATTTCAAAGTGTATAAACCTTGGCGAATCTTACCAATTCTTAAAATGTCGACTATAAAATATTTGGTGATATTTTTCTAAAATTATTTCAATTTCTAAAGATTTTATATAGTTTATATAATAATTTGACGATATTTAGAGTGAAAAAAGTTTACCCCATCAAAATTGGGCAAAATGGGACTTCAAATAATGCAAATAGACGAATATTTTTTTGGAAAAATAACCCATGGACTAAATTTCACCCATAAAATTACCCTTGGTTCTCATGCTTTAAATAATATTGTTCGAACTAACATGTTCATATTCATGCATAAATTAATGGTTAGAAGGATAAGACCCTTACAAGTTTGTTAATATTTTTCTATGACATGTGCATACCAGATAATCTATTTTTAGATGGTTTGGATAACGAAAAAATTTCAAAAATAAAGTAAGACTTTACATGTATAAATTAAAAAAATATAATATGGAGGTAAAACACTAAGAGAAGAATGAGTGGCATCGTGGACCGCATCATATATGTTACCATTTTTCTATAAGAAAATATAGCTTACTATTAATAAGCTATATGTTACCATACTAACCCTGCAAATGAAATATTCAATGAAGAAATGAGTGGCATCGTGGACCGCATCATATATGTTACCATACTAACCCTACAAATGAAATATTCAATGAAGAAATGATATCTTTGGTGGTTAAAATATTTCACGTGAATATGGAATAGTGCATGAAGGGAATGTCATGATGTGTAAGGTGGAAAGTGATGGTACGTTTCATTAATTATTGAATAAGAATACATGATGGTCCTGAGTCCTGACATAGTGTAAATAATGCATGCATTGACATAGTGTAAATAATTCATGCATAGGAAAGTGATGGTACGTTTCATTAATTATTGAATAAGAATACATGATGGTAACATAGTGTAAATAATGCATGCATAGGCCAAATATAAAGGAGGAACAAGGGGAGACATGACATTTTTAGATATGCATCCCAAAATCTCATCATGCTATTCGAGCGGATAATGTTATGGTTAAGATATAGTCAAACTTTTAACAGTTTTATGTCTTATTAGACAAATACTTTTTCTTATTAGAATGATCTTAAAACACCTCTCTTATTCTAGTCCATTCTTCTTTGAAAACATGTTAAAAACACATTTTTTAAAGTCTAAAACAACCTTTGTAAAGTGTAAAATGTGGTTCCAAAAGTTTTAATATCGGGTTTCAAAATTGCACTTTTGGGTTTGAAATTGACACTTTTGGAATTGGATTTTGCACTTTTTGAACCTAATATTGACATTTTCAGAACCGATTTTTGCACTTTTGAAAGTCGATATTAGAACTTTCAAAATCGGGTTTTGCACTCTCGAAAACTAAGATTGTCATTTTCAGAATCTGATTTTTCACATTTTAATTATGATACTAACAATTTAGAAAATGATTTGCTCTTTAGAAACCCCAATCTTGGGATTTGTAAATTTTCAATCCCATTTAGAAAAATACTATTCACAACTTTTAAACTTGGTAACTCATCAATAATAAGACTTTTCAAAAAATCAAACACAATTAGATAAAAAAAATCGCAATACATTATTCAAGTAACTAATTTCTTTTTTTTTACAATAGATATCACATCGTTAAGACCATTTAGGTGTAGCAAAAAAGGACACAATAGATCTAACAAATATGTGTCATTCTTATCACCACGATTATATGTTTTGTAATTACATAGTTTCCTTCGTCATTATAAACATATTTTTCTTTCAAATAGTCTACAATCATTATTTTACTAGCATTATAAGCATCATTTAAGATCTTCCATACATTATTTAATGGTTTGAGATATTCTTTTGGATTCCCAACTCAAACATGGATTTTTTGTTGTTTGACATCACAATCTATTGTGTTAGTATGACTTTAAATTGCTCTTTTTTTAATTCAGTTTTGTCTAAAAAAATATGACAAAAACTCATACACATTTCTAGTTTATGCAGATGTCCATAAACCAACTTCAAAAAAACTAAGTCATTGTTTAAGATTTTTTTTAAAATCTTGGACATATAAAATAAACCTTTTTTCTTGCAATGATGTATGGATTTCTGTGGAATAACTTTTTGAATTAAACTCTAACAAATAGCATGTAACAATACTCCATTTAGATCGAATATAATCAACCATTTATACAATAATCTTGTATTTGTAGGAAAAAACATACAACACAATATGATTAATATACACATCCTTAAGTTGCAAAATAAGGAAGTATATCTACTACCATTATGATATGTATTTTCTTAATATGTCAACACTTAAATAGTTTCATTCATATTTCTTTTCCAAAAACCAATTTTAATATAACATATACAAATTTCACGTAAATACACAAAATTTCAAATCTATCAATTGTGGAATATCATGAAGATGTTGTCTGACCATTCTATGATAACTATATGATAAAGGATCAAAGGACACTTTGAAAACATATCTCATTTCAGGGATACCATAATATTGGATGAGGATGGTTAGGTGTGAGAAATATAGGTATACATGGAAAGACCATATACAAAATAACAAGAAAAGGATATGTCCATTCTTTCATGGGATCGATCTCTTCAATAGATCCATATCTTAGTAGAGTTGCAAAATATTCAAACTTGCATACAAAGAGTCATCCACACCACCATGATAGATGTGTTGGACAACTCTTGTCGTTGACTTTCCTTATGAGAACACCATGAAAGGGAGGTGTTGTTTGTCATTGCTACATTGACTCTATGGTGAAAGAAGGATTGCATGACCCTTCAAAAACATATATCAATTCTTGGACGATATAATATTGGAGGAATATGGTTCGGTGTATACACCATAATCAAGGTTGGGGACACTATACACTTAATGTAAAAAGGAAGGATTAACTGATCCTTTCATGAGATACACCTATTTGGTGGATACAACATTTTAGTATAGATTATGTAGCATGTACGTCAATATGATGTGTATTTTCTAAAACATGTAATCACTTGAATAGTTAAATTCATACATTTTTCAGAAATAGTTTTTAATAAAATAAAGGCAAGTTTCATGTAAATACACCCAAAAAATTGTCTATCAATTTCATATTGACAGTTAAATGTGCTACTAGATCAAAATATATTGCAATCCTCCTCACTATTTTCATCTAAATTTGAACGTTTTAAACTAGCGTGTCATGTTTCGACGACGTCCAAGGTAATTCAAAAGTGAACATAACATTGTTTTTACATTTCTATCTATTTCATCCGAACCATAAAATATCGAACTTGATGGAATTTTTAAATAGTTCTCCTCACTATTGTCTTTTGAATGGTATTGAACTTCATCTATAAACAAGATGTTTGAATTTTCATATCCGTTTCCATACTATATAAGTACATCTTTTAACATTTTCTTGTAAATATGTTGTACTCCACCAATATAATCATACATATGTGACAAGTACTTAGTATGTATACATTGCTAGTGTTCCCAAATAAATATGAAATTTTCATCTTTGAACCATTTGAATTCATTCTTCAACTTCCTTATTTCCGTGAAATCCAAAAAAGTAAACCACAGAGCAATGTCAAAATGTTCTTGTGCAATATTGACGACATCATGAGTCAAATTTCTTGCATAATAATGGTAGTATCCATGCACACAATTTGGCTATCTGTAAACTTCTTTTTTTCCACTAAAAAATTGAACTCCAAACAATAACCCCTCAAGGAAAGGAGATTGGTTGGTGTAGGACCCATGTCCTAGTTTATCTCATGTTTATAAATAAAATTCTAACTTTCCTGCGTTTACATTATGGTTCAAATCTCTGTTCTGTTTTCCAGTTTATGTTAAAATTTCATGCCCGTAAAATAAATATATTGTTTACATTTATAGGTTGAAATATCCATAGAAGGTTGATTCGAAGGGATGGCTGGTTAGGGTTCGGAGGGATGGAGGAACGTGCTAGCCTACTACAGGAGGCAGGGGTGACATCTCTCTGTCACAGTCAGGATGACTGCACGGGTATGGTGGCCGGTGTAATACTCTTCCTTTAAGGTATTTTTGTTCACTTCTTAATGCATTTTTCCTTGTATATCCTGGAAACTGTGGTTTGGCTTGCCGGAAGCTAACGGTCGCGGTCGAGGTGTGGGTGGGCGGAAAACACCCTTCACTGTCACATTTTCATGGAAATATTGGGGCTATGATGGAGGTGGTATTTTCTCGAGGAAGGGTTTCTTTTATTATTTCGCCGCAGGGAGTTTTCGTGTGTCGTCAGGTTTCTGGACCTTGTGTCGGCGTGCTGGGGTTTTGGTAGGGACTGTTGTGCACGGGGGTTCTTGGCTTTGGTGGAAGCAGTGGACTTGGAAGCATCTTCTGAACAGATGGATGAATTTGAAGGTTGGGGGTTGCCAGGTGGAGGACAGATGGAGGGTCAGGTGGGATTTTCTTTTCAGGGGCCTGCAGGTACTGTATCGACCGGCTTGGGCCAGGCGAGGTCGGATTTTGGTTCATTATCCTCGGCATATACGACACCTCCTCGTGATATGCTGCCGGAATTCCTGGATAACGTTGGACGGTCGGTGGATTTGTTGGGTAGCCCTGGCTGGCGGGAGGCTGGGGTATTCTTTGCACGGAATTTGGGTTTTCCAGTCACCGGTTTAGATGCTGTTTATGCAGATGTGGTCGGTTCTGAACAGAATGAGGCTGAGGATGGGGCTCGACTGGCTCCGCAGCAGGCTGGGACACATGAAGGTGATGATGGAGGGTATGTGAGAGTGCCGTTGGAGATTAATGAACACCGAGGCTGTGAAAGTACTATTGTTGTTGATGGGTCTCTGCAGGGTCGTGAAGGGGTTGCTGTGAGGGCAGGGGCAGCACACAAAGGCCCTTGTAGGCGTCGGAAGAGAAGCTGGATAAAAACCCGCATCGTGGGCTCTTACGCTATAGGCGAGGATATCGCCTGGGAACGAATCATTGAGATGTCGGGTTTGACGGTGGTTGGGAGGGTTATGGGCAGAATGTATGCACGACCCACTGTGATGGCTTGGGTGGATTCTCAATGGCGCGCGGTGTTGGGATACACTCCTGAGGTGGATATGTTGCTTCGTGGGTGGTTTGCGGTGGTACTACAATCTGAGGAGGATGTGCGCAAAATACTTGACAGGAATTGGCATTTGAAACATTCACCGGTATTGTTGAAGCCATGGCATCCTCTTTTTGATGCTAGTCGGGAGAGGATTGACAAGTCTCCGGTGTGGGTACGATTACCTGGACTTCCTCTGCAATTCTGGGACATCTGCCACTTTCGACAAATTGGGGATATTCTGGGAAACTTTCTGGAAGCCGACCTCTCCTATTTGAAGACACATTATAAACAAGTTGCTCGAATCTTGGTGAATTTAAATATCCGTGAAGGACTGCCGGAACACATAAACTTGGAATGGGGGCCTGTTAGAATTTCACAGATGCTGGATTATGAGAATGTACCATTCAGATGCCGGAGGTGTCATGTCTATGGACACCCGGAATCAGATTGTTAGCTATCGGCACGATCCATGAATCGAGGGAGGCAAAACCCTTCTGTTTTGGCTTCAATGGAAGAAACTATGAATGGTTTGAACACTGTGACCTCGCCTGAACGGATGGACTTGGAGGAGGACCGGATTGCTGCGGATTTGGATACTGTTGGTCAGGCTACAGTATTGTCTCGGGACGTATTTGAGGAAAACGTTATTGCTGATACAGAGGACAACGGTGGAGATGCCTCAGTGGCTGTGGTTGTTGCGCCGGAACCTGTCTTGCCGGGTATTCCTTCTTATTCTTTTATACCTTCTGTACATCTTATTTTCAATCAGTGCTCTATGGGGGGTATTGATTGGGTTGAGGGTTTGAAGAATCTATCTCTGTCGGGACTGTCTGAGACTCCTTCTCGCACTATTATTAAGCCCACTAGTGGGTGTTTTGGTTTTGCGGTGGGTAAACCTGATGTTAACGAACCCGACTTGCCACCTCTTCTTTTAGAGGACAAACTGATTACTTTTGAACCGGATCCTGGAGAGGTGGAAGTGTTTTCTGAGCCCTCTTCCCCAGACTCATCTATTTCAGGATATAACCTTCGTTCATGCACTAAGAATTCTGGGGGGGGCTTGGGAAAGATGAAGTTGCAGGCCCGGAGGGGCAGAGGCCGACGATCTCATTTATCTAAGGCACAAAACAGAGCCAGATTGGACCTACAGGAGGGGAAACAAGTTTCTATCGAGAGGGCACTTAGAGCAGTGAATGCCCAGACGAAGGTTCGGATATGAAGATCATGTCCTTCAATTGTCGGGGTCTGGCTGGGCCAAAAAAGAAATCAGCCTTCATGAGGGTGCTTACTCTTGAACACCCTGATGTGATTCTGCTACAAGAGACCTTAGGTTTAGGATCTATTATTAAGGAGAAATTGGAACAGTGGTTGGCTGGATGGACCTTTGTGACTCTGGATGTTAGGGGTCGCTCAGGTGGCTTGGCTGTGGGATGGAAGAATTGTACGATTCAACTGCTTAATGCTTGGGGGATGGTATCTGTGCTGGGAGCTGAATTCCTCTCTGTAGACTTGGGTACACGTTTCACTGTGCTTAATGTCTACGAGCCCTATGTAAATAGAGCACCTTTCTGGGATTCATTACTGCAAGATCCTTTATTTGAGGGTGAATCGATTGTGGTGGGGGGTGATTTAAACTTCACCTTAGGACATTCTGAAGTTTGGGGACCACAAGCACATGTGGATCCTTTGGTTGGACACTTTCAACAGAGATTGGTTCAAAAGAACCTGTTGGATATTGAACCTATCAAGCTGAAACCCACTTGGAGGAATAACAGGAGTGGAGAGGCCAGGGTGGCAAAAAGATTGGATCGTTTCCTGGTGGCTGAAACTTTGGTGGACAGGTTTTTTCAAATCAGGCAATGGGTAGGAAGTGGAGGGGATTCTGACCACTTCCCTATCTTTCTTGAGATCAGAAGAGGTCCTGATAACCCACCTAGCTCACTTAAGTATAACAAGAATTGGTTTAGTGATGACTCTTTCATCACCCTATTTCGGGACCTTTGGAGGCCTTTTGATGAGGAGCATGTACGAACAGGAGCATTTCAGTTCGCTGAGAACATTCATAGATTAAAAGGTGCTGTTAAAACTTGGGCTTTTGAAAAGAAATTGAGGGATGATGCTGATTTGAAACTTATAGAGGATGAACTTTTACAGATCTATGAGGGGGATGGGGGGGGTCTCCTGACTTTGGAATCCAAGGCAGAAATGGCCAGGTTGGAAGGCAAAAGAAATAAATTGCTGTTGGAAAAGGAGGAAACCTGGAGACTTAAGAGCAGGGCGATTTGGCTGGAATGTGGGGATGAGAACACTAAATTTTTTCATGCATATGCCAGGGGGAGGAAGGCGGTCAACACTATTTGGAGCTTGAAAGATGAAGCAGGTAATGAACATTTCGATTTTGAAGGAAAAGCTCGGTGCGGGGTGGGACATTTCCAGAATTTATTCAAAGCTCCTGTACAGGCTACTATTGCAGAAGTTATTAGGATCGCTCAATTATTCCCTCGGTTTGCTGAGGAGGAGGATAATAGGAGACTGATGCAAGCAATTACTGAGGAGGAACTGAAGGAGGTCCTTGGTAGCTTCCAGAAGGACAAGAGCCCCGGGCCGGATGGATGGACTGTGGAATTTTTTACCACACTCTTTGAGATTATTGGATTAGATCTTCTACAGGTGGTAGAAGATACCCGTTTGAATGGAAGGATACCTGCATGTTTCAACTCTACCTTTATTGCCCTCATACCTAAAAATGATAACCCAGCTACCCTCTCAGAATTTAGACCTATTTCTCTGTGCAATTGTATTTACAAGATTGTGTCAAAGGTCATAGCACGACGTTTCAAGGTAACACTTTCTGAACATATTTCAGCTGAACAATTTGGCTTCCTTGAAGGTCGTCAGATACACGAGGCTATAGGGGTGGCACAGGAAGGACTACACAATATGAAGACTAGACACATCAGAGGAGCTATACTAAAAATTGATTTATCCAAAGCATACGACAAGGTGAGTTGGATTTATATCCGGCTCCTTCTAACACATTTGGGTTTTGGTATCAATTTTATTAGATGGATCATGTCATGTATAACTACTGTATATTTCTCTGTGTTATTGAATGGAGCTGCCACACCTTTTTTTCATGCGGAAAGAGGACTTAGGAAGGGATGCCCTCTTTCCCCGCTACTCTTTTTGCTGGTGGCAGAAGGCCTTAGCAGGGCTATCATTGCTGAAAATTTACAGGGGCGGTTTAAAGGCATTGGCATTGGGGAGCAGTTATTTGTCACTCACTTATTATTCGTGGATGACATTATCATATTCTGTTCTGGTGATCGAAGGGATACTCGGCATTTGAAGGAGGTCCTGGAACTTTTTTCAAAGGCGACGGGGATGGATATAAATGCTGAAAAGTCCACTCTTACTACACATCTGCTACGACCGGGAGAGGAACGGGCACTTGTTGAAAACTTCCCTTTTAAATTATCTACTCTTGATGAGGGATTGAAATACCTGGGTTTCTCTTTAAAAGCCAATACATATCTTAAGAAGGATTGGCGATGGCTAATCGGTAAGGTGGAGAAACGACTGAATGTATGGAGTCACAAGTGGATGTCGAGAGTGGGCAGACTGGTCTTGGTTAAGGCCGTTCTAGAAGCCATTCCTGTTTATTGGATGTCTCTGTCCTGGATACCCAAAGGAATCCTTGAACATATCAGGCGGTTATGCTTTAGATTCTTGTGGAGTGGTAAGAAGGAAGGACAGGTCACCCCTTGGTTCAATTGGAAGCGGATTGCTGTCCCTAAAGGGCTGGGGGGTTGGGGATTAAAAAAAAAATTTCTGTTTGCTCAGGCGCTGGCAGCTAAGGGTGGCTGGAGACTTCTCAAGACAAACAGCTTATGGACCAGGGTTATTATTGGGAAATATCTATCTGACACTAACCTGGATGAATGGATTAGGAGCCCCCGGAAATCACATATCGGTGGATCTGTGATTTGGAAGGCAGTGGTAAAATCCTTTTCACTGGTGGAGAATTATTTGGCGTGGAATGTGGGTAATGGCGAACTGGTGAGAGTCGGTAGAGATCCATGGATCGGGAGTGAACAGTCACATTTGCTACCCGAGTTTGTTGTGAACTCTCTGGAATTTAGGGGTATTCACACTCTTAATCAACTGGCTGTGCAACGACCTGATGACCCGTGGATACAACATTGGAGAACTGCGGATAGTTTGGGCTTGGGGGACCGGGAGGCTGTTTTCCTGAATAATTATATCAGTGGTCTGAATCGGGCTTGCATACACCTTTCGAACCAGGAGGATGTATTGACTTGGGAGCTGGATCCTGCGGGGATTTATACACCTAAGATGGGATATCAGGTGCTCAGTGCAGGAGCAATTGAACGGGATGAGGTCTGGTGGTGGAGATCTCTGTGGAAACTTAAATGCCCTTCAAAGAACCGACTTTTCATGTGGTGTGCTCTGGAGAATCGAGTCCCGACCTGGGATATCCTACAGAAAAGAAATTTTCAGGGCCCGGGCTGGTGTGTCTTATGTAAAATGGATATGGAAACTGTCACACATCTCTTCATCACGTGCCCGTTCTCAATGGCTGTATGGCATGAATGCACTCGTTTGGTAGGTTTTGTTTGCAGATGGGAAGGAACCTCTGTGGCTGTTGCATGGGAGAGCTGGTGGAGGCGGACATATAACAATAAGAAACTGAAGATCCTATCACTGCTGATCATCTGGGGGATTTGGCTGGCTAGGAACGGGGCAATCTTTCAGGAAAAATCTTGCACACCGGCTATTATTTGCTCAATGGCGGTGGGTCGGTATCTTGCTTTCCCCGAACATGTCAGGACTGCTCATCAGAGACGTAATCTGGAAGTGGATATTGACAGATCTTACCCATGGGGGTTTTTTGATGGAGCAGCTGGCAATGAGATTTGGGGAGGGGGTGTTGTTCTTTATCTTTCCAATTCACACTTCTATACTATCATTATGGGGCTTGGAATGGGAACCAACAATTATGCAGAAGTCATGAGTTTAAAGCTATTACTCATCTTTGCTGCTGATAGGGGTATTTCTAGGCTGGCGGTATATGGTGATTCCATGAATTCCGTAAATTGGATCAATAAAACACAAGCTTGCAGAGTTCTCAGACTTGCAAATATACTATACACTATCCAGATGCTTAAACAATCCTTTGACACACTTATATGCCGGCATGTGTACAGGGAGAGTAACCAAAAAGCGGACCAGGCTTCCAAAGATGGGCAGAATATGGACTTTGGCACCTGGAAAGTAGTCGAAGAGATGGAGGGCCAAAGAACCGAGTTCTCACTCAGACCATTTATCGAATAACCAGCAATTAATGATAGTATATATCTGAAAAACACAGTTTTTAAGTTTTATGGTTTTAGTGTTGATTTTCATAATTGGCATGAAGGTTATATTTATAATATTTTTGAAGATGTACGAACAAGATAGTCCGTTGGGACAGAAACAGTATATTTTGGAAAAATAGGAATGCAACATATTTTGCTTCTTGAAAGTAGACGATGGAGTCTCATCAACTGAACCATAAGTATGGAATTTTTGATAATTCACTGATACAGTGAATACAGATTGTAATTCTGATCTCCTTGGATGAATAGAATTATGCTTTTTTCTTTTGGAAAAAAAAAAAGGTTGAAATATCCATAAGTGGTATTTAATTGTTCTAACATTAATACTATTTGTGCATGTGTAACAACATATACAAATATGTGTCAATTTACTCTAAATTTAATTTCCATTATAACATGAAATAGTAAATATTGATAGAGTTAGAATGGATTATATACCTGTAGGAGAAATACCTTTAGATAGCTAGTAGTCCCCTTTTGCTGCTCATTTTTACTTGTTGTATGCCCTACAACCAACAACTTTCCCAACCCTGGAAACTCAACTGACCAGACAATATGGTATTCCACCCTGCCAACTGGCGAGGTCTTGCCAACCACCCAACTCCAAAAGTTCCCCTTTGGACCCCCAAGCCCAAATCGAGTACAATCCAACCTTTTTATCCCTTCTGCAAATTCTCCAACAAGAACCCTCTTCTCTTATCCTCTGTAATTTTCTCTCCCTACTAAAATTCCCAAAATATCCAAGATGATGATCCTTTCTCCCCCTTCTCTTCTGAACCTTATTCTCCTTCCTTCTTCGACTCTTCCCCATGTCATTACTACCCTTATCCCCCCACTATTAATGTTCTCCCCCTAAGTCTTTTCTCGATCTCATCCCCATGACTCTCATTAATAATTAAATTATTATAAATGTGTTGGTTCGGGTCACCTACCAACCATCACTTCTCATTAAATAAATCTTATCCCTTTAATTCCTTTTATCATTTGTTGACTCATAGTTCAACATTTCACAATTTAATTAATATTTTTATTAATTAACTCAAATACAATTTAAAAGCATTGTTAAATAATGACATAAGGAAACTACTACCACATTCAATAATTTGAACCTTAAATATAATTACCCTAATTAATACTTATTTATTACCGTATCCTAATTAATTAATTAATCCTAATTGTTTATAATTAACCAAATCATCATTCATGGCACTATTACCACATTCAACATTACACTCTTAGTTACATTTAACTTAATTAGCAATTATTACTAAAGATAAGAATAGTCTCATTAACATTAATTAATCATTATTAACGCATAATTAACATTAGTCAACATTATTAACATTAATCGACAATAATTAACATTAATCAATATCATTAACATTAATCGGAAATAATTAACATTAATCAACATTATTAACATTAATCGACAATTATTAACATTAATCAACATTATTAACATTAATCAATATTATTAACATTAATCGACAATAATCAACATTATTAACATTAATCATCATTCATTACCACCCAAGTTACTTATTCATCCTGTTCCATTATTTTTATCATAAATTACTAACTCGACATATTAATTTAATTTCCTGGTTAGATAAGTAGTAATAATGTAATTAAGGCCTAAACATTATAGTTCAGTAATATTTCACGCAATTTATTAATATGTAGGCGAGTTATGTAAGCGTAGCTACGGCTTACATACCTCGTGTAGGTACACTAATAGTACTAAACCACACAACATTCTCACTCAATTAAGTTACAGTTTACTAACGTATTCTTAACACAACTTGACTGTTGGATCATTCACTTAGTTACATAAAATTAACCGACAGATAATAATACCAATTACCAAGTCACGACACATGACTCTGCAAGTCCTCAACATACACAATTAGATCAAGTTTACTTCCCGACTTCAAGCTACACCTATCTACCTACATTGTATACCTAATTCACAACTAACTTCCACCTCCTATCCTTTCCTCTGCTGGACTACCCTGAAGTGTCAAGCCATGACTGAATCCAGTCAGAACCCATAAGAGGAAGTGTCAACTACATCGACCAAGCTTCCCCAATATGAAACCACCAGTCATCATCACACACCTTGGGGAGCGCATTGTAGCATAACCCTCCCATGACTCTAGGTTTCGGGGATAAACAGTGGGTAAATCCTTTACCCCCCCTAATGGAACAAGGGACTATGTCTACACCGACATAATAACTACGTTGCACTTGTACTCAGTTTGTCATCGTATAACCAATCTAGGTGGTTGAGTTTCCTGAAACCCTACCCCAACCATACATCATAATAAATATCATAATAATCATGTGAAAAGAAATAATGCATCACTTGCATACCATTTATCTTTCGGAGTCTATATCCCCAAGGCTCTCCCACCTCGTAGGATCCAGCTATCGCTTAGCCATTTTAACCTGTAAGTTAGTCCCTGGCATACCATCTAGAATATCGTGTACAAATCCTCGACCTGTACACATACATTTCATCATAACATAAAAATAATCAATTCATTTATTCACCATGCACTTGGCATAACATTCATTCATTCAACATATAACTTAACGCTATCCACGTACCCATCATTCATTAACTTGCATATCTGAGACATAACTAACACATGATACATATATCAAAACATGACTACATACCATAATACTAACATCACACACACACACACACACATATATATCTCAGCAAAATAATAGAACCATAAGTCCACAATGTCATCAAACCAATGAAGTCTCACAATTAAGAAAAATACAACATATAATCATAGTTCATGTAGTAATGTCAAAACAGGGCGTTACATACACCCATCCTTCAGGAAAATTTGTCTCGAAGTTATGGTCAAAATAGTGTGGGATAATCACAACGCATGGTCTTTGTGTCCTCCCAGGTAGCAGAACCTAGGCTATATCGATCCCTCTGGACCTTAACCTGGTCCACCAAACGATTCCTGAACTATCTAACCCTGTGGTCTAATATACGTAACGGTTCAACCCTGATGGTCCCCTCGTCCAAAACCTGCAATTCCTTCCAATTTATTTTATGAGACTCACCATCCACATAATGTCGTAAAACAGGTACATGAAAAACATTATGATTTTTGTACAAATGGGGTGGTAGCGCAAGACGATACGTGACGAGTCCAACCTTCTCCATAATTTCAAAGGGTCCTATAAATCATGGAGACAACTTTGTCCCTTTCCCAAACCAGATGGTACTTTTTCTAGGCCTGATGCGAACGAACAATGAATCCCCAACCTTATATTTTCGGTCAACCCTATGTGCATCGACATAACTCTTCTGTCTATCCTGAGCTTCCTTTAACCGTTGTCTAATATGAACAACCTGTTCTTCCATCTCCTGAATCAACTCAGTTCCTATAATTACTCGATCCTCTAACCTTTCCCAGCTCAATGGTGTTCTGCATGGCCTTCCATATAATGCTTCATATGGAGGCATCCCTATTGAGCTATGTTAACTGTTGTTGTAAGCAAAATCTACCAAACGTAAGTGCTTTTCCCAATGAGTCTGTTGATCCATGACATACACGCTAAGCATGTCCTCCATTACCTGATTCACTCTTTTTGTTTTCCCATCTGTCTATGGATGGTAAGTGGTACTTAGGTTCAACTGAATACCTAACGTTGACTACAAACTTGTCCAAAATATGGACGTAAACCTGTAATCTATGTCTGATATAATCTTCTTGTGAAACCATTAGAGACGCACTATTTCATTTATGAACACACGAGTTACATCCGTGACATCATAGGTATCCTTCACTGGAATGAAGTGAGCATTTTTGGTCAGTTTGTCCATGATCACAATAATGGCATCATGCCTATGAGAGGTAAGAGGCAATCCCACCATGAATTCCATGGAGATAACCTCCCATTTTGACATAGCAATGTCATGCAGTTGCAATAGTCCTGCTCGGTGGTGATGGTCAGCTTTTACTTGCTGACACTCAAAGCACTTAGCGACGAATTTAACCATGTCGCACTTCATTCATTCCCAAAAGAAGAGTTGCTTCATGTCTACATACATCTTCTTTACACCCAGGTGTGTGCAATATACTGCTATGTGGACTTCCTTAAGGATAGTCTCTCTAATATCTCCCTCCTCGGGAATATACATCCTCCCTTGATATTGTAACAACCCATCGGCTTCCAACTCATATCCTTCAAACTTAGGTCCCACCAGTTTCCCATTTTGGAGTGTCGACATGACCTTTAGGTACCAACTATCCTTGAGTAGCTATCCTAATACCCTTTCCCTCAAATCAACCCTCAAAAGTATGAGAGAGAAAAGTATCGGTCTTTTGCTCAAGGCATCGGTAATCAATGCAAAGACGCAAGGAACCATCCTTCTTCTTCACAAAAATTACTAATGCACCCCACGGTGAAATACTTGGTCTGATGAACCCTAGGTATAGCAATTCCTTCAACTACATTTGTAACTCACAAAGTTCTAGGGCCTTCATCCTGTATGGTGTCTTCGATGTTGGCTCCGAACCATGTTTTACCTCAATGGTAAAATCAAGTTCCCTCTTAGGAGGTAACGCATGCAATTCCTTTGGAAATACATCACTAAATTCGGCTAACACTGGGTAATCATCGAAGGAGGGTCCCTTCTCATTGTTTACCACTTCAACAATATACAACTGACATCCCTGTGGCATACATCACTTTACGTTCATCATGGATATGAAACGTAGGTACACCTTCCGTTTGATACCCTAGATCTCGATGGCCTCTCCTTTGTCATCAAAACAAAGAAATTTCTTCCCATAATAGTTCAAGAAAGCTCGATGTTACTCAAGCCAGTTCATACCTATGATAAGATCATAAGTTTCGAGGGTGGTGACGTACACCTTGACTTGTGTAACACACACCCTGAGATCCACTACGCACTTTTCAACACTAGGTCCTACCACTTGCTTTACCCCTAAAGCCATTTCGACTAAGTTGAAATCATCATGCTCATAGGTTGCCAACCCACATTTGTCTAATGCATATGGAGAAATAAAACTATTTGTAGCACCAGGATAAAACAATATTCTAATTTTAACATTATTGACCATACCTGATGATTCCACCATAGTGGATTGGTGCTCTGCCTTATGGTTATTCACTATTGCAGAGATCTGATGCCTACTACCCCCACTCCCCATTGGATCCTTTCCTTCTCGGTGCACTGTACCGGATAGTAATTCGGGATAGTCACGTTGGTAATGTGGACCTCCACATCCCCAACAAGCAACCTGTAACAGAGTAGGAGATATGACCTTCTCAAACCTCTGAGAGGGGTTCCTCCCCCTAGGACCCCTTCCCCTGCCAACTGATCCTCTAAAATTTCTCACACTCTAGTGAGTTCCTGTGGCTGATTGGGACACTGATCTAGTTGCCACTGACCTGTCTACTACCAAAACCCTTGGTGTCTACCTGTTTCCATAGGGAGGTGGCTTCGCATACCCTCCCCGAGGGTAGCTTTGAGGGGCCTTCCCTACAAACCCTGACTACTGAGAATCGAATGACCTGATGGGATTTGCACCCAACATCTCCTCTGTATAACAAGCACAATCAACCGCTTTGGCAACCGAAGTCGGTTTCCACATCCGCACTTGGGCCCTGATCTTGGTATTGAGCCCATACATGAAGCACTCAGCCTGGTGTTTGTTGTTGTCCAAGTAGGGGACATACTTGAATAATTCCATGAACCTTTCTTCATAATCCTCCATGGATATATTCCTTTCTACCAAGGCATGAAGGGCCCCTGCTTGTTCTTCCTGGTAGGATGTGGGTAAGTACTTCCCTTTGAACTTTTCCACAAATAGTTCCCATGGAACCGTGTCTGGTGTAAGGTGCAACTTCCTTTCTTCGTTCCCCCACCAATTCAAAGCGACCCCCTTTAGTTGAAATATGGCGATCTTTGACTTGGACATGGAAGTGTACTCCTATAGGGTTAAGAACCTGGTCATCTCTTCCAACCAAGATTAATCTCGTATCCATACTCAACCCCCTGAAAATTCTGGAAGCCTTATCTTCTAAAGTTCCCTTGTGATATCCTGATGCAGAGGTCGTAGTACCGTGTTCACTTCTACTTCGGGAATTTCTTCCCTTAGTGGAGGGGCCTCCACTTCTACTTACGAGGTAACACTTCCTCTCTGTAGTTCCCATATTGTTTTATTTATTTCCTGCATAGAGCGCAATATAAGGATGGTCTCTGGTGATGGTGCCGGTACATTTAGTTCAAGTAAATCCGCCACACGACCTCGCCCCCGACCTGCTCGCATCCTTACCATGTTTATTCCTGTAATCATGGCATAATACGACAATTAGCATAAGATGACATCCGAACTAGGTCACTACTAAACTCATACTCAGACATATTAGAGTGTGAAACGCTATATCGCACTTAACTTGACCTAGTCTTAGTTACCTTGGGTTGCTTTCAAGCTCGGTAACCATGTTCAAATTTAAGTTATAGTTTAACCCCGTCATAAACTCAACCTAACATGTAATTTAATTAATTTATTTACATTAACATTAATTGTTATCATAATTATTAATAATACTAATGTTAATTAACCATTATAATAATTAAATTCATAACAATTAACATTATTACAAAATAATAAATTTTACTTAATTTTTAGGTAAATTTAGAATACAATTTACAATTTACTAATGTTTACTCAAAATACAATATTTTAATACGATGTTACCGTATGCAATTTATGATTTATAAAACAATGTTACTATTTGCAATATATTAACATTGCATTATTATTTTATTTTTGTATTAAAATATAAAATAAATAAATAAATAACAACTTAGGGCATATTCGCTCAACCAGTAACACACGGTATGGTTTGGACATACCCCATCGAGTGTGTGCATGATGGCCACGTGGCCCACATGCAATTAATTATTAAAAAAAAATCAACCCTAAAAAGCGCAAACCCTTTCAGGATGGTCATTTTCTCATGTGTTTTTTCGGCAATCCTGGCTCTGCAACTCTGCCACCAGAGCGAACTACAACTACGCCATGGCGAGGGGCTCTGTAAATGTAGCCTACCAGTTTAAGGTATAGCTGATCCCTCAACTTAAATTCCATTTACTTGATTTTACTTTTATTTTTATTTTTTTTATATAAACATTTTTTTTTATTTAACCTTCAAGGGTTTGTAGAGGGTGGCCTCGTGGCCATCTCCTCTTCTCCTCCTCCCATCGGAAGTGGAAGCCTTGTTGCCCTTCGTTTCCACCACTGGTGCTATATGACCTGGGCATGAGTCCACCCTTTGGACGAGCTTCCACAACATCCCTTGTATGAGCTACAAGAATGGAAACATTGCTATCTTCGCCGGCAATGACGCCTGTGGCGAGTGCCCTCTCTCATAAAGCAGGCCCTTTCTTATATTTGTCTTTATAAAAAAAAATTTTTATTGTTGCACTGCTTTGAGTTGTTTACATGATTGGCAGGGAAAATTTGCACAAATATTATTTTTTTTATTTTTTATATACATCTTATTGCTCCATCGTGGGCTCTCCCCTGGGTTCTCTCTCATAGGTTCTCCCTTTTGAGCAAAGATACGTCATGCACAACTAATCTCCTTCGTGGACTGCTCTCACCTCATGTTCTCTCACTATGCAGCCCTGCTAGTCCTCCTCCCTTTGCACCCGTCCATGGTTCCCTTCATCTCGACCTCCAGCATGGACTGCATGTGCCCGGCGACCTCCCCCTTCTCATGCGCGGGTCCTTGAGGTAGGGTAATTGTACCTCCTCTCCTCTCTTCTATATAGACGCATTGAGAAAATGGAAGCACCCCTTATGGGTTTCTCCCTTCGGTTGCTTGGTTGTTGGGCTTGTGGTTTGCACCGTCACTCTCTGCACAGCTCTCCCTTTGTCCTGAGGTGCGTAGAGGTGGTGGACTCTGCATTGGTGGGATTGACCATTCGGTGGATGCGTAGAGAAATAATCATGGACTTGTGGCTCTCCCATTGCATAAGCTTGTGGCCCCCTTCACGCAAAAGGGAGTGGGTTCTTCCCCTCCACACATATCGCACCCTCCTCTTCTTTTCCCAGGTCGGTGTGCCCTCTGGGATTGTTGGCTCATGGCCTTCCTAACCGGCTGCACCCAGGCCGCAACTATGGATTCCTTGGCCGAGTTGCGCCCAGGCCGCAGCACATGGTGCTAGATGGGAATCCCATGGCAGTAGCTCAGTTGCTGACAAAGAAAAATTTCACAATAAAAATTATTTTTGTTTTAAAAAAAGAATTATTTCTTATTTAGTTTTTTTTGGTTTAAATTTTAAAATTTAATTAATAATTTTTTTTGTTTTGTTTCATATGTCGTATATGTAAATAAAATATATACATATAGTTTGTTATAGTTTAGCTTTTAAAATTAAGCTTTATTTATAATCCTTTTTGTTTTTGTTTTAATTTAAATGAAATTTAAAATCTCCTTTTTTTTTTGTTTAAATGTAGATTTAAATTTAATTTAAAGTTAAATTTTCTTTTGCTCATATAATTTTTTTTTTGTTATAACTTAAATTTGTTCTTATATATATATATATATGAACGAGAGTTATATATCATATAACTATACGAGAGTTATCATATATCTCTCATTCATCTATATATATATATATAACTCTCGTTCATATGTATGTATATGAACGAGAGTTTTATATATATATATATATATATATATAACACTCTCGTTCATATATATATATAGAGAGAGAGAGATATAGATATAGATATGAACGAGAGTTATATATATATATATATATATATATATATATATATATATAACACTCTCGTTCATATATAGATATAGATATAGATATAGATATAGATATAGATATGAACGAGAGTTATATATACATATATATATATATATCCCTAGGTCTCTAGTAAATTCCAAATTTATTTGGTCGAAAAAAATAAAAATAAAAGTATAAAGTAATAAAGTACTAGGGTTTCTTTGTTTAGATATTTATACCTCTAACCAATGTCTCTATTTCCTACAAGTGTAAAGCTTTCGGAACCTAGTGGTGGACAGAGTTATGTGCATAGTATAGTTCTCTAATTATCCTATATATATAGAGAGAGAGAGAGATTTCTAATTAAAGTTGGAAAATTTTAATTCCCTCTAAATTGGCAAGTCCTTGTAGAATTTTAGCCATATTTTACAGTCATATATCACTCTATAGTGAGGCCTCTGGTTCCAGATTTGGAACCTGGCTCTGATACCATGTGTAGGACCCATGTCCTAGTTTATCTCATGTTTATAAATAGAATTCTAACTTTCATGTGTTTACATTCTGGTCCAAGTATCTGTTCTGTTTTCCAGTTGATGTTAAAATTTCATGCCCATAAAATAAATATACTGTTTACATTTACAGGTTGAAATATCCATAAGTGTTATTTAATTGTTCTAACATTTACTATTTTTGCAGGTGTAACAACATATACAAATATGTGTCAATTTACTCTAAATTTAATTTCCATTATTACATGAAATAGTAAATATTGACAAAGTTAGAATGGATTATATACCTGTAGGAGAAATACCTTTAGATAGTTAGTAGTTCCCTTTTGTTGTTTCTTTTTCCTTGTTGTATGTCTTGCAACCAACAAATTTTCCAACCCTGGAAATTCAACCAACCAAACAATCTGGTATGCCACCCTGCCAACTAGCGAGGTCTCTCTGACCACCCATCTCCAAAAGTTCCCCTTTGGACCCTCGACCCCAAACCGAGTACAAGCCAACCAGTTTATCCCTTCTGCAAATTCTCCAATAAGAACCCCCTTCTCTTCTCCTCTATAATTTTCTCTCCCTGCAAAAATTCACAAAATATCCAAGATGATGATCCTTTCTTGCCCTTCTCTTCTGGACCTTATTCTCCTTCCTTTGACGACTCTTCCCCCTGCCATTACTACTCTTATGCCCCCATCATTAATGTCCCCCCCCTTAGTATTTTCTCGAGCCCATCCCCATGACTCTCATTAATAATTAAATTATTATAAATGTGTTGGTTGGGGTCACCTGCCAACCATCACTTCTCCTTAAATAAATCTTATTATTTTAATTCCTTTTATCATTTGTTGACTCATAATTCAATGTTTCACAATTTAATTAATATTTTTATAATTAACTCAAATACAATTTAAAAACTTTGTTAAATAATGGCATAAGGAAACTACTACCACATTCAATAATTTGAACCTTAAGTGTAATTACCGTAATTAATACTTATTTATTACCGTATCCTAACTAATTAATTAATCCTAATTATTTATAATTAACCTAATCATCATTCATGGCATTATTACCACATTCAACATTACACTCTTAGTTAAATTTAACTTAATTAACAATTATTACTAAATATCAGAATAGTCTCATTAACATTAATAATCATTATTAACACATAACTAACATTAGTCAACATTATTAACATTAATCGACAATAATTAACATTAATCAACATTATTAACATTAATCGACAATAATCAACATTAATCAACATTATTAACATTAATCATCATTCATTACCACCTAAGTTACTCATTCATCCTGTTCCTTTATTTTGATCATAAATTACTAACTCGACGTATTAATTTAATTTCCTTGTTAGATAAGTAGTAATAATGTAATTAATGCCTAAACATTATAGTTCAATATTATTTCACGCAATTTATTCATATGTAGGCGAGTTATGTAAGTGTAGCTACGACTTACATACCTTGTGTAGGTACACTAATAGTACTAAACCACACAACATTCTCAATCAATTAAGTTACGGTTTACTGACGCATTCTTAACTGACAACTTGACTGTTGGATCATTCACTTAGTTACATAAAATTAGCTGAAGGACAATAATACCAGTTACCAAGTTATGACACATGACTCTGCAAGGTCCTCAACATACACAGTTATATCAAGTTTACTTCCCAACTTCAAGCTACACCTATCTACCTACATCATCTACCTAATTCACAACTATCTTCCACATTCTATCCTTTCCTCTGCTGGACTACCCTGAAGTGTCAAGCCATGACCGGCTCGAGTCAAAATCCATAAGCGGAAGTGTCGACTACATCGATTAAGGTTCCCCAGCAACCAACTACTAGTCATCATCATACACCTAAGGGAGCACATCATAGCACAACCCTCCCATGACTCAGGGTTTCAGGGATAAATGATGGGTAAAGCCTCCACCCCCCCTAATGGAACAAGGGACAATGTCTACACTGACATAATAACTACGTTGCACTTGTACTCAGTTTGTCATCGTATAATCAATCTGGGTGGTTGAGTTTCCTGAAACCCTACCCCACCCATACATCATAATAAACATCATAACAATAATGCAAAAATAAATAATGCATCACTTTCATACCATTTATATTTCGAAGTCCATGTCCCTGAGGCTCTCCCAGCTCGTAGTCCATCCAGCTATCGCTTAGCCATTTTAACCTGTATGTTACTCCCCAACATACCATCTAGAATATCGTGTACAAATCCTCGACATGTACACATACATTTCATCATAACATAACAATAATCAATTCATTTATTCACCATGCACCTAGCATAACATTCATTCATTCAACTTATAACTTAATGGTATCCACATACTCATCATTCATTAAATTGCATATCTGAGACATAACTAACACATGATACATATATCAAAACATGACTACATACCATAAGAGTAACATCACAAACACACATATATATATCTGTAACATGCCTCAAATTTGACCATTATTATTATTATTACTTTTGTAAATATAATTATGATTGTGTAAGTGGCCCTGGTGAGGAGCTCAAGGCCAAGGCCCCACCAGTGGACCTTGGAACTATTATTGTTCATAAGTGTCATTTTGGACTTAAGATACGAATGAAGACTATGCAAATAAACAAACAAGGTAACACATTCACTAGGGGAGAAAGAGATCGACGGGCTAGGAAGCCATGATAATCAAGGACACTTATGATAGGGGGGTCATCTTAATAAAGTGACAGATTACCTTGTCTTAGTTGTCGTCGTAAGTGGACGGCAAGCACTGTTTGTCGCAAACTTAAGTAAAGGCTTATATATATATATATTAGCATAAAACTATGTAGTAATCGATAATGCTAAGTAATATGACAATTAAGTGATTGTCTTAATTCCGGCACAAGGGTGCTCAAGAAATACAATCATCTCCTATAAAGAATTTCAGTAATTATCATTGCATGATAAGTGAATGGACATATGTAGAAGTAAGCCAAGAGAAACGTAACATATCTAATACTTATAAAAGTATGAAATAAATAATCAAATCCCAAATGACCCAATTAGAACAAGGGATTATCCTAAAAATCATTTTTTTTTAGTACTTATTGGGAATACTTAAGAACATCATTAAACATATATATTTTGTATAAAATATAGTCACATATATAATTTCAAACCTAGGAAGATATACATATATATATATATACACTTATATATATATAAATACATACATGATTATGATGTCAGGAAAGGCCACTTAGCCATTTCATTTTCATATGTAACTTACTATGACGATATGTTAAGGAGAAAATAGAATATCACTCCTATCTATGTATCTTAATATAAAGATTAAAGCATATATGAAGGATTTATGGCCATTATATTACACAAGGTGTAACTACAAATGATTATAGATATGTATGCAAACTTAATTATATAAGTGTACATATAATTACATGTTATATATATATATATATTATTTCTACATGCTAAACAAATAGCTAGATAAAAGAAAATGCATGCCATAGTTACATGGGATCTTTTTAGTACTCCAACACTTGTTGGATCCGTCTTGAGAGATATATGGAGGTGGTCTCCCTCGTGGAACGCCTACCATCACCATACTCATTTCTCCACTAAATCACTATTAACCATAAGGCTGGACGGATCCTCCAGTGTAGCGACACATGTGCGCCTTATGGAGTCGTAACTCGTAGTGGGGGAGTTATCAAAAGAGACACGACATCTTGAGTAGTTGGTCGAGCCATAAATTGATAAGAGTGGGTGTTTGACGGATTCTCAGAGGAGAGTGTCAAGTCCGTGTAATGCACCATGAGGAGAAAGTCCTGTATTCTACTTAATGTTGTCTACTGGATGGAAATGAACACCATTTTCATTTTTGGTGGGGCATGGGGAAATTGAATTGATGGCCATTATGGCTTTGTTAGAGCAAGATGGTTCCCGAGGTATGGAGGGTGATAGTGGATCGTCACGCATGAAAAAGAAATTCGGTTGCCGGCTTATAGAGGGGAATTTAGTCAGAGGGGGAGGCGGCTCGCTTTATGTCCTCCTCCTTCTAAATTAGTTACATGAGTGGAGGTGAGCTCATTATGAGGGAGGAAAGCTCTACTAAGAGCTTGATCCCTATTTTTTGTATCTTATTCCTTTTCCCACTAAGCGTTTAGGATGGCACCGGAGATCGGTGCACGAAGGGACGGGACGGCTCTCTCCATAGAGCTTGATTCCCATATGATGTTTATTTACATACTGTAGCTTACATACATTGCAACAGAGTTTCAACGGAGATCTATGCGTGTGGGGACAGGACGGCTCTCCATAGAGCTCGATCCCCATGCTATTTCTTTTATTTACATACTAAATTGCTTTTCGTGCTATATAAATATATAGACGCTTATTCTTTCGGACTTAGTGTTTAGCATTCAAATATGGAGGACTACTATGGTAGCTTATTGCTTACTGTATCATGCATTTAGCATTCAAACTGTTGGATTCTACTAAGTGTGTGTTTTAACTCTGTTTATTTAGCTAAGAATTTTTTAAAACTATAGTTGATCTCTGGATCAAGCATGGTGGTCTTATACCTCCGTTTTAGATCTGCATTGATACTAACGTATGATTCTAGATCTGATAGAATTGTCAAACTTGGTATCTTTGATTTTATGTATGCGCCTGAATGCCACAAATTTCTTGTACATGCGGAATGTCGCCATTTCAGCATTTCACGCGGTTGGTAATTGCCTAGAAATTAATTCTGTTACAATGTTCTTACTACAATTATAAGCTGTAATAGCGAATTGTTTTAGGTTGTGCCTATTTACAGCTATTGTGTGATTACTCATCTGTAGATGATAAGGTCATTACTACGCTTGAGAGGATGGCGATGACAACCTAATTCATTGTTTAGCAATTCCGGTACATAGTACTTTGACTACATTTTTTTTTACAAAGATTCGATATGGTAAGGACAGGTCAAAGGCTCAATCTCATGGTTGTTATGCGGGATAAATTTCGATAACACCAACCTGTGTATACAGTTTTTATTTATGTCATTGGATCGCAAATTCGATCACTTGATTATATCATACTGCACTTATATCTGTCAATCGGTCATAGGCTGATCATTATAACTTTCTCCATCTCCTCTAGAGCTTGATCCTGATCCTAACTGGTAGAGTTAAGCAGTACATATAAATATACTCAGTTAAAATATGGAAAATTGATGTCAGTGGCATCACTACTATTTTTATTTTTACCACAATTGGTATAGATTCATTCTAGATTCTTGTTGTTATTTATACTACCACGATTTAAGTAAAGTAGACCCTATTTTTACTTATTCTCGTTGCCTGTGCTTGGGGAAATATCTTGTTATAGAGATTGGTTGCTACCTATGTCTACTCTTAGGGAGGATTTATACTATTTTTATTTTTACCACAATTGGTATAGATTCATTCTAGATTCTTGTTGTTATTTATACTACCACGATTTAACTAAAGTAGACCCTATTTTTACTTATTCTCGTTGCCTGTGCTTGGGGAAATATCTTGTTATAGAGATTCGTTGCTACCTATGTCTACTCTTAGGTTTGGCATATTTTAAACATGTACTTTGACTAGGTTCTCATGAAGTGTCGTGACAAGTACTTTAGGTGTAGACATCGTTGGTGAAATTATCATTTTTAGTCTTTATCATTTTCTAGATTATTAAAGTGGAAAGAACCTTATTTATTTAATTCATGACCTAACAGAAAAGGCCTTGTGATAAGGCTATATAGGCGTATATATTAAAAAGGGGCTTTCTATGTGTAAATTACTCCTTGAAGTAATGTTTAAAGATATACCAAATGAATGTAGTTTTTGGGAAGAAGTGAAGAGTAAGTAATCTTTGATGTAGTATGATATGCTATAGTGGTAACATGAACCCTTAGGTTAAGTGAGAAGAACTTACTTCACAAGGTAGGGTCCATGTGAATAGTTTATACTTATAAGCCTCTATGCAATAGAGGCTTAGAAAAAAAATAGAAAGAGATTTATTGCATCAAGCATGGTGCATAATGTAAACCCTTGGAGTTGAATATTAATAAAGCAACACGGCTTTGTGGACGTAGCCCTAGAGGGGGTGAACCACGTTAAAAACATCTTGCTCTTATGTGTGTTTTGTGCATCTCTTTATGCACTTTATTTGTTTAAACATTATAGATGTTGCAATAGGTGTTGCTATAGACATTACAATATGAGTATATGATTGGATGGCATAGCTTGTAGTTAAATTTCATATTAATCATGAAATGCATTTTTTTCAATATGTTGAATGAATTGAGTCAAATGCTGGGTTTATAAAGATATGTTTTTGTTGAGGTAAATTTTTACCTAGCATACAATTGTTACCATGTTTATTGTACTTATGATTGTCCAAAGTGTGACATATAGAAGTAGTGTAGACATAGTTTATAATGATCAGTAACTAATGCTGGTGGAAAGAAAATGGACTAAGACCTTGCATGGGTAAGGTAGAAAGGAATGATTATACGTATTTCAATAATTAATTATTCAACACTATGTTTAAAAGTAATTAGTATAAGACATATCTTATTGTTAAATATTCATTATGAAAATTTTTAAAAGTTACCAGAATTATTGACTTAGAAATTTGGGTTCATTACAATATCTCTGCAAAATAATAGAACCATAAGTCCACAGTGTCGTCAATTCGACGAAGTCTCACAATCAAGAAAATACAACATATAATCGTAGTTCAAGTAGTAATGTCAAAACGGGGCGTTACACTTAGCCAATACATATCTATTTACAGTGGCAAAGCCTCATTCTATATTCTTGAAATTTTGGCAATCTCTATTAAAATGATGGATTCACTGAAAAGGTTGACTTGATGAAAGGATTGACTAGTCCTTCTTTTTCAATTTAGTACACCCTACTCCGATATTATATTCTCCTAGAGAAACTATATGTTTTAGAAGGATCATGCGATCCTTCAGTTATCATAGAAATTAACGTAGAATAGTCAGACAACAACTCACCTTCTTGGTTTTTTCATAGGGAGAGGTAGTGAGACTAGTTAGGCAACAAATTTTTAATGATGATGTCAAATTCATATTTTATACTATGGGGTCTTTTTCCATTTTTACTAAAATGATGGATCTACCTAAAAATAGATTGGTTGAAAGGATCGACCAATCGTTTTTGTAAGTACTACATTGTCTCTCCATACATGTTTATAGTGTACACATGAAACCATTTTACTCTGATATTGTATTATTCAAGAAACACATTATGTGTTTAAATGATGGATCGATCCTTCCTTTCTTATAGATTTGACATAGAAGAGCTAGACAATAATTAGTTTTATAGTGTTCTCATTGAGAATGTCAAGGAGATTGTTTTGACTACACTTCTTTTAGAACGGTTTTAACATAGACTAGTTTATACCTTGCAAACATTGGCGAGATCTATTTAAATGATGGATCATTGGTCACATACAATAACATGTAGAGTTTCATAAAAAGCGTATTATGTATACAATTGTGCAATTTCATTAATTATATGCGATAAAATATGGTAAATATAAAGTTGGATAAAATGTGTATTTTATATACAATGTGTTTTTATTTACGTATTTTATTGCTCAAATTACAATATTAATTGACTACATTTTCATGTATATTAAGAAGGATGCTACATATTTGCTTTCTTATTACATATTCTTTTAATTTTGTTAGAGAAATTATTTTTTGAAATCATGTAAATTGAATAGATTGCATGATTTTAAGTAATATTTAACACTTCCAAGTAAAACTTTTGTGTTTCAAATCCTCTCTTTCCAACATGATTGGGTTTGTAAAATTTGTGTATATAGATATTTCAAAGTATTGAATAACTTGTTGTATTTGCGATTAAGGTGTGGAAGTTCTTAAAAATAGTGTCTCATAGATAATCATCTAGATAGTCATTAAGATGAGTTTGTAAGATTTGTGTTAGATATTTCACAATATTTAATAAGTTGTTGTGTTTGCAATTAAGGTGTGGAATTTCTTAGAAACATTGTATCATAGATCATCATTAAGATCAGAAAAGAGTGTCAAAGAGTAGTCTTTAAGATCATCAAACAGTGTCAGAGTTTTATAGAAATTGTTTATATAAAAACCAACAAGATGTTATTTTATTTTTGTATTATATCAAAGATCAATGTTACTATGGTGCACCTTGTTTTTTTTTGTAAGTATGAAGTGTCTATATTAATATGTCACAAATATGTACATAGATAACAAATCATGCCTACATATCAAATCTCCTCAAATAGCCTTACACAATCTAAAAGTCATGAAAACATGCCTACCTCATTGGGAAACCAGGCTATTAAAAGGAACCATAACTATCTCTTGTTATTTTTCGCATGTTGTAAACTAATAAAATTATGTATGTAATAAGCTAGATAACCTTGATACCGTATCAAAAAGATAAACAAGGATTGATAAACATGTTAATCCTAGGCATGAGGAACTTGGGCAGGAGGAAGAACTAGAACAGTCTGTTGAGTAGCAACTTCAGAGGATGCAGCCTGAGGTTGATTTGCTAAAGGCGGTTCAAAGGTTCCTCCCAACCTTCTCGCTATCCAAGTGACCACCTTCATGAGGTGGCTAGTTTTCTCCTCCAAGGTTTCCATTCTCTGCTTCAACTAGCGAAAAAACTTGTCTTTTGGAAACATTCCTAGGGCGACCATTGTTTTGGTGTGCCAATACAACTCCAGGGTCTTGTGGATATGGGAATTTCACATTTCGGTGCATCCCAGTTCCAAAAATAATTCCCTGCAACTGCTTCTCTACATCGTCATCCTCTTGGTAAGCCCCGGTCAATTTTACCTTTGCTTCCACAATAGACATTGCTACTTATTATTTCTCTAAAACCTCAACATTATAGAATTATGCATCTTTTGTTGCTGCCTTGGCATCCTATGTCTAGTCAACAAGAGAGGGGCTTACTTTCTCACCATAGGGAATCATTACACTATGAACAGGGGGAACTAAATTCTCGATCAACATTATGAAGCAAACTGGATCTCTACTTTGGAGAGAGTGGAGCTAGAACTAGAGCGCCGGGGTGATTCCTTCCCAATTTATCCCATTACAACTCATGGTCACAGTCTGTCTCAGGCATACCAAGTGTTCATTACCAACTCATCCTATGGATATGGCCATTATTCTCTATCGTGCGCTCGCTCGTCTACTTGTAAAATCCTTCGAACCCATCTCCATTCCACCTTGCGTCATGATCATTCTCATTCGCAGATCTTTGTTGGTGTATAGTCGCCTTAATTCTTTGGGTAGAAGATCCTGCCACATCCACCCTTGAATGACAAGACACCTCATCATGAGACATGTGGGCCTCCTCCTCACAAGACATAAGGGCCTCCTCTGTACTAGACACTTAATATAGGAACCATGGTGCACATTGTTAAATATATAGACATCAAAGATATGCAATAAAGTAATTTGATACATGTCATGATGGTAATTGTTGAATTGATAGTGATTTATGATCCATAAATAAATAGGTAAGAAATGAACCTTTTAATTGTACATTGTTCAAATGCATTGGAATCTTTTTTTAACTCTACAAAATTTAAACTGGCATTTAATAGATGCAATAATCATGCTTTCCAAATTGTAACTTTTACTTCTAGAATTGAAAACCATATATGTGAAATTGAAATCACACTTTATGAACCGAAGGTCACACCTTTTTAATCGAAAATCCCACTTTTGCAATTGGAAAACACATATTTTGAATCAAAAATCACAGTTTCATAATCGAAAAACAATGTTCAAATTAAAAATTACACTTTTTGAATAAAAATTTGCACTCTTAGGGTTCAATATGATTCGAAAATTGAACTTCTGGAATTGGAAATTGCACTTTTTGAACCTGAATTTGCGCTTTAGAAAGACTATTTTTGGGCTTTAGAAAGTTTTCTTTTGCACTTTTTTAGTTTAGATTTTGTGTGATATGTCCAAATTTAATGAATGGGCATTTTAAGCATGATTTTAAGATTTGCATCTTTAGACAATGTTATTGCTTATATATATATATATATATATATATATATATATATATATATATATATATATATATATGGGAGACATGAGGGTTCAGAAAGTTGCATGATCGATGAATGTTGTGTTTGTTGAAGCATGGTAGCTTACTCTCATTAGATATTATTAGTTAGTGGTTTGACATGTGAAGAAGTTCTTATCCTTTGTGAGTATGAGATTAACATAGTCAAAACCACTGCATTGAATCTAGACAAATAGTTGTTAGCTAGGTCATTCCAGAGAATTATCTACACATGTATTTAAACAATTTATGAAGTAATAGAAATGCATATAGTGTTGTATGTGTCTCTGCTTATCATTTCCACATGGTATCAGAGTAGGACAAGTCGATTTAGAAATACGTCGAGCAGAATAATCCTCTTCAAAGATATGAGCGCAGAGAGAAGAGACCACCACTCTAGAAGAGGAGTTGTGTGTTAAAATATCAAAGTGAAGCTCGTTAGTCAAAGAAAAATCCGTTGTTGGAAGCTATCGAAACGCTGAAAAAGAACAGGAAAGGAAGAGGACCTATTGTGGTCTAGAAGTGTTTTGGAAGCGATAGCATTTCTATCTCACCATCTTGAGGGAGCGATAGCATCATTGTCTGATCGTCTTGAGAGAGCGATAATTTTCCCTCCCTTGTACATTTTCCTCCAATCGTGGGTGTGTACATAGGTAGTGAGGGACCATCCAAAAACCCATCAAAACAAGAGTTAAATCAGTTGGTAAAAAAACAAAGGGGCCATCATTTGAAGTAAAGAGAAGTCGAAAGAATTCTGCATTAGGAGAAAGGGAGAGAACCATCCATGTGAAGGAGAAGAAGAATTCTTATTGTAGAAGGAAAGAGTTACATCCATGAATGAGTGAATGAAACTAGTGCCCTAAAGAAGTGAAGGTTCACGTGGAGAAATCCATGAGCCATGAATAAAACCACCAAATAAACGAAGTCACCCACCGCAATCAAATCATGACATGGTATCCGATGTGAGGAGATAGCGGAGAGAAACTAATCGGCGTGGGATGACTGGCACTCAAATCGCCTCATTTTTTCGACGATTTGTTCCCTGAATCCAGTTATAAAAACCGGTGGAATCGTAGTTCCACCCCATTTATTGCGGAACTATGCCCCTAGGGGTTTTGGCCCATTTTAAGATGACCCAGATCATCGAAATTCCAAAAAAATAACGAGAAGGGGTGGAACTGTGCCTCGTCGAAAAATTTTCCATTGCCGGAAGGGGCGATTTGAGTGCCAGTTATCACATGCCCAACTAATCCACTTGCAAAATCTGCAGGAAGAGGATCCATGAAGATCAAGCGTGAAGGTATTTAAATCAATTAAACAAAAAACCTAGTTTCTAAGGAAGAAAATATGTCATAACATATTTATACATGCTATTTTAAAAAGGGGAATGAAATATTTATAAAAGAGAAAGTTATGTTCACATCGTTTCACATGTGAATGTTTTAAAAAGTGTATTTTTTATGAAAGGTTAATAAATATATGGTAATGGGATGAGTATAAAAAAGCTTTATTTACTTCTACAAAGTAAATAAGTTTTTTAAAAATTGGAGGATATTAAATCATTTAAAAATGAGTGTTTTTATTTGGATGATTGAGAAAAGGAAGGAAGAGGTTAAAAACAATTGGAACTTGCACATAAGAAAGGTTGAGATTGTGTTCTAGTTAATAGAAGAGAAAGGGTAGATATCGAAACACCTACATGGAAGAGAAGGGTCATATCCCGAGTAATAAAAAAGAGTAGAGATTCATTGAGATTCTGCATCAACATGATGTCTTTATCGATAGTTATAAAGGTGTTGCACTACCCTAGTAAAGTCATAATTTTTTTAGGGGATGATAAGGAATAAAGGACGAAGGACTGAGAAAGAGAGTTTGGAGAAGAAAATTGAAGGTTGAAGTCTATCATAGTTGAAGGTGGATGAGCTTCCAAGAGAAATGGTCGTGGGTCAGAAAAGAAGACTCAAACAAGTCGGGAGAGAGAACAAAAGAGCGGATAAAAGAAAGGTAGAAGTTGTAGTGGAAAATGAGCAGCAACTCATGGGATATTTTTCAAAGACATGCCGGTCGAAGATTGTAGTAGAGATGGAATATCATGAGGTAGCACATACCAATTTTTATTCACCACCACCAATTTGTACTAGTAATATCTGTGATACGTGGGTTATTAAAATGAAGACCGGATTACATGCAGAAGATCTATGTCATATTATGTTGAATGGGTTTGAAGAACCCGCCTGCCTATGAGGTCATATCTCAAAATCAGAAGAAGAATAATGTTGTAGCATTGTCTTTCATTCAATATGGCTTGGATGATAACATTTTACCTAATATTGAAGAAGCAACAAGCACCAAGGAATCTTGGAGTATTCTGGAAATAGAGTACAATGAAAGAGGGAGCAACATTGAAGTAGAGTTACATAATGTTGCCACATTGGAAGGAGCATCTATGTATGAAGCAAAAATTCCAAAGAAGGAGAATGAAGAAGAATTTGTGTATGCAATAGAGAAAGAGAAAATAGCTATTGGTAAATCCCATTGTGTTGAAATACAAGTGGATGATAGTGATAATGATGAAAATGAAGCAACCAATGAATCCCATTGTGTGGATCCATAGGTGGATGATGAAGATGAAGATAAAATAATTGCAGTTGAAGTTTCCAATGTAACAACTTGTGATGGTGAAGTTGTTAATGAAGTGGCTATTGGTTTAGTGAATCCAATAAATATTGTTGATGAAGTTGAAGGAGAAACTCCACATGAAGCAGTATGTGAAAATATGATGAAATATGACCTCTTAGAAACATAGGTTGAAGAACTTAAACCAAAGTATGATGATGAATACCTTTCAAATGAAGGTTGGTTGACTGTGTTGCAACAAAATCAACTCATTGATGTGTTACTTGGAGGAGGAATCATAATTGAAAAGGAATACCAAGTGGATGGTGTCTTGATTGTAGCAGAAAGGCATGAATAAGATGCACATGAAGATTAATTTACAACAACAATAGCTGAGGAAGATGAATAGTTTGAAGCTAGAAATGAAGAAATAGGTTTTTGAAGAAGTTTTTTCATTTATTGAGAAATGACTTACAAATCCCAAAGAAGTTGAAGATGACAAGCTAATTTCTAAAGAAAAATTTGAACTAGAATTGGGGTACCTACATGAAGCTGGTACCCAAAAATGTTCCAATGACAGCAGGTGAGTGCAAAAAAAACAAACACATGCACACACCTCTAAACACGAGTACGCGCTTCTACTTCGACAATGTTGAGCCTCCACATCGGTAAGTTGACGTGGATAGAAAAAGCGTGTACGCATGTCTGTATATCCACGTCAACAAATGCGCACATGCGTTGTTAACGTGTACGCAAAAAAACAAGCACACGCATTGTTAACGCATACGCAAAAAACACGCGTGTGTGCTCCTATTTTTTTATAAAAAAAACACAATCCGTAAGTTTGTTATTGTGTAACAAACCCACGAGCAAGGAATTGTGGGAGCTTAAGGTACACGAGCACGCTTGGAGCAACCAACCAAGTCCGATTCAACCTCCAACTCTACCTCCAAACTCCATTGCTTCCAGTGCCTCTAGGTAGGTGCTAAATCATTCATTTTTTTGTTTTTTGTTTTGTTTTTCATTACAATTTTAAATTAAAAAAAATTACAATCCATTAAAATTCAACAAATTTTCATTGCAGATAAATTAGACCTGACAAAATGAGAAACACACCACAACCATAAGAGGAAACCAACAAAACCGAACCGTTAGACGATAACATTAACATTGGAATGAACAATGAACCTGATGATAAACCATTTGAAACCCTGAGGATGAATTACATCAATATTTAAACAAATTAAGGGTCTTATGCAATGATTTGAAGAGCACTAGGGAACCCTCTTAGGTTTTTGTCACCTACCCAATATTTGAGAATAATTATTTTCTACTATTATCCTTTTTGCAAAATACTTTGCGTTAAATTATAATTACAAGTTTTGTAATTATGACCAATTAGGTCAAAGATGAATGTAATGACTCATTATTATTATTTAATAAATAAAAATGGGAGACAAACACTCAAGAAAGTTGTTACAAGAGTGTTCACTGGGCCACTAGGAGGAATGGAAGTTGCTAGAAGGATTGGGGAATATGGCATCATTTGCACTCTACCATTAGTTGTTGGTATGGGACAACCCCCCCTAATTTTGTGGCATTTCCCCCTCGAGGTGGAGGGAGGTGAGCAGGTAGCTCACTAATGACCAGTTAATTACAAAAAGACCTAGGCAACCTATAAAAGGCAATTCGAATTGAGCAGGGAGCTCTTACAATGTTTTCTGCAGAAACATTCCTCATGTGCATCAGGTGATGGCTGAGAGATTCGAATAGGGAGGCTATGGAGAGTGCAAGTATAAGTCTGCAAATGTTATGAGAAGGACAGACCAGAGGTGTTGGTGCAGGTCTCATTGATTACTAAGCCTGTAAGGATGGATATATTTATTACTGCTGCAAGTAGAGACCCTAGGCTTCTGAACTTCCTTCCTCCTGGTGGATTAGTGGACAAGCTCGGGGGTCCTAAGGCAGACATCTTGGCTGCTTAGGAGCAGGTTGGGTGGAACAGGCTTCTTGAGTGATTTGTTCCTCCTATCACACTCAGGTTCTATTCTTTTTTTGTGGTGTTTCCAATCACATGAATGCTCTCAGAAAGTGGCTTAGAAATGTTATTAATGACCAATAGCAGTAAAATGTTAGATCCTGATTGATTTTAAATTGCTGAACTAATAAAATGACTCCTCTGCATTTTTCCCCATGCGTGAATCTGCATCGTACTCCAGTACAGAGAGGTAGCATTAAATCTGTTCATTTAAAGGTTAAACCTAACATGCATCTAAATTCATAATCCCAAAGAGACACCCATGCAAGGACTTATGTTCCCCATGCATCTTATATTTTAGCAGTTGTACATTAGATCTCTACATGCTTTGAATATACTATTCAACTTTGTATGCTGAAACAACGTACCAGAAACTAGTTATAACAGTAATTTCCTTTCTGACTTCTGAAGGTAGACATGGTGTTAGCATCTAGGGTTTACTGATCATTAGTTATTTCTTCAAAAAGGGAAACCAATATCATGCATTTTGTTTAACCACTTTCCCATTCTTCTATTTTAATTGTTATTTGAATATGACCGGTTTTATAGAAATTATTGTCTTCACTGTGTTATCTTTGTGCAAAAAGAAAGGTACTGTATTATTCTATCATTTCTCCAGAGGTCCAAATTGGACAAATACAGTGAGATAGAATTAAAGTAGACAAAATGTTAAACTAATAGGCAAATTAAACTAACTGACGAATACTCTGTAAATTTATTGATTCTGTATTATCAACTGTACGTGGCAAAATTTAATCACAGAATAGCATGTTCTTAAATTAAAGGAAAAGGAGATCAATTATTTTATTAACTGACAGAGTAGGTAATGCATCTCTACACCCAAATCATGGTTCGATCTATTCTTGCCATACTAATATTTACAAACATTTAATAGCTGCAAAATCAAATGTTTTCATTATCATAGATATTCTAACTATGGAAACAAGAACTGTTATTCTTGCATTTAAACATCATTATAGCCCAGCACATTTCATTTTAGAACTCCATTCTTGCCTTATCATCGACAGGCTAGGGTTTAACATCAACACAGCTGTATTCAAACCAAAATTAATACCTTTTTATTATATGCTTAACTCAAAGTATGCACGGATGCAATGCAAGCCAGGTATTTCATTATCGGCTTATAGCCATTCTTTAACTAAACATCTTAAACAAGCTTTCAGGAACAAATTTGAAAATCAGAGTTAAAAAAACCGAGCATAAACATTAAACCCTAGCACTGAACATTCTCATTTAAATATACGATCGCAACATCTTATAGAACAGCTTATTTTTTTACTGAGTGTTTCATTCAAAACCCATTTTAACACTACACAACTATTGCTAAAACAAAACCACAGTCAACTTTTCTATTCCTTACAGTTCAACATTTGTTTTCCCCATCATTTTAGAAGTGCAAAACCATAAACATTAAACATTAAAATGTTGTAGAATTCATTGCAACAACGAAGGTTCAAACACTATCGAGTTCGCCGAGCCAAGGCATGGCTGGCCTTTCTTTTTAGAAAGATTTACATCATCTACACTAACTAAAAACCATACCTGTGGCGTCAAAGTACTAGCAGTTATCATTTTTTTAAACGGTTATTAAACACTCTGAAATTATCACTATCTCTTACCTGCGAATCTGTGCATGAAGGACGAGTACAATGCTTTAGCTGAGTAGCTAAGTAAACCTCGGGGCACCTCGTGGGACCCCTTTCATCATCATCCAGAAAATTTAAACTGTCAGTACTTTGTCGAGGAGAATTCTATTTTCCAAATGTATCAAAATTTTCAATCATTCAAGCATATAAATAAATTTCATAATCATTAATTGGATTCATTTCGTGTCGCCGACACGAAACCCCATCAGAAAACAAAGAAAACACAGCAGTAAGTTGTCCCTACAAATGACGTAATTATTAATTACTGCTTTACTAAACATTTATTATTTCCGCATTTTACAATTATTAGCATTAAATGATGATTTATAATTTTTTAAATTTTTATGTAAATATCGGGATGTTACAATTTCCCTAGCTACATCATTGCAAAACGTCATTGAATCTATTAACATTTCCCACAGTGAGATTGCTAATATGAGCCAATATAGGGCTCGAATGAGGGAGCAATACTCCACTCGTATATCAAAAGAACAAATTAAAGACCTCAACATCACAAAAGCACAATTGTATAACAAATTCATAGATTCCGGGACAGGGTAGCCTCCAGATGTGAGGAAGAGACGATTTTGCATGGATTGGTGTAATTACCATCCATGGAGAGATAACTGGAGAAAGATATGGTTTATGGTGTTTGACAGGCCCCCATGCAATAATTTGGAGGTCCCACAGTATTTTCTTAGGAAATTGTGGGTCGAGTTTGAGTTAGGCTACCATGTCAATTATTTTGACATCACTGAGTTTCAGGGTGTCGGTCTTGGCTCTACCCAAGATCGACCCCAGGCCCGTCGCAACCCACTCAGAGGACCACCTGCACCTAGGCAAGATCCAAACCCCTCTCCTCATCCACCTGGGTTTGGTAGCGTCCTAGATGAGATCAATGAATCTGTTAGACGTGACACATTTCATCTGCTTAGACATACCACATTTGTGGCTGTGCCTTCACAGAGCTGGGAGGACGACGATGAGACACATACTACTGCCTGGTCTATGGGTGGTGGTCGGGACAGACCAGGTACAGGTGGAACCTAGGTGGGACCATCTAGTTTGACGGGAATAACGACACATCATTGTTCTCACTGTTGGCATTCTTTCCACGGTCCTACACAGCAGCATGGCACAAGGAGCTACATGGACCAGGTTAGCTATTGTTTTATTTAATGTTCAAGTATTTATTGTATGTTATTCGATATCATATTTTTTAATATATTTAACCTTGAATTACATGTTGTTGACTTTATTTGTTTTAATGCATAGTTATTCAGGGTCGAGTTTCCATCCTCCAGATGGGAGGACGCTGGTTCCTTCGACCTAGACAGAGCCATGGCAACAACATAGGAGATTGCGACACCATACACATAGGTAACTTCTTTACTTTGAATAATTAGATCCATTTATGAGTAATTTGTGTTCAGTAATTAAATCTCTCTATCCCTATTCTTGCATCTTTCCTTCCTTTCTCACACAAATTAGTTAGCATTGAGTAACCATTTTTTATTATTATCATCGTTCAAAACTAAAATCAAATGAATAATTCTCACAAAACATGTCTATCACACTGGATTTTATAGTTGTGTTCATCATATTGTCTAAATTCTTGAGAGCTATAAATTCATATAATCTAGCCAAACAAAAATGAAACCTTATAAAACATGAAAACCTAAGAAAACTAGACATGTGTTCATGTTCACTGTAAGCATTCTTTGTTTCTCCATTTTCAACTTCTTTCATTTATGATGCTACTTGTGCTTATTCTATGTCTTCATAATCACCAAGATCCCATTGAACTGCAAATTTTTTGGACGAATACCGTTCACTAAACATATGGAAACTATAGGGTCGTCAATCGAATATTTATAGTTTCAAGCAAAACCTATTGTAATGTTATGATGCATTTCTAAATCTGTAGCCAACTTCTCTAACCTTTCACTATGTACTGCCATTCTCGTTTCGATATCCAAAATCCTAGCCAATTGGGCTTCATGATGACTACATATACTTTGATTAATATGCAAAATTACCTCTTGTAAGGTGTTCATCTGTGGTGATAAGCACCTCAGGACGTTGTGAAGCTCTCTAAATCCACAATGAACACACTCATCATGTTGGTTGTTTTCTTCCATGGCACCAACATAAAGTACAAGAGAAAGGGTGCTTGGAGAAATAACCTAAATTTCAAAGAAATTGCCTAAGCCTCCATTGATATCACCTAGAAAATAAACCAAAAAAGGATTTCCTAAAAAACAAGGGTTCAAGTTTTCATCCACAAACCAACATTGCAAAATAAAATAATTATGTCATAGTCCAATTCTTAACAAATAAACAAACCAAACAAAAGTATTCCCATCCTCTTCACTACCCAACAACATTCACCACCACTCCTACAAATTATAAAGGAAACCAAAACCAAATTTTTGCTCAACCCAACTTACCATATGATGAAGTTTCTTGGCATTAATAGTCAGAGATATCCTACATGCACAAAGATTTTTCATCTGAACCAAATTAAAACTCCCGCTATAAAATATTCCAAATTCAAGTGTGCATTGATTACTTGAAGGAGGAGGACTTAAAAGTGATCTCCTAGACCACATCCATTTCCATTTATCACATAAATGCCACTAAGTGTGATTTCTAATGTATTTCATGAAGGAATTAATTGAGTTATAACACTCCTTTTTCCAATTTGACCATCACATTCACCGTGGTTTATGTAAATTTGGTATCACATGAACAAAGAATATGAAAATATTCAATAAATTCAAACTTTGTAGCTATACCATTAATACCTCTAATTATTATAGAAATGGGAGAGAAATTTCCAGAATCTGTCATTCTTACTTGACCAATGATGAGAGAAGAGTCCCCAAATATCAAAACATTCCTAATTTGTAAATTCTTCAAAATGACCATTCTTTGATATAAGGACAGAACTCTTGATTGTCTATTTATGCTCCTAGTCCCTAAGTAAAGGTTAGTTCTTGTTTTACTTTGTGGTTGAAGATATCCCCCTGCACTTATTTCTCCTATGTGCTTATCTCTGTTGTTGTTATTGTGGTGATTGATTTAAAGCTCTAATTTTTTTGTGTTTTAGTGTGGATTCTTGAGTCATTGATGCCATTTGTAGGTTGGTGGAACCTAGTTTTTGAATAGAATAAATTATTGATAAACATAATAAAAGAATTAAATCTACCATATTCTTAAGAAAAAAAAGAATAAAACAATGACACATTCATAGTTTAAACAAGACATGCCTTGGAAACTTCTCAAGGATAAAACCAACGAAAGAATAACACATGATTCTACCTCCAATAAACCTTGCAATCTCTCTCCTAGTGGCCTCATATCACAACGTTAATTCACTTAGTATATTTGGGCTCTAATCCAATTTATATTACTTTTGTTACAAGGTATTCACAGTGATACTATAATCAACAAATCAATCACTCATTCACCCACAATACTCTCTACTTACACCTAAATCACCTTGCCATTTCATCTCCTAAGTCTACCTACCCTACAACATTGGTATACTTAGCACACTTCCATCCCAAACAAACCATCTCACTACTGTTACAACCTACTTTTAGAGCTATAACACTCACAATTCAGACCTATACCCTTGACTTTACCCTATACCTCTACCTAGTTGACCATATAACTTCATTTTGAGTCCCATCATAGCTTGATTGTTGAATAAACAAAATCACAAAAAATTATTGACTGCTAGTGCAAATGTATATCAGATCTGAGTTGTCCCTATACCATCAAGCCTAAAGCCATACCATAATCTTGTCCTACAACTTTACTCGGATTCCTGCATACCACAAACACACTTACTTCAATCCAAAACTAAACTTGAGGCCGTGATATTTCTACTACTAGTATAATCATATCAAATTTGGATTAACATTTAAACCTATAAGACAATCACACATAACTCTCATAACAAGGTAATAATTAGTTTATGTGATCATCTACTCCCTAGTGTTGGATGCTATTCTATTACCGTTATTAAGGAAGTAATTGTTGGTCTCTAGTAATCATCTAACTTGAGTCTAAAGTAATTGCAGTCATGTTGTTTAAGTACTATCGTTGTCATTCTTATTGTCATTGTGTTTAATATTGTTACTACTATTTTTATAAATTGAATCTAAATATTGTAGTGTTTACACAGGTGTTCACAGGGTCCAACGATTAGCTATCCCCATCGGGGATCAACAGATCTCCACGTGTGCAGGTATTGTGTGTATTAAAGTATAAATTTAATTTCAAATTTGATGAATTTTCTTTGTATATTTATATTTTTTGTATTAAACTATGAGTTAATAAATGTGTATGTAGGTGCAAGCACCTCGTCCTGTCAGTGCCACTATCCCTCCCTCCCTAGCCTTTCGGACACCTTATATGTCAGTTGAAGCCCCTGACATACATGTCCCCTTCCATGCATCCCTCCACACCCCCTTCCATCCATCCCCCCCCTCCCATCCAACAACACACTTCCATCCAGATCCCCCTTCCGTTTCACATCCTTCGTTCCATCATCCCCCCCAACCCTTCCACCACCTCCCTTACAGTTTCCCATGTTTCCACCCCTCCCCCTGCATCCACGATATACCACCCATCCACATTCACCCATACCTCCACCACAACATAGACCTATCCCCCCCCCCACATTCCCCCACCACACCCGCTTCCCATTCCAGGGTGGCCCCATCCATCTTACAGCCAGTTGGGGTTTATCGCCTTACACATGCATTGACTCCACTTCGCCAACGCCAATACACGCTTCCTTCTTCCACATCGCCTTCTTCCAATATGCCCCCTAGTTTTGTAGCCACCATCGATGTGGCTACATCCATCCCTATGCCATTTACCCTAGGATTGGAGCAGGTTTTCCATCCGACTGCTCCATCCACTAGCCCTGAAGACTAGTCGGTTGTGTTCACGGTGAGATTGACTAGTTTATGAAAATATCATGCAATATTAATGAAAATTACTATAGGAACCTAATTTCATCATTTATCTAATTGTTTTAAATGTTGCAGGGTGGAATTGCTAATATACTTGGAGCATGGAAGAGATAAGCCCCCTCATGACATACAATCTCTCATGCGGTGAGTTATTTAAGATTTGAAAACTATTTTTATTTTTAAACGGTGTTTTATACTTGTATAATTTCCAGAAAAAGTTGACATGTTATTGTTTTCGTTTCAGTGCCCATGGGGGCGTGGTTCAAGTCACTAGAAGGACCCAACTTCCTCTAGCTCAAAGAAGAGGTATATGGATTTGGGAGATGCACCTGGGAGCTCCGAAGGTGGGCAGGAGGATTGAGAGACCCTCCTATGTACACTAGCCACGATGTGGCATTTTGGGCATGAGTTGCCATATTTTGTATAGGGCATGAGTTTCCATTATATAGACATTGGGATTGATGTACCATTTTTCCAAAAAGTGTATATGATAGGATCATTTTTGCATATTAATAGATGAATCTGCACTTCTCTATACCTAGAATTGACCATTTAGTGCCAATTTCCCTTAGGGAAAGGGTCCTAGGGTTTCTAAGTTTGAGACGTATTCTACCTTTTCCAAGAACACATTTCAATTAGTCTTCCTCTTAAACCAAACCATAAACCCTAACACTGAAGATACTAATCCTTCCTAACCCTAGAAAAATTCTAACCCTAGTTATATACCCTGCTGGTTTTTTATTGTAGTCCTAGTATACATACCTACCTAAGTGTTTAGACATCTAAACTACATACTGGTCACAATTTTGAATTTGTGGGAGCTGACAGAACCTAATTCTGCTCGTGGGTCTGGGTTCCGTTTCCCCGGAGCAAATCCTCAAATTGTCTCTAAATGGCCATGGGGTGCCTAGCCAAAATTCCTGTAGCACCCAAACCATGCCTCCGATCGCGAAGCCGTCGATTTTGATGGATTCCGGACACCAGGTTCTAGCTTCCCCCCCGACACCATGGCTCAAATTCTCATAAACGATGTTATTATGCCATCTCTGAAACTAGGGTTTTGCTTAGTGAAGGCCATTGCAATTTTTCTCAAGGGGGTCATTGTTCATCTGAACGATCCCAGGTGTGTGTGGCCATCATGAACACCTCCACACTGGACATATGCACATGTGGGAGCTGACAAAACCAAATTTTGCTCATCGGTTTGGGTTCCGTGCCTCCAGAGCAAATCCTCAAAGTGTCCCTGAATGGCCACGGGGTGCCTGGCCAAAAAGCCCATAGCACCAAAATCATGACTCTGATCGCGAAGCCGTCGATTTCGATGGATTCGGGGCACCGATTTTCAGATGGGGAACCCCCCATACCATGCTTACAATGCTCGAAAACAATGCTATTGTGACATCTCTAGAACTAAGGTTTTTCTTAGTGAAGGCCATTCCATTTTTTCTCAAGGGGGTTATTTCTCATCCGAACACTCTCGAGCATGCGTGGCCATTGTGAAAAAGTCCACAATGGCCATATCCACATGTGGGAGTTGATGGAACCAAAGTGTAATCATCGGTTTGGGTTTCATTCCCCTGGAGCAAAGCCTCAAAGTGTCCCTAAATGGCCACGGGGTTCCTGACCAAAATGCCCATAGCACCATGATCATGACTCTGATCGCGAATCCGTCTATTCCTATAGATTCAAGATGTCATTTTCTAGCTAGGGGACCCCCTACACCGTGCCTCCAATGCCCAAAAATGGTGTTATTGTGCCATCTCCGGAACTAGGGTTTTACTCAGTGAAGGCCATTCCAATTTTTCTCAAGGGGGTCATTTCTCATCCGAACGCTCCCGAGCGTGCATGGCCATCGTGAACACCTCCAAACTGTCCATATGCACATGTGGGAGATGATGGAATAGGGGAAACATGCACCATATTGCTTGAAGAAGCACAAAAAAAAGTGCCAATCATAGTAAAAAAGAAGAAAGGAGAACCAAATGTGAAGTTTCATTAGAAGTTGGAGAGACCAGTAAGAAGCCAAAATCACCTTTGCATAGGAATTTGCACATGCAAATGAGGAAGCATGTTGTGATAGCTAACACAAGGAGGACAAGGATCAGAGATCACCCTAGTGAGATTCATGAAAATCTGGAGCTGGATCAGAGAGCATCTCCTGATGGATGCTCAAGGTTTCATGAGGCACCTACTGACGGGTGTCCAAGTCATTGTGTGGTACTTACTGATGAGTGCCCAAGATTTGGAGGAGCATCTACTGATGGATGTGTGATGAGATACCTACTAATGGGTATCATGGTGAGGTGCATACTGATGGGTGTCTAAGAGTTGATGTGGTGCCTACTGATGGGTACGAAGATTGCATGGAGACATCTACTAATGGATGTACATCCCTCTATATTGGTGACATAGAGATCATCCTTGATGAGGTTTCTGAAAGTCCCAACTCCATTGAGCACGAAAAGGAAGACCTTGTAGTATAAAAATATGAACCGAGATCAACTTCTAAGTCACCAATTTAGATTCCATGTGAAGTTGATCCTAAGAAAAAAGAAGAGAGGAGGTTCGATCTCATGAACCAGCCTGCATTGAAGGGTATTTGAAGATGAGTGAAAGGAATATCTATGAGGCCCTTATCATACTCCATGACACTCAAGCATTGGTGTCAAATTCCTGTTGGATATTTTCTTCACTGGAGGAGCCATCCTTTCTTGAAGACATGGAGAAGATTCAAAGAGCAATGTGCAATATCAAAGGTAATTTCAGGTCTTTTCTTTTTGATAGAAACAATTTGGTTGAGCTTAATGAATGGTTACATGAGGCATACTTAAAGAATAATGAGAATATTCATAAGCTCAAAATTCAAAATGAGCAACTTCTTGATAGGTTCCAAGATACTCGTTCTTCCTCCTATGTTTTAGATTTTCATATGGTAGGTTGCTTGGAGGATTCTCATAACATGATGAATCATGAGAAACATGGTGATTTGCATGTGCTTGATGTGTTTGAAGATGATCTTGATGAGAGCCACGCACTTGTTGTGGTGGAAGAGGAACTCTAGTTGCCTCTTGATGATGGTTACACACATTTTGAAGAAGTGCATGATTCCACTACCTTGGAACCAACCTATGAGGAAAGTTTCACACTTTTGAGGGAGGTGCATGATCCTATCCTATGGAGCCATCACATCATGAAAAATTTTCACTTTATGATCATTTGGGTGAGATGATTCATTCTCCTATATCCTACACTTCCACATTTGAAGCATTCATCCTAATGAAGTATGGGTAAGGTTTATTTTTGATGGTGCTACACGAGGAGTATGAAACTCATATCTCTCCTTTTAATGAGTACATGACTAGAGCACCTTCTTCTTTACATTTGTAGCAGGATCCTTTGTTACCTTAGGACGATACACATCTTCATGGATGCACATATGGTACTCCTTTAAGCCCCTTGAAGGCTCATTGTTCACTTTGCTCCTTACTTGGTTCATATTTTGGTGGAGGTTCTTCATTCACTTCTTGGATGAAAGAACACATGGATGGTTATTTTCACACATATTACATTCTTTTGGAGAAGCATTATAGGACATGGGATCCTCACCTATGTCATTGGAATATATTTGACGGGTTACTTGGTGCTTGTGTACACTTGGAACATGATGGTCTACTTGTTTGGATGGACAAGCAGTTGAAGAAGCACATTGATATTCATGCTTATTTTTGTGATGGCATATTGTTGTATCTCCCTATGTTTCATGATGATATTATTATATTCTATGATGACATATATTTCTATGTACTTATGATGTATGTGAGAATGCATAGTCAAACTTGGGATCCTAGCATCTCTCCCCATGATGTATGACTTTGTATCACTCTATGTATTGATGGAATGTTCCAGCTTTGGGATCCTGGCATTCCACACCTTGATAAATTGTATTGGAGGATCTTGTGCATCCCACACTTGGTATATCTGCGTGTATCAACACTACTCATTGATAAAGTGTGCAAGAATTGGGATCTTGGCATCCCATACTTGATTTATTTACTTCTTATGACATTGTGCACTAGGAGAGTGCGCCAGCAATGGGACCCTAGTATCTTCATGCATTATATTCATCTCACTTGGAGCATTGTTGGGGTCATTGGCTTGATGTAGCAAGACTCTTTTCATGAGTTCATATCTACAACATATGGTGGTGTTTTCCTATAGGGGAAACAATTTCATGTATGGACTTATGACATTTTTGCAGGGTGTTCACAGTGCTTCCATGAGACTCCTTATGCAAGTCTTCCATATTGCATAGGAGGATATATTATACACCTTGTATTTTTTAGGATCATTTGGGATCCTAGAATTTGTACTTAGTCTCCACGTTGAGTGCATGGTCAGATGGTGGGGCAGATGGATCTATGCTTTGAGAGGATGATTCTCAAGGTGTAGTGGGGATATTTCAAAGAGGTAGCATTGACACATTTCCCATGTTCATGATCTTACTTGTTTGGGGATTATGGGTGAGTTATTTCCCTTGTTGATATATGATGGAGAGTCTCCATATTAGTGGTTTACAGGTGTATTCCTTGGTGCATGTAGGTTATCACTTCTTGTTGATGTATGGCCCATGGTGTAGTTGGATGTAGCGTTGGAAGGAATTGGTGTTGTGATGGTATTTCCCTATGGTTTCTTAATGCTTGAGGACAAGAAAATTTGGGAGGGGAGGACTATCATGTCTCCATATTTTTCATGGTTAAAATTGCCTAAGTCACCTTAGAAAAATTATTAAAAATTATTAATGGTGACAAATAAGGGCAAAATGCCTAAGTATGGTTCCTAAGTAGTATGAAAATGGATATTCTTGTTGCAGGTTCATTATGAGTTAAGCAAGTGGATATGGTCCACAAAAATAATATTTGGCACATCTAGTTTGAATTGGAAAGTAATATTTTGGGTCAAAGGCAAATTTTTGTCCACAAAACACTAGTTGAGTTGGTCCAATGTGTGAACATGGACATGATGGTGCTAAGGAGGCTTATCCTATGCATTAAATGAATTTTCTAAGTCAAAGAGGTGCATGGGATGGTTTTTTGGACCAAATGGGATGCTTATTCAATGTATTTGGAAATTTCCTTTAAACATGGAATTTGAGTGTAATTAGGGGAAAGAAGAGGTCAAAGTGGTTGGAAAAAGGAGGGAAATGGTCAAGGATGTTCGAGGGTGCACTTATGGAGGTAGTGGAACAATTATGGGCCATTAATAACTCATTGCATGGTTTTGGATGGACCATGGTATTTGTCCCTAGTTTTGGCTAAGTGGGGCAAGCTAATCAAGTCTCTAGTTTTATTCATTCCATGGTATTTTCAAGTGGTTTTGGTTTCCATGAATCTATATAAGCAACAACAAGCACACTTCTTGAGGTTGTCCAGTATTTGTATTGTTTTGTATTGAGAGTTTGCTTGAGCAAATTACGGTGCTTGGGATATGTGCCCCTTGCAAACAGTAGGGAGATGTGCTCCACTGTACTTTGATTGAGGAGTGGTGCACCCAAATCCATTCACAGATATTAGTGCAGTTTTTCTATAGGTTTTGATAATCATCGAGTATCTTGTTGGAGAGGCGTACTCCCCATGTTGGTTTACAGCTACTCATAGTGTGTTTTTGTTGTGTCCTTGGGTTTAGTGAGTTGATCTATGGACTCTTTTGGATTAGATGGATGTATCATGCCATCCATGATGTAATACACTCTCTAATGTTCTCTTATAATAAAAAACCATCTCTTTTATGCAGAAATTCATTCTTGTATTTTTATGTTTAAGAACTTATGCTCAATGTGTGCCAATTCTGACCAGTTTTCGTAATTTGATTTAAAACATGTCTTATGCTTGTCCATTTTCAAATATGAATCCATATTTGGAAAATAGACAGAAAATTGGTTCAGTCCCCACCTCTAATCGAAAGTTTGGGATGATCTACTAGTGTTTGAGTTGAGTTGGAAACAAGGTAACTGTGTAGTCCCGAATTGGGAAATATCACTCCCGGGGATCCAATCGGCCAAATAAACCTCTACAATGTTTTCTAGACATTTTTACTATAGTACCTGTCATACAAGAGTCCAGAGACATGTTCCAGAACCCTTCCTTCAGTTCCAGAGCCTCCTACCTTCCCGTAATTCAATTCCTAGTGTCTCTCTCTTTCATATAATAGAAACGATCTAGTTTGCATATGTTGGTGTACCCAAGAAGCCTTGGATTAGACTTCAGCAGTAGATGATTTAATTTTAGAAACATAAATGGTCCCAATACATTGTGCAAAGGATCTTTGAACTAGTGTAACCACTCTTTTCCTTCATTACATTAGTGTCTTCCTTGACCCATTGAGTTAATGTGCATATTCCTTTGTTGTACTTGGATTTGGTACATTATAGTGGTATCAAATCTTAGCTACTTTGGATGAGTTTTGATTTGGTGTGCTCAGATTCCGGTTTGGGTACATCTCAGTGGTATCAGAGCTTAGCTACTTTGGATGAGTTTTGGTTTGGTGTTCCTGGATTCTAGTTTGAGTACATCAGACATTACACTAACTATGATATTATACGGCGATAACAACAACATGACCACTAACTACAATGCAACCACAAAAATACATAACTTAGATATAACATTAAAAACAAATCATAAAATATGCAACCACAAGTAATGGCAAGCAACCACTACAAACAAAAGCAATGAAGACTCGCAAAGCACACGGTGAAACAATATAATGTTCCCACAAAGATAAATAATTCACAAATACCAATGCCCATCAACCACAAAATCAATCATATAAAATACAATTATAAAACCAGATTACTTTTACATTATAACAAGTTATAAATCATATACCACAAACAAATTATAAACAACCACAACCAATAACTCACACAAATAAAAAAAAGTACCTCACAAACAACATTACAATGTCATAAATTATACACCACAAAGAAATTATAAGCAACCACCATTAACAACATTACTTTTACATTGTATCAAGTCATAAATTATACATCACAAACAAATTATAAACAACCAACCCTAAGGAACTTTTACATTGTAATAAGTCATAAATCACATACCAAATTATAAACCACCACTAGGGACCCACAAAGGTAGAAGAAGTGCACCCACAAACAACCAGAAAGCCATTGCGATACTTTTAGTTGCCTTTAATATTTGATATAACCCATCCATGTTTCACACCAAACCTCAAAAGAAATCGTACAAAAAGACGAGCACAAACGCAAACTTTCAGACTGCAATACTTTTAGGTGCTTTTTAATATTTGATAACCCATCCATGTTTCATATGGATACAACCACAAAGCCAAACTTCTATGAGACATCACATTCACAACATTAAATGGCAAAACTAACCCTAAATGATCAGTCATCTTCTTTGTTTCTTTCTTTTAACTCTACATCCATCCCACCATATTCCACTTCCTTTCACTCTGCATTTATACGTACCATATTCCACTGTGATAACTGTTGTAACTATTAATGAGTGAAAGCGAGTTGAAACTCAAATTAATTAATCCATAATGACTGGTATACAAAATGTCCATCTGCTGCTTCTGTGCATTTAATGCTAATCTTTGGATTTAGGTAGCTTCAGATCCAACGATCATATTATCACAATCTATTTAATGTTGACTCTAGGATATTGAAATAGTTTCAGATATAATAATTAATATCTCTACAGCAGCATTAATGTCAAATGTTTTTCCAACGATCATATTATCACAATCTATTTAATGTTGACTCTAGGATATTGAAATAGTTTCAGATATAATAATTAATATCTCTACAGCAACATTAATGTCAAATGTTTTTTTGATGCTGGTTCTTGGATTTTGAAATAGTTTCATATCCAACTATCAGTATCTTAGCTACAACATTACAACATTAAATACATTGATGCTAAATGTTTATTGTTGCCATTGTTTTTTTGATGCTGGTTCTTGGATTTTGAAATAATTTCATATCCAACTATCAGTATCTTAGCTACAACATTAAATACATTGATGCTAAATGTTTATTGTTGCAATTGTTTCTTCAGGATAAATGCATATTTTCACAATCCATTTAATATTGACTTTGTGATTTTGAAATAGTTTTAGAGATCTTCTCACAAACATTAATGTCATTATTTGTTTTTTATATTAATTCTTAGATTTTAAAATAGTTATAGATCAATCAATATCAACAACATTAAATGCACTAATGCCAAATACTTATTGCTAACACATGTTTCTTCGAATAAATACAAGCAAACAGTAAGCAGCACTCCACTGCATTTAACACCCAGTGAGATGTATATAGACCCTCGGATGTTTACATCCCATGGTCTATATGCACTTGGCGCATTAGGGTGCTTATTGTTGGCGGTAAATGCATGCCTGCCTTGCACGTAGAACTTCTTAGGCTCCGCACATGGAGTAAAGAGAGGCGCTGGCATAGCACATGGAGTAAAGAGAGGTGTTGGCATAACGCAGTTTTGTTTACATGCTGGCTAAAAACCCCTTCTGGATTTGAATTATATGATTTGGAGTAATTGGAGTAAAGAGAGGTGCTGGCATAACGCAGTTTTGTTTACATGCTGGCTAAAAACCCCTTCTGGATTTGATCTGGATTTGAATTATATGATTTGGAGTAATTTGATTGGATATTAACATTGTTGGCCCTTTTAATCAGAAGACATCGGCTGGATTAGAAGACTTCAGCTGGGCTAGAATTGGAAATGGGTAAAGTAGCTTGAGATTCAGCGATCAATATACCTGCTGTAACTACATTAAATGACCTACAACAAGCTGAATAGTGTTCGCCCTAAAAATAATATTCTCATCATGATGCCTCAACCCAACTGTGCGCTTTTTGCTGCATGTGCGGAGGCCTTCTGTATGCATGCTGATCTTACCATGCAGTTGCAGACTGCAGTTACCGTAGTATTCTGTGAAACTGCGGCACAGGACGCTATTTATATATGCCGTTGGCATGTTTTTAGAACTCTGTGAGACAGTTTCCAAAAGCTTGATCGCATGGGAGATCAGAGGATCAATAGACATTGGTCTATCTTTCGGGGATGATCGTGGAGATGTGACCTATTGAACGTGATATTCGTTTTAGGTCTTCCCTGCCACCGCACGAAGCGCTTCTTCAATATCACGGGATTTTTTGGCGGATGTGTTTTTTGAGTATTTTGAGACATCCGAATCTTGAAGGCCTGATCGGACAAAGGCTTATGGCCGCCATGAACATGAAACAGCAGTAGTACTGTTACAGTGCATACTGGATCCGACTTTCGCAACCAGTCCGGACGATTTCAGCCAGACATATCGTATGAAGCTTATCGGTATCCGAGAGCTGACAAACAATCCACTCGCAGATTCCATTTCTAACTGCTATGTTTTGACTTTTAAACTATGAATGAAGTAAATGAATTAAATTGCAACTTGAGTTTTGAATCCGTAGTCATTCCTAATTACTGATGCTTTCAAATGTGTTTGAAGACGTGTGCGCATTAGTCATCCTATGCTTTTACCCTTAAATTACGGTAATGTGAAACGATGGGCTGAACGCGTAGGATAAGAGACAACCAAAACGTCCAGTTTTTTTTTGATTTTGGGTTTAAAATTGGTTGAAATTCATATCTGAAATTTTTATTTTTATACTTTTGTAATTTTAGCAATGGGATTGGCTATCCTAGACTAATTGTCCAATTTTAAAACTATTCAAATTATAGAAATTGCAATCTAAACCTTTCAAAGTAAAATTTTGACACAAATTACTCTACTAAATTCTGATTAATCGAGCATGTTTTAGTTACTCCTTATACAGCTCCAGCTTAAAATACGGTTTACAGCAAAGGGGTTTCGCAGCTAATGCTAATTTTACATGGATAAAAGTACACTTTAGGGTTTGAATTTTGACTTCGGAGGAAGTTATATTAGGACTTGGTTTTTATTCGTTCAAAGAACTCATCTTTCAAAAAGAATTGGTAGGGTTTGAATTTTTTGGAAATTATATTTGGTAGGGGTTTTAATTTTGATAAAATTATATTAGGGACTTGGTTTTCATCTACTCAAAAAGCCATTATTACAAAAAGTTCATTGATTTGATAGGGTTTGAATTATGAGGAAAGGAAATTGTACTGGAGATTTGGTTTTCATCTACTCAAGAAATCATCTTTCACATTTTGAATCAAATATTACTAAAAAGTGAATTGTTTTAATAGTGTATTATTATTAAGAGGTGAGTTGTTTTAACACTCACTTGTTTTAATAATTTTGGAAGTATCACAAAAAGTTCATTGATTTGATAGCGTTTGAATTATGAGGAAAGGAAATTGTACTCAAGACTTGGTTTTCATCTACTCAAGAAATCATCTTTCACATTTTGAATCAAATATTACTAAAAATTGAATTGTTTTAATAGTGGAATTGTTTTAATAGTGTATTATTATTAAGAGGTGAGTTGTTTTAACACTCACTTGTTTTAATAATTTTGGAAGTATCACAAAAAGTTCATTGATTTGATAGGGTTTGAATTATGAGGAAAGGAAATTGTACTCGAGACTTGGTTTTCATCTACTCAAGAAATCATCTTTCACATTTTGAATCAAATATTACTAAAAGTGAATTGTTTTAATAGTGGAATTGTTTTAATAGTATATTATTATTAAAAGGTGAGTTGTTTTAACACTCACTTGTTCTAATAATTTTGGAAGTGAAACATTAAATTAAGGATTTGGTTTTTGTCTTTTAAATTAGAATCATCTTTTACAAGAAGTTCATTAATTTGGTAGGTTTGAAATTTGAGAAAATTATATTTGGGATTTAGTTTTCACCTACCCAAGAAATCATCTTTCACATTTTGAATTAACTATTACCAAAAAGTGAGTTGTTTTAATAAGGTACTATTGTTAAAAGGTGAGTTGTTTTAATAAGGTACTATTGTTTTAATAGTGTAGTATTTTCTTCCTCCTAAAATAAAGCACAGCTTCATTATATTAATATATAAGACAACATTTTCCCAAACATAAGCCCTGACATAAAAAAAAATTCAAAGGGCCAATACATCATGTTCAAGTAGTCATCTACATCATGTTCAAGTAGTCATCTCACATAAACTATAATCAGTACATAGTACAAGAACTATAATCAGTACATAGTACAAGAACTTCCCATGAAATCTATACTTAAAGAAGAAGATCCTCAAAGTGACAAGGCTTTGATTGATGAGACAAAAGCACAAAGATAAATACCATGTCAAAAATGATAAAGGATGATAAAAGGGACAGCCCCAAACCCCAATACGAAAGACGGTCAACATCAAGAGGGTGAAGCACGAGGAAGCACTGTGAAAAAGGATCCCTTGATAGTTCTATGTCTTCCAGCGTGAACATTTAGATACGCTTTATCCCTAGCCAGAGCTACTTCTGAAATACGACCCTGCAGCTAAGGATAACGCTTCAGAGAAAGACTATGCATAAGGCCTCCATGAATCCCATCCACGAAGAAGGAGCAAATGGTTTATGAGGTCAAAGATAATAACAATGAGGGATAGTGAAAGATCCTTGAATCCATCCAAATTCTGGAGTCGAAAAAGTATTCAAAGGAGATTGATCCACCTCAAAAACCTTCGTCCTCCTCCTCAATGAAAGAATCCTCCAAAGGAAGCAAATCTGAAGCAAAAAATGTAGCCGGGAAATGTCAGGGAGAAGGGATAACTAGAGGGAAATCGAGATGCCCAGGTTGCCCCCTAGGAGGGTAGGAATCCAAAACTCGAAGAGCATCTCCTCAAAACCAAGAGGGGTAGTCGAGAAGGGAGGGACTGTCCTCATAGCCAAACAAGGAAGCAATATTTTGATTCGAGCCCCTATCACCAGGAGAAATCTCCCCAAGGCTTTGAAGAGAAGGCACAACTAGAGACTCCTTCGAACCAACAACATGCTTAAAAGAGGGAAAAGCAGGACTTGAGGAGATCCACGAGGGAGAAGGAGGTGAATCCAAAAAAGTAGAGCTCGAAAAATCATCAGTTGCAACGACAGACATATCCAATGACTAAGAAACAACAGGCACCTGCAGACCGTTGAGGAGCACCAAATCTCTAGAAGTCGGGCACAGAGCCAAAACATGAGAGAGGGAGACCAAAGATGCACATCCCCAAGACTAAACAATGAGTTCTTTTAAGAGTGTGAATTGTTTTAATAGTTTTGGAAGTGAAACACTATATTAGGGACTTCGTTTTCATCTCCTCAAGAAATCATCTTTCACAAAAAGTTCTAGTAGGATTTGAATTTTGAAGAAACTACATTAAGGACTTAGTTTTGATCTACTCAAAAAATGATCTTTCACAAATTTACTAGTTTGGTAAGGTTTGAATTTTGAGGAAATTATATTGGAGACTAGGTTTGCACCTACTCAAGAAATCATCTTTCACATTTTGAATCAATTATTACTGAAGAAATGAGTTGTTTTATTAGTGTTGTAAAACAAAACTTTCAATAATGTAGTGAGTTGTTTTAACCATGTGAATTGTTTTAATAGTTTTGGAAGTGAGTTATTTTAACAATATGAATTGTTTTAATAGTTTTTTTATTTCTCAACAACTATATATATTTGTACATATACATATATATATAATTTTATTCTTTTTATAAAAGTGAATATACCTTTGTTAAGAGTATAGTTTTAAATGATAATATTAAAAATGGGATTACATTTAAAAGTATAAAGAGAAGTTGGGGTACAATAAAGAATTAGAAGATAAAGGAAAATTAAAATATTACAAGGAATTGTTCAACTATAATTTAAAAGATATTAAATAAACTATCTATTTTAAGTAGCATAAAAAAGAAAACCAACATGGTTAAAATAAGAACAAAGTCACTAGTTTCATAGTGAAATAGGGCATTGTACAATACATACGAGACTAATGAATTTTGTCATATTTGTGACACTAAAACCGTTGAAGATTAAAATCATTTTGTTAAAATGTCCTACATACCCCCACATTAAATCACAATTTCAAAATATTTGTTACAATATTGACCTTCATAACTTTTTAACTCATCACAACTATATGCATATTTCTCTTAATCATTATAGCACATAAATAAACATTTTAAGAAAACCAATTTTTTCTTTACTTTTCTTGAAATCTAATAAGACAAAACTAATCTCAATAAAACTTTTCGTAAAAGGGTTCTAACCGTCAAATTTGATGAATGACCTAGATTTCAAATTCCAACCTTGATGACAACCACCACATATATTTACATAAATTCATGGCAAAATACAATTACAAATTACAATAAATTGTAAGGAATAAGCTTTAAATGTATAAAACTTTTCGTAAAAGGGTTCTAATCCTGAAATTTGATAAATGACCTAGATTTCAAATTCCAACCTTATAACAACCACCACATATATTTACATAAATTCATTTTATTACTTTTCATTTTAAATAAATTAATCAATAATATTTTTTTTCATTTACTTAACCTACAAATCCAACACATACAACCTTTCCTGAAAAAACCCCCAAAAAAGTGAACCTAACTCACCAAAAGTATCATGGACTAAATTGTATGAAGTAAACAGAAAACAATGGACTAAATTGTATGAAGTAAACAGAAAACAATTTCAAAATTTATCCATTTATTACATAACCCATTTCCATATCAGGGAACTACGGTCCTTCCCAAATTGACAGGAATCCATTTCCAACGCATATTGCCGATGAAAATTAATAAAAATCAAAATGAATACAAATATGTGTTGAGATTCCATAGATGCCCACGCTCTCAAAAAGCGCGTAGTCACGCTCTGAGAGTACGCATAGTCCCGAAGCACAAAACATCATGTCGCAGTGCTCATTTCAATGTTTACAATTCAATTAGGTTATTTACGAATCTTGATAATTTCAAGTTTCAACACACCTACTGAATTTCTAATATATATAATAATTAGGGCGACAAAAATTGTATGATCCGCCTTCCCCCTTCCAAGAACGTGAAGGTTGAAGCGACCAACCATTCATAGTTGACTGTCCTGCCCTGCCCTGCTTCCTTCATCTCTTTTAAAACGGTGTCTCATGCCCGTAGAACATCGCTGCATTTTATCTGTCTCAGTGGCTACCTTTTTCTGATAAATTTGCTTTTCGCTCATAAATGGTCGCAGCAACATTTCATAGCAGAAAAATGGATGACGTATTTGCACAGCGCTGCTGCAGCAGGCACTTTACAGCCCGAGATCAGCTCATCTCTAAAGGTATATAGTCAGAACATGTTTCATGTTTCAGTCAAACCATTATTCGTTTGTTTGTTTTATGATACTCATTATTCCACTTATTGTCCATATCAGAAAGCAGGAATCTGGCCGGGTGGGGTTGTGACATTACTCAAGACGAAGAAGAACTTATTATCAGAATGCATAAGCTCGTGGGCAACAGGTAACCAGGGCTGAAAATCAAGATGGTAACCATTAATATTAGACTACTTTTTATACTGAAACATTGGGTTTTTGTAGGTGGTCGCTGATTGCTGGGCGCCTTCCTGGTCGAAAAGCTCAAGAGATTGAAAGATATTGGAAGCTGAGAAGCAAAAGTACTGCTGCTCCTGTGAAGCCTATACCAAGTCGCTTTACTATAAATCCATGGCTTCAGCGGCCTCACATGGCGCGAGAGGAAACAGCCTGTTCTTATAATACTGTTTACACCCAGAAGCTGCATTCTCAGGAAGAAGAGGAAGGGGAGGAATCCAGAACGGAAGATACTCATTCTTTGCATGTCGGCCGGCCTGTAAATCCTGTTTTAAAGGCCAGTACTTGTCGCTGTTCATGAGATTACCAGTTTGTCTTCAAATTTTGTTTTCTTGTTACAACAATATATATAAATATATATATATGTGTGTATATATATCTCTACTGTGTCTGTACAAGTTCATGTATGGTCCTCTACTGTGTCTGGACTCTGTACACGTTCATGTATGGTCTATATATCAAAGACATAAATGGATGTCTCATCAATATCTTTGTCTGTCCAATTATTATGTTCTGTTTAATATTTTTCTACCATATCTGCATTCTTGTTTTATTGTTTTATAACAAAGAACTAATAAAAAATCATCATTACTTCTTCACATTAATCACGTCGGATAATCCAAACGCTGTTAATGTCAAGACTGGTAGTAGATAGAATTCAACGAGAAAGAATGGAAACTTCGACTGACTATATTGGACAGTATGCTACTCTATTACATTACTGCAACATGGTAGAAGTGGACGTTATAATCTGATTGAATTTGATGGTAAAATACTAAAATTGTTTATCACAAAACAGTTTTGATTCTATCAATCATTCTTATGTTATATAAAAGATTTATTGTATTACATCGAAAATCTCAGAAATGAAATTTGTTTTCTAAGTTATTTTACCCTAATCTGAGCGACCAATTCTGTGATGGACGGTCACTAGGGTAGACACGCAATCCGATGAACAGGTTGTGAGGTTTAAGGTTCGGCAGAGACCAAGAATATGATATTTTCGATGATCTCTAGAAGTTAGGGTTAACGAAAAGTCGCCACCTCAATGTTGGTGCTAAGGATTGTAATTTGTAGGTAGTCTATGATCAAATAATAACTATTTGAAGAATTGGATGAACATGGAATTAGGTGAGTTCTTATGGTCAATGACAAATCATATACATTTATACATAATTGTATTGAGTGAAACTAGGTGTTACATAGTTTTTGTATGGAGGAGATGTTGTAATGTGTATGTGGCGTTACATTTAATAAAACATAAAAAGTAATAGTAAAAATTGAAGTACCATATTATGTTGGTCATTAATTGTACCGAGTGAAACCAGTTCACTCTGTGCTCTACCCTCAGTATGGGGGAGATGTTGTAATGTGTATGTAGCATTACATCTAATAAAACGTAAAAAGTGATAGTAAAAATTGAAGTACCATATTATGTCAGCCATTGATAAATTCATGTCATCTAATAAAACTTAAAAAGTGAAGTACCATATTATGTCAGCCATTAGTAATTAAAATATCAATGTTCGTTTATAAAATAAAAACCTAAAACTTAAACGCGGATCTATCAATCAAGAGATATCAAATTTCTTGAGTTTAAATTTAAAAAAAGAAATACATCTCAAGAAATTGGATCACTATCATGCTTGATAGATACGGGTTTAAGATGAATCTATGCTCATATTAAAGTTTATATGATTGGATAACATGCATTTCAAATTTAATGATTTTTTAATCCAATTTATATAGTACGTTAAAGTTTATATGGTTGGGTGACATGCATTTCAAATTTAATGATTTTTAATCCAATTTATGTGGTACGTTAAAGTTTCTATGGTTGGGTGACATGCATTTCAAATTTAATGATTTTTATTCCAATTTATGTGGTACGTGCATTTCAAATTTAAAGATTTTTAATTCAATTTCTGTGTTACGTTAAAGTTTATATGGTGTGATGACATGTATTTCAAATATAATGATTTTTAATCCAAATTATATGGTTAAAAACATTGTTGAGATAAAGTTCTTGAATGTTAACATTCAAGTAATTATTATTATTTTTATTTTAAATAATGTAATTGAGAAAAATTGCAATAATCAATAGAGGCAAGATTAATGAAGGTAAACTCCCAAAAGGTCATGGTTTGCATATATTTCTTTCACTAGTATGATAGGAAAAAAGGAGCTCTTTTTCAATTTAAATAACAAAATGTATTATAAACGCTTTATAGGTGTATGGCTAAGAAGGGTATTTGATAATAAGTTACTCACAATTCGACATTGAATAATGGTTTTTTTTCATACGAAAAAAAAAATAAAAAATATATATATATTGAAAAAAAGTCGTGTCAAATATATAATCCATCAAAGAAGGCAAGAAAGCCTATACTTTTGGAGCTGGAATACATACAAAAAAACCTATTTTCATCCCACTGCATACATAAGAAGCAAAATTCCTTCCAAAGGAACAACCTAGTGCTAAAACAAAGGAGACATCTGGAGTGAGAAGATCAGTTCAAGCACAAGCAACATGGCAAAAGAGGCATAAAAAATGTAAGGTGTCCCAACTGACCAACGATCCAGCTCTGTATACTTCCATGAAAATGGATCCATCCATGGGACCTAGGATTCTCTTAGAAAGTAGGTCCACTTCCATATTATACTCTCTAAAAATATGAAGGAAAGAAAGAGAATGGAAAGTTGAAGTGAGTAAGCATGTTCGATTTAGCCATCCATTTAACTCCACCGAGAGTAAGTCATCCCAGCCACATGCCCAATTGATAATACACTAAGAATCACCAATGATAGATAGAAAAAGGACAACCTTTAACTTGACAAACCATAACACGCCCCCAAAGGGAAATAAGCTCTGCTCTTGTATTAGAACCACACCCTGCTCTCATATAAAGATGAAATGAATGTACCAGAGAAAATTTTAAAATCATCCTAGCTCCACACAATCAGTTTTTCCAACTCCATCAAAAAAACCCAAAGGGAAGGAATAATATGATTCAGTGAAGGGTTTGATCACACGAACTTTCTGGGAAGGAGAAATGTTGACAGCAGAGGAATAGCCAATAATCCACTAACAGAGTAAAAGAGGAGATACCTTCTACTCCTGAAAGAGGAGCCAGTTTTCTTGCTTTCTAGACGTCCCAAATGACATAACATATAAGAGTAGGATCAATAGGATAACAATCGAACCAACGTTTGATATTCCCTTCGAAGGTGTCACAAACCCATGTAAATGAAAATTTAAAGTACGTTGCAAAGCCTTCCAAAGGTCCAGGAAGATGATACAATTTACAAAAAGATGCTTGACCTCATCCAGAGCAGAGAAACATAAACAACAACAACTCGGCCCACGGAAACCACATTTGATGAGATTTTTCCAAGTTGGAATTTTGTTCTGCAGAACAAGCCACATAAAACATCTAATATTCAGGGGGCATTTGAACCTCCATAGACATTTTTTCCACCATAACGGATTAACCACATCATCTGAATCCTTCACATAGTTATAAGCAAGGCTCGTTATCACCATGCTTGTAGACTTGTTGTACCCACAAATTAACTTATCCTACTCCTGAGTTATAGTAATGCCCGCCTGAGCTAAAGTGGAGGCATACCCATCCCATTCAGCATGAAGACCCAGATCCAACAATAAATTTGACGCATCATGCCAATAAGTAAACACATCAGTAACAGAGAAGACATCTTGTTTCAAAACATGTATATTTTGACTATGAAGTGCAAACACAAGCTCTGGTGAAAGTCTAAATGCAAGACCAATCCACGCAATAGGGTCGATTCCTACAAAAAGTTGTGTACCTCTACCCACAGTCCAACAATGGAATGATTGATGACAGCGTAATATTTCAAAAATCTCCTCCAAAGAAAAGAACCATGCAAATCCTTCTTTCCATTCCGTAGCCAAAACACTAGTGATAATCTACCAAGATATTTTGCTCGCACCACCTTACCCCATAATCCAGCATCGAAAAGACTACACCACAAATATTTAGCGCACAGAGATAAATTAAAATCCGCAGATCTTTTATGCCCCAACCATTTAGATGTTTCGATCGGGTAAGATCATCCCAAGAGACAAGGTGGTATTTGAAGTTACCACCATTACCTGGCCAGAGGAATTGGGATAAAATATTTCGAAGAGCAGTGATCGCCGATTGAGGAAGCCGCAAAAGAGAGAACTAAAAGACTAGGATACTTTGTAAGACAAAGCAAAGAAAAGTAAGATGAAATCCCAAAGATAAATACTTGAAAGCCCAAATATTGATCCTTCGTTGTACCTTCTTAATGGGCCCATTGCCAATCTGCAATAGTATATTTGTTGGGCTTCAAATAACAACCTAAGTATTTAAAACCATCACCCAAGACCTTCATCGGATAGGGTAAAAGAAGGCTGATATGGATCTTGAAAGTATGATCATGGAATTGATCATGAAAGGAATACTTTCCTAGAATGATCCCCATACCAGCAACATCACATAAAGTGTTGATAATACCTTTAAAATGAGCCCATTTTGCCAAAATACCCCTCCCAAATTAGAGAACATCATCAACGAATAAAATATGGGTGATTGTAAGAGTACCTCGCACCTTAATACCTTTAATATGGCCACCTTTCCTTGCATCATTGATCAACAAACTTAACCCTTCAATGACAATATAAAGAGATAGGGTGACAAAGGACAACCCTGCCTAAGTCCCATGTTCCCTCTAAAAATTTGAGACGGCGAATGATTGACAAGGACAACAAAGTTTGCAGAAGACACACAAGACATAATCCAATCAACAATCTCCACCGTTAAGCCAGTTTGTAAAAGGATAAATCTTAAATATGTCCAATATAACTTGTCATATGCTTTGACACGATCCATCTTTAGAATGAAAGCATCTAGTTTTTTCTGCTTGATAGAGTGTATGCTCTCTTGAGCAATTCTACCGCGTCCAGTAATTGGCAATTGTGAACAAAGTTGAACTATTCAACATAAATATGACATTCAAGATAAGGATTCAAACATTCAACAATAACCTTGGAAATGAGTTTGTACAACAAGTTACAAAGAGAGTTGGTCGATAGTCACCAAAACTAGCCGGTCCGTCAATCTTGGGAATGAGATATATATAGGTGGAGTTCAAAATACCCGGAACTTGTGCCTTCTGTCTAGAATCCTCAATAACCACAATAATCTCATTTCCAAAAAGGCTAAAAAAATGTAGAAAGAATTCTACAGTCCACCCGTCCGATCCCGAACCTTTTGTCCTTAAAAAAAAGTTTCAGAGTTTTCAATACCTCGGCATCGGTAATGGGACCTCCAATAGTATGGCAAGCATCTTCATCAAAAAAACGTGGAAAGAGTTTTAAAATCTGTAATTGACTTTCCAGGTTATTACCTTCTTTAGCCCTGTAAATATCCTTGAAATACTTAGATGCTTCCACCTTCAGCTGGTGAATGATCATACATGATATTCCTTGCTCATCTTCTATATTCCAAATAGAATTAATCAACCTCCTTTGGTTTATGGTATTTTATCTTTTCCTATTTAGAATTAATAATAAGTGATCTCGCATTTAGACATCAAATACTAAGCATTAAGTATTTCCAAATAGAATTAATCAACCTCCTTTGATTTATGGTTTTTTATCTTTTCCTATTTAAAATTAATAATAAGTGATCTCCCGCTTAGACATCAAAGACTAAGCATTAAGTTTTTTATTTAAAAATTAAATATTGAATATCTAAATAAAACACAATCCACACTAAATATGAATCCAATAACCCTCACGTTTAACAAAAGTAATAGGAAACCCAAATTAATAAATAAATAAAAAATGCCTCACCACTTTTTAACCTTCACATTGAAGCACTTATTGAGTGGGTTAGTTTAAGACACTTATTTGGAATATTTAGATTTGACCAATAGCTAATTTTGACGCACTTGATAAGTGGATTTTGACACACTTATTAAGTGGGTTAGTGTAAGACATTTTGTTGGTATATTTAGATTGGACCAATATCTAATTTAAGCAACTTGATTAAAGTTCTAGGAACAATTATTGCATTAGTTGGTGATGTACAAAGACAAGTGGGGGTAGTGCATGCTTTGTCTACTTAGATGGAGATTCAATACCAAGACTCTTACTATGGGTGGAAATATGATTATGTAAAAGATTCCAATATTACACATGAATAGATGTTAAAACTTTTATAGACCCTAGAGCTAGTCATTTGTGTAATGTCTATCTAGCAAACAAGTGTCCTTTCAATGGTGCATCCATCATGAATTCATGCCAATTAGATGGATCATTGGTATAAGATTTTTGATAAACCTTTTCTTAATAATTTGAGTATGGAGGTATATTTTGCGTGATAAGGGAATTATACATAGAGCTTGTATTAGGAAAAAATTATTTTAACCATGTGTGGTCAATTTATAAATAGGAAGTTGTTAAAGCATCGAAATCTAAATGTTCGATCGATACCTCCTAGGTGATAGCATCATCTTCTATATTTCTAGCCAAGGGGTATATTTGTCAAAACAATGATATTTCTTTGTAACTTAGCATAGACCCTATTATGTCATGTCACATTCGTTGAGGTGACCGATTAAGATAGATATGCACAAGGGTTTCGACATTTGAAGTAGTTCCTTTGTCATTTTCATAAATGTTCGATCGATAGAATGTTGATCATGTATTTTTAGTTTAATGAGAATTATTTATTCATTTAATGACCTAGTTTGCTTTCCTTTTAAATATGTACCTAGTTTGCTTTCCTTGTACGCCTTTATAGGAGACTTGATTCATGTTGCACATGACTACGGATTATATAGGTTGTTTATTACCTTTATTTAAAAAAACAAAACTTTTCATTTGAGGGTTAATCATATGCACATGTTAGGAGTAGGTTAGATCACAATCAAAAGACCCAAAATTACACAATAGAAATCCATTTGACACCTAATTAGGAGGCCAATCTTTAGGTCAACAACATAATTTTTAGGAACATGAATTAAAAAATAGTTTTTAAATATTAAAATAAGTTTACACGTGTAATTAAAGTTCGTGTAAATTACAAAAGTTTGTGTTTTTTAAGAACATGAATTAAAAAAACAGTTTTTAAATACTAAAATAAGTTTACACAAAGTGGATGTAAATTATAAAAGTTGGTATAAGTTGATAAGTTTTTTCTTATCTTATGTGGAAAAACATTACTTTGTTAACTTTAAGGAATTATTCAAAGTAGGTATACAACTTATTAGAATTTGGTGTAAAAGGATGAATGTAGGAAATCAAATTAACTTCCACAATTTATCATTTATATTAATGGAAAATTTGTATAACTCATAGAAGATAATATTCTTTTAAAAATGGTAGTTAATTTTCCTCTAATTCCTCTAAAATTTCACACTTGTAAATTATATATACATATACATATACATGGGTACCCACATGAAGTTGGTGCCCAATCCGTTGCAATAGCAATGTGAGAGCCCTAAAATTGTAAAAACGTGTGTCCATTCTTTTTTGTAGAGGTTCGCCAATTGCCAAACCTCTGTGTATGATGGAAAAAGTGAACAAGAACATGTGCGCATTCTAAAAAATAACGCACATGCATTATTTTTTATTAAAAAAAATGCTCTACTATTTTGGCCATAACATTTTATCCACGCATCAGTTTTTGGAGTTCTTTAGCTCATTGGAAAGGTCTTGTAGAGATCTACATAATTATGGTATGTTAATTTTATATTTCTACATATATAATTTCTTATTTTCAAAATAATATAAACTAAATGTTTGTGGGGCCCATTTTCCCCATTCTTCATCTTTTGTCGTCTTCATCCATTGTGGCAATTTGCAAAGTCTACATTGGTCACAACCACAAACTCCCCATCACAATTAGAAATTGTCTCTGAGAGAGAGGGGGTTAGAGAGAGAGGGGGGGTGGGGAGAGAGGGGGGGGGGGGGGGAGAGAGAGAGGTGGAGGGATGGTTAGTGTTAGGGGGAGGGCGATTAGGAGAGACAGGGAGAGGGGGGGTAGGGGTGGGGGGGAGAGAGAGAAGGTGGGTATGGGGAGTATCAAGGGGGTAGGAGAGAGAGAGAGAGAGAGAGAGAGAGAGAGAGAGCAGGGGGTGTTAGGTGGTGGGGGGAGAGAGAGAGGGGTGGGGGTTATCGGTAGGTGTAGGGGAGAGAGAGACTGAGAGAGGGGGTTAGTAAGGGTTGGGGGGAGGAGGGTGTTAGTTCTTCAGAAATTTCAATCCGATCTAGGATATTAACTAAGAGAATAACATGTACAGCATATCTACAACATATCTACGGCATATCAATCATGGACACAATAATGAAAGCACACAAGAGACACATAGTTTCACCGGGGAAAACCAAGAAGGTGAAAAACCCCGCAATTTCCTCAAAGATAGATAGAGCAATGATACAACCCAAGTACAAGAGATAGTTCTCCTAGCAGCAACTTATCCTCCTCCACTAGTGTGCCACTCTCCAATGAGTGTGTGAGTGAGAAAGTGAATAATGAGATGAACAAAATAGAGATCTCCTGATCTCTATTTATACATGACCTGTCCTGCCCAAAAACCTAGCAGGGCCGACTTGTCTAACTCAGTCTAATAACCCATGGTAAACTAATTAGGGCTGACCCCACACTTGGTGGTCTAATAACCCATCACTGCAAGTTACGAGACTTGTGACACTTGTCAATACAGATGATGACACTTCCGTATAGAGGAATAACAAAATATCTATAGGAGTACAATATACCTAGGTGAAATACATTCCAAAGTTACATATACATCAACACTCCCTCTTAACTAGGAAGGTATTTCTCGACACAGATCTGCTAGCACAAGTCTTCTTCTCTAGATCATCGTCACTGGATCATCATCATCGTCACGGCTGCTGCTATCTCAATCAATCTCTGATCTACTCATCATAGGAAGTTCTACAGAGCCAGTCCTTTTTCATACTGGATGTAGGCCCACCACCTGTAGGTCTTCATCATCACTGGCCATACTGTGGAATCCTCAGGACTGATTACGTGCATCAACAAAACCTAGCAAGAGCATCTCAGGACTGATTATGTGCCCAACACAACCTGCAAGATCTCCTAGGGAGCTATTACATGTGACCAAGAAAAACCTAGCAAGAGCATTTGTCAGATCGCCCAGGGAGCTATTATATGCCATAGCAAAAACCTAACAAGAGCATCTGCAAATCTCCCAAGGAGACATTATATGCAACCGACAAAACCTAGCAAGAGCATCCCATGACTGATTACGTGCCCATTACGACCTGCAAGATCTCCCAGGGAGAAATTGTATGCCATGGACAAAACCTAGCAAGAGCATTTACCAGATCTCCCAGGGAGCTATTATATGCCATAGGAAAAACCTAGCAAGAGTATTTGTAAATCTCCCAGGGAGCTATTATATGTCCATCCAAGCAAAACCTAGCAAGAGCATTTGCCAGACCTCCCAGGGAGCTATTATATGCCATCGATAAAACCTATCAAGAGTGTCTGCAAATCTCCCAGGGTGCTGTTATATGCTTATCTGCACAACTTGTCCACGACCACAGACTATCAACCTGATACTCTCCATACATCATCCTGATGTACATCACATGATCATCCTGATCATCATCATAGCATCATCATGATGCGTATCATCTGGATCAACATCCTGAATCTCATCATACATGATCATCCTAATCATACAATGCATCCACCTGATGCATATCTGATACATATCATCTGGAGCGACATCCTGAAGCTCATCATCTATGATCATCCTGATCATACAATGCATCCACCTTATGCATATCTGATACATATCCTCATCCATGATCTACTTGATCATACAATGTATCCACCTGATACATATACAAATACATTATCCAACTGATCATCACAAGCATCCAACATGATGCATATACATATACATGATCCAACTGATCATATCCAACATCCAACATGATGCATATACATATACATGATCCAACTGATCATATCCAACATCCAACATGATACATATACAGAGCAGTAACTGGAGCATCGTCCTAATGCTCATCATCCAGTGCTTACATCCACATCCATGGGAAGGATCCTCCTCTCACCATGCTTGGAATGGCTCCAGCAAATGTGTCCATCACTTCTTCCTCGAAGTGTCGTCAATCTGAAGAACACCAAGCCTCTCTCTAAAGTATTCAAACTTCACTTTGGCTAGTGGTTTCGTCAACACATCCGCAACCTACTCATCCGTTGCAACATATAGGAGCTTCACTGCTCCTCTCTACACCATATCCCTGATATAGTGATATTTGATCTCTATGTGCTTCGACCTATCGTGGAACATTGGGTTCTCAGACAGCTTCACACAACTCTGGTTGTCACAAAAGATACCAGTAGCATGCAACGGGAGATCAAATAACTCAGACAGTAGCTTCCTAAGCCATACTGCCTCACAACTAGTCGAACAAGCTGCAACATACTCTGCTTCGGCTATACTCAGTGCCACACAGGACTGCTTCCTGCTAAACCAAGAGATCATACCAGATCCCATACTGAAGCAGCACCCTGAAGTGCTCTTCCGATCCATGGCACTGCCTACCCAATCTGAATCAACATAACCCTCTAGGTTAAACTTTTGATTCGCATCATACTTGATCTCATAATCAATTGTACCCTTCAGGTACCTCAAATATGCTTTGTAGCTATCAGGTGAACATGTCTCGGATCTGTCAAGTACTGGCTCAAGGTGTTCACCATAAAGTAGGTATCTGGTCTCGTATTCATCAGGTACAACAAGGACCCAATCATCTGATGATACATCGTAGCATCAACCAGATCAGATGAAGCATCACACAGAAGCTTTAGGTTCGATGCCATAGGTGTGACCATGGCCTTGCAGTCCATCATCCCGAACCTCTTCAGGATCTCTACTGCATACTTCCCTTGTCCAAGGAAGATTCCATATGCACTCTGCCACACCTCCATACCAAGAAAGTAGTGCATCATACCCAAGTCCTTCTTCTTGAACTCGGCAGCAAGCTTCCTCTTCATGTTGGCAATCAATCTATCCTCACCTGTTACAAACAGGTCAACCACATACAATAGTAGTATCACTGGATTTCCTTCCTCAACCTTGTAGTAAAGGTTGGAATCTGCTTTACTCTTGGTAAAGCCCAAAATGGATAGGAAGACATCTATTCTGCCATACCAGGTCCTGGGTTCCTGTTTCAAACCATATAGGGTTTCTTCAGTTTGCACACATGTGACTCTCGGTCATGTGTCTTAAACCTGAGTGGCTGCTCCACATACACTTCCTCTTCAACTACACCATTCAAGAAGGTTGTCTTGACATCCATCTGGTGTACCTTCCATTTCATCACTGCCGCCAGAGCAAGTACTGATATGATGGAAGTGTACCTGGCTATAGGTTCAAAAGTCTCTTCATAGTCAATCCCTCTTTCTGGGAGAAGCCACGATCTACAAACCTTGCTTTGTATTTCTCCATGCTACCATTTGCAACATGCTTGATCTTATAGATCCGTTTGGAAGTCACAACAGACTTCCCTTCAGGTCTTGGGGCTGCATCTCAAACATCATTCTTCATGATCGACTGGTACTCCTTGATCATGGCATTCTTCCATTACTTCATCCCGGATCCTGGGAACTTCAATATCGTTAATAGATAGCTTTGTTGCTAGAACAAATGTTGTAGTCCTTCTTTTGTAGGTGATGGTATACGATCTTTCCTACAAAGCAAGTTAAATTGCATGATTAGAAACATCTCATAGTTTTCAGAATAAATTCTTACACATAAAGAAATATGTCATACAGTCATGCAATTATTTTAGCCAATGCTTCAATACAACATTTATTCATATCACGTAACTTTCTAGATGCCTTCCAATCTCTACTAGAACATTGTTAAGAGTGTGCAAAACTCCCAACATGTCAGCAAAGAGGTTTCATTCTAGATATAAGTAGCAATGGAATGTTGTACAGTGCCATAGGCCACTTACCCATTACATGCATATCAGTGGTATACTGTTCATTAATGCAATTATTCTAATATGCATGATACACAACCTAAGTCTAGGAACATAAGCATATACATCATTGAGCAATATCATTTAAACAAACAAGTATGCAAGAAATGACAATTCAAATACATATTTTTGTTTGGTTGTAGGGTGGACTCCCTCTCAATATTTGCTTCCTTGTGGGAACTACTGGAGTGTGCTACCTCTTGATCTTTTCTTCCTGGATTACTTGTCTTTGAACTTATATCCATCCTCGATCACTATGCATCCTTACTAGTATCATCATTGTGTTATCCTCAAGATCTCATACATAATCATACATTGATTAGCATAATCTTAATACTATCAAAACACAATAATCTTAAACATGTATGGTCAAGATCATTTCATACACAGATAATAAACATTAGTATTCAAGGTTTCAGGGAATACTTCTTTTACTCATGCATATTCTTTATTTGACCAAAATACTTTTCTGGTTAGTCATATCATCAATCAATGTAAGAGACATAATATGTATAAACCCATGATTACTTACATTTCTAACTTCATGAATAATCATTATCAACCATACAATAGTATACAAGGTAGGATTCTAACTTGATATAGGAAAAACATACCTGGTTATCATATTTGCTAGTTATGTCTAGCATTGTCTTCTTGTTCTCTTCAATGACTTGTGCTAGTAACCTGCATATCTCATAGGTTAAGCATTGTAGAACCAAATTATACATACCTCGTAAGTAGAGATTCTATGTGATCCATGACAATGGATGAATCTTTGTCTTCATGTCACCATGGTCATATGTTCTTGAACTTAGAACTTGATTTGTCTTTCTTGATGTACTTTTCATGTTAGTAGACAACATCAACCGCATACAACACCACAATGCATTAGTACAATCATAAGTGTCAAAACCCTAATTAATGAATATCTGCATTCATAATTTTATTAAGGTGATACGACAAGTCTAAAGTTAATAAAGATTGTACTAACCTTAATGAAGACAAACATACCGTAAACTTAATCATGAACAGATCTTGAAACATACCTGGATAAGTCATACCTGTCGAGATTGCTTGTAATCTTCTTATGTAAGGCCTTAGCCTCATCTCCCTCTGAAACTGGAACTTCTTCACTTATGAGGTGACCAATCCATTCTCTTCTAGGATTAACCCAATCCACTTGATTTGTAGAAACTGGATCTGGAGCAGGATTAGGATTTGTCATGGAAACCCTAAAAATTCAAACTTTGAATTTCAAACTTCTGAAAGGATAGAAAGATGTGCCTTGATGATATGATCAACCTGGTATACTTAGAATTTGAAAACTACAAAATTTCACCCCTCAAATTTGCATTTCAATCTTTCAGATTCACTAGGGAGGACCCTGAATTAGGGTTTGAGTTTCCTAGAGCTTCACCCAACCAAATAGTTTGATCCAAAGCTCTAAAATTCGATTTTTTCAAGGCGCTTCCAGCTATGGTCACAGATTTAAAAAATTCCCATTTTTGCAGAAGCCCTGATTTTCCACTTTTCCAATCAAAGTCCCAAACTAGGGTTTGATCAAGCTCGGCCTTCTGCCCAACCAAAAAATTCGATCTTGGTCTCTAAATTTCAATTTTTCTGAGGAGCATCCATCCATGGTCTCCGATACAAAAATTACAACATTCTCCGAAACCTTAAATTCCTGTAGCCATAAATGAAGGTACTCAAAATCCAATTTTGTTTTGACATAAATATGCATCTGATTGTTTCTGGTGTAACTCCGAAATTTCAGATCTACAGGGTCTGAAAATTCTTCCTGTGGTATCATGACCTATTATCTTTGCAACCCCATAGATATGACCTCAATTGGATTCCCTTAGAGAGAGTTATGCCAAGTGTAGAAACGTGACATTTTTATGGGATAAAACAGGAGAGCGAACTTGTACGGTGTTCCACGTGTCACTAGTTCAGTTTCGACCTCTACAAAACTTACCTGAGAAATTAAAGTCCATTCCATACCTGTCACTTTTTACGAAATTGCATTTGGAGCTTCCTATCCGAAGTTATGACCTTTTTTAGTAGGTCACCTGTTTATGATTGAGATCTGGAAGAGGCAGAAACCCTAGATTGTACAGATCATAACTCACAATTTGCAATGAATTAGAGGCTCTACTTTGGAAACAAGGTACATGGGGATCTTATCTTCAACCTATAATATTTTCAGATCTTGAAACCTTGCGGAAATGGATTTATAGCGAAAGTGCTACGATAACTGTTTTTTTCTATATCAATCCCTAGCTTTGCAAGTGCAACAAGTGTCATAAATGCCATACCATGCCTTCTTTTAGGCTAGATCTGATACCATGTTAGTTTTTCAGAAATTTCAATCTGATCTAGGATCTTAACTAAGAGAATAACATGTACAGCATATCTACAGCATATCAATCATGGACACAATAATGCAAGCACACAAGAGATATAGAGTTTCACCGTGGAAAACCAAGAAGGTGAAAAACCCTGCAACTTCCTCAGAGATAGATAGAGAAATGATACAACCCAAGTACAAAAGATATTCCTCCTAGCAGCAACTTCTCCTCCTCCACTAGTGCACCACTCTCCAATGAGTGTGTGAGTGAGAAAGTGAATAATGAGATGAACAAAATAGAGATCTCCTGATCTCTATTTATACATGACCTGTCCTGCCCAAAAACCTAGCAGGGTCGACTTGTCTAACTCAGTCTAATAACCCATGGTTAAACTAATCAGGGTCGACCCCACACTTGGTGGTCTAATAACCCATCACTGCAAGTTACGACACTTGCGACACTTGTCAATAAAAATGATGACACTTCCGTATAGAGGAATAATAACATCTCTATAGGAGTACAATATACATAGGTGAAATACATTCCGAAGTTACATATACATCAACAGAGGGGAGAGAGGGAGAGGGAGAGGAGTAGTGGGTGGCTTAGTGGTAGGGGGAGGAGTAGGGGTGAGAGAGGGAGAGATAAGGAGAGACATGGGGGTTGATTAGGGGTAGGGGAAGGAGTGGGGTTGGGTATAGAAGAGATAGAGATCGAGGGTTAGAGGTTTGGAGAGGATGAGATAGAGAGAGAGAAAGGGGGGGTAGGGGTACGAGAGAGAGATTAGGGGTATGAGGGTGATGAGTGGGGGTAGAGAGAGATACATAGAGAGAGAGAGAGAGAGAGAGAGAGAGATATTAGGGGTATGAGGGTGATGAGTGGGGGTAGAGAGAGAGACATAGAGAGAGAGAGAGAGAGAGAGAGAGAGAAGAGAGAGAGAGGAGAGAGAGAGAGAGGGGGGGGGTGATGAGGAGTGGAGGGTTGGGGGTAGAGAGGGGGGGTTGGGAAGGTGATTAGGGTAGGGTAGGAGGGGCATTGAGAGAGAGAGAGAGAGAGAGAGAGAGAGAGAGAGAGAGGTGACTAGTTGTAGGGGGAGGGGAATTAGGAGAGATGGAGATAGAGGGGGGTCAGGGGTAGGGGGAAATGGAAGAGAGAGATAGGGGGTGGGAGGGAAGGGTTAGGGGGGAGAGAGACATGTGGGGATTAGGGGTAGGTGGAGGATTAGGAGAGAGAGAGAGAGAGAGAGAGAGAGAGAGAGAGAGAGAGAGAGAGGTTTGGGGAAGAGGAGGGCGATTAGAGAGAAGGGGGGGTATAAGGGTGGATAGAGATAGATAGAGAGAGAGAGGAATGTTGTGGTAGTGGGAGAGAGAAGGAGAGGTGGGGTGTTAGGGGTGGTGGTGTGGGGTGAGAGGGAGAGGGGGGAGGGTGTTAGGGGTAGGGGGAGGAGGGGAGCGAGAGAGATAGAGGGGTGGGGGTTAGTAGTGGGAGGAGAGAGATAGAGAGGGGGGGTTAGAAAGATGAGTTGTTAGGGACAAAGGGATAGAAATAGGGGATAAGAAAAAGAGATGTTGGAAGGGAGAGAGAGAGGGGAGGTAGCATGGGGGATATAGATATCGAGTCTTTGTTCATTGATCTATACATAAAAAAAGACTCCATATCTATCCATAAACTTCATGCTATAACAAATAACTGCATATCATTTCCTATATTGGGATCTTCTTCGTCAATAACACCATGTGCCCCCCACCTCTGGGTTCTATCCCTTGCCTCTATCATGAATCTCAAAGTTGATCCTTCAAGGACATTAGTCAACCCTACAATTTTGATGAAATCTCTTATTCCAAACATTAAAAAAAGGTATAAAAAACATCCCATGCCTAATAAGTAATTTTGTTCGAGTGAAGGGTACATTTTTACTAAGGTCTTGACAAAGGAGCTAAACAACCAACACCACCAACATCGAGGTACATAGAAGGGTTGATGCACTTGATTAAATGCCAATCCCACACACTCATACATTATATAATCCAATGGAAACATTGCAATTCTAAAACCATGAAAACTATTTAGTCCATTGAATTTTGAACGGGATCTAAAATTACACATTTTGCATATCAAGTCCGATGAGGTTGGAACCACTCTCAAACATCCTGAAATAGTTAATGGTAATATTAAAAATTTAAGTAAGAGGATACAAAATGAAATATAAGGAGAATGTCCATTATTGCTGATTATTGTGGTTTACCTTCATTTAGAAATTAAAAGATACGGAACAATAATGCATGTGCATTTATTGATGCGAACACTTTTATTAACGCATGCACGTTTATTAACACATACACATTTATTAACGCATGTGCATTGTTATTAGTCAAAATGACACTTCTCCGTCCGTGATGACATTGCAATGTCGATCACACAAAAGGACTTTATGGATTGAAGAGCCTTATTCATTATAGATGCACATGACCTTAATCATACAACATTTTCTCCAATTTATCCATTTTTGTGATACTTTTTTAGGACATAACCGCGAATCTTATAACTCCCATCTTGCGGGTCCCCGGTTGGTGCTCCACCGACCACTTGCAGTTTTCCCAAAAAACGATGCACCCGCTACTTGCTGGAAGAAAAATCGCTGCTCACCCACTGGTTGTCAAGTTTCACATCCACGGCTACCTTCTATAATCACGAAAAATAAAAATCGAATTAGAGTTAGTTATTGTAGTTTTCCTAACTACCATGCCTTCCCTAACTACTTATCTCTTGAGCCTATCTTTTCAAACTTTGTTATAAATACAAAGGGAAGGCTATAGGGAGGGAGGAGAACCCATTGTGTATTGAGATGCTGAAGAAATATATGTAGAAGGAGAGGAAAAAGAGCCCAGAACTAGGTTTCAATAGTGCTTGTTGAAGAATCAGGTATAACTTATTGTCATTTATATGATTAATACAAGAGATTATCTTTTCCCATAAAAAAATTGTATCTATTTTATGAATTAAATCTATTGAATATGTCATACTTCCTTTATGTATGAGTTTCATGTTTGATTGTTCATACCTATGTATCAAATGTTTTGAGGAAGGTATTTCTGATTTTGTGGGGTTCTTTACTTGGGATTACAGATCGAATATTCAGAGTTTCAAGCTTGGATTGAACTTCTTGTATCCAAGGTACTTTCACTTAACCTGTAACCCTAGTTCTTATTCGTTAAAGAAAGGTCTTGCGGTATGCTTTCCTATTGATTATATTATGTAATGTCTCAATAGTATGTTGGTGACCTCTATAAATTTCCCAGTCATAGGTTAAAATTCCAAACAATAGAACTAGCGACTCCACTGGGGAGTTTTTTCTTGTTTCTCTAGGAGTCCTTGTGTAGGATTTTCTTCAGTCAAAGTCATTTCTTCAGTTCTCTGGAAGGGTTTGCAAAGGGTACAGACCCTTGCTTAAGACTTACACTTGGTCCCTTTTAAAGTTTTTCTTCTTTTTTTAAATTTTTTTTGAAGCAGACCCATGACTGCAGATATATACAGTCCTGAATGCCCCTGTTACCCAGAAGTTACCCATAAGTTGTTGTACTTACAATCATGGGTACCCATGTAGGATTTGGTTTTCCTCCTAGGGTTGAAATTTTTAGTCTTTGTTTTGATTTCTTATGAAGTTTTTTATTTTAATTAGATCATTCTAGCATGTTGTTAGTCTGTGTTTGAGTCTTCTTACTCTTCCTTGAGATATTTTTGGTCTTTTTTTTTACTTGTAGAGGGTGTGCCTGGTCTTTTGAGTTCAAGTTTTGGTTGGTAGAAACTTGGAATGGTCTCTTATGATCACTGGCCTAATTGAAAGTAGTATGATATCTTGAAAAAGTGTCCTTGTTTTCTTCTTCTTGTCAGTTGGTTTCGAAGTGTTATTATGCCAAGTTAGTTATTTCTTTGTCTTGATTGAGGTAACTATTTGAGCTTGTTATTTTCAGATTTCTATGAGGGTAGTTTTCTATCTCTTATAGGCTTAGGTACAACTTGTATACAATTAAACATTCGAAGTGTTTTTACTTGTTCATAATTAGTTCTTCTTCTCTTGTTTAAAAATAAAATTGCAAAAAAGAACAAGCGTTTTTTCCCTTAACAAGAACGTTTGTTTCTTTTCCAAAGTAGTAATAGTTGAATGCACTAACTTTTGAAAAAGAAAAGAAAACAAATCTTAATTTTACTTAGGTTTACTTTATCAGTATTTTGGCTTTAGAAATATATAAGTGAAAAGATAAAAGAGGCAAAAAAATTTGAACATCTTATTACACATTTTTCTTTTCTATTTTCAGTCATAACCACTTCATGCACACATACACTACCCTTAAGTAACAACAACCCTAAAAAGAAATTTAAACCTAAAAATTAGTTGTAAATTTTCTTTTTAGGCTCGTACACCAACTAGCTTAGGTTATTGCTTTGGATTAGGTTGATTAAACTATCCAACGCAGCTAAAATCAAATTGTAGTGGCCTGTCATTAGGTAAATCCACCTCTGTAGAAGTTGAACCATGAATCTCAATTCACACCAGAGTTAAGCACGAGGATATGTGAGATTTATTAGTTGGAGATACCCCTCCACTATTTGATCAAACATCTACTAGATTCAGTACGCGTACGTGGATTCACTAGTACCTTTTGATGCTTTTGGATTTTGGGCTCAGTTTCCCTTCCCATGCGTATTGATTTTCCCAGTGAATATCCCCCCCAACCATCTCTATAGTGTTGGTATACTTAGTATCCAAGAATTTTAGGGCTATACATGGGTGGTAGTGGAAGGATATTTCAATTACACCTAGGACAGATTTGGGAGGAAATCCTCTGCAACTCTTTGTTAATTTTTGAGCATTAATTCAATATACTCTAGGATCTTTACTGAGAGAATAACATGTACAACATATCAATCATAACAAGCGTGTTAATCATGTTAATAACAACAAGAGGAAAACATAAGAGACAATAGACACACAGAGTTTTCGTGGGGAAAACCCTTAGGTGAAAAACCACACACAACTTCCTCAGAGATAGAGAGAGCAATGATACAACCAAAAAACCAAAGTACAAGAGATAGTCTTCTCCTAGATGTTGATCCTCCTCCTCACATGTGCGCCACTTTCCGAGTGATAGAAGAGTGAGTAATGAGATGAATGAAATAGAGATCTCCCGATCTCTATTTATACTTGTCCTGTGCTGCCTAATAAACCTATGGGGCTGACTTGTCTAACTCAGCCTAATAACCCCAGGTTACATTATTCTTGGCCGACCCCTCTACTAGGTGGTCTAATAACCCATCAGCAAGTTACACCAATTGCGACACTTGTCAATACAAATGATGACACTTCCTTATAGACGAATAATACATCTCTATAGGAGTACAATAAATATAGATGAAATACATTCCAAAGTTACATATAAATCAACACTCCCTCTTAAATAGGAAGGTATTTATCAACATAGATCTACAGGCACAAGTATTCTTCTCTGGATCATCATCAGTGAATCATCCTCCTCGAATCATCGTCATCGTCACTGCTGTTTCTATCTCAATCAATCTCTGATCTACTCGTCATACGAAGTTCTACATAGCCAGTCCTTTTTCATACTGGATGTAGGCCCACCACCTGTAGGTCTTCATCATCACTGGTCATACTGTGGAATACTCAGGACTGATTACGTGCCTCAACAAAACCTCAAAAGAGCATCCCAGGACTGATTACGAGCACACTGCTCAACCTATCAGATCTCCCAGGATCTTTTACATGTTGACCTTCACAAAACCTGCTCAGAGCATCCCAGGATGTTACAAACAAACTGCTCTACCTATCTGGATCTCGATAGAGCATCCCAGGTTGTTACGAGCACACCGCTCTACTTGTCTGGATTTTAAAGGATCTTTTCTATGTGAACTTTTGCAAAACCTACTCAGAGCATCCCAGGATGTTACGAGCAAACCACTCTACCTGTCTGGATCTTGATAGAGCATCCCAGGATGTTACGAGCACATCGCTCTACCTGTTCAGATTTTAAAGGATCTTTTCTATGCAAAACTGTAGCAAAACCTACTCAGAGCATGTCAGGATGTTATGAGCAAACCGCTCTACCTATATGGATCTTGATAGAGCATCCCAGTATGTTACGATCACACCGCTCTACTTGTTCGGATTTTAAAGGATCTTTTCTATGCTACCAGCACAACCTATCCACGGCCACATTGTATCAAGCTGATACTCACCATACATCATCCTGATGTACATCATCACATGATCAACCTGATCATCATCATAGCATCAACCTGATGCGTATCATCTGGAGAAACATCCTGAATCTCGTCATCTGTGATCATCCTGATCATACAATGCATCCATTTGATGCATACAAAGTATCCACCTGATACATATCATCATACATGATCAACCTGATCATACAAGTGTCCACCTGATACATATACAAATACATGATCTACCTGATCATACAAGTATCCACTTGATACATATACAAATACATGATCTACCTGATCATACAAGTATCCAGCTGATACATATACAAATACATCATCTACCTGATCATACAAGTATCCACCTGATACATATACAAATACATGATCTACCTGATCATATCCCACATCCAACATGATGCATATACATATACATGATCCAACTGATCATAAAAAGCATCCAACATGATGCATATACAAATACATGAACAAACTGATCAGAGCATCCAACTGATGCATATACAAAGAAGTAACTGGAGCATCATCCTGATTCTCATCATCCAGTGCTTACATCCACATCCATGGGAAGGATCCTCCTCTCACCATGCTTGGAATGGCTCGAGTAGATGTGTCCATCACTTCTTCCTCAAAGTGTCGTCGATCTGAAGAACACTAATCCTCTCTCTGAAGTACTCAAACTTCACTCAGGCTAGTGGTTTCGTCAACACATCTTCAATCTGCTCATCCGTCGCAACATATAGGAGCTTCACTTCTCCTCTCTGTACCATATCTCTGATATAGTGATATTTTATTTCTATGTGCTTCGACCTGTCATGGAACACCGGGTTCTCAGACAGCTTCACACAACTTTGGTTGTCACAAAAGATACCAGTAGCCTCCAACAGGAGATCAAATAACTTAGACAGTAGCTTCTGGAGCCATACTACCTCACAACTAGCCGAACATGCTGCAACATACTCTGCTTTGACTATACTCAGTGCTACGCAGGATTGCTTCCTGCTAAACCAACAGATCACACCTGATCCCATACTGAAGTAGCACCCAAATGTGCTCTTCCTATCTGCAGCACTGCCTACCCAATTTGAATCAACATAACCCTACAGGTTAAACTTTTGATTCGCATCATACTTGAGCCCATAGTCAACTGTACCCTTTAGGTACCTCAGAATATGCTTTACAGCAACCAGGTGAACACCTATGGGATCCATCAGGAACTAGCTCAATGTGTTCACGACAAAGCAAATATATGGTCTTGTGTTCGTCAGGTACATCAAGGATCCAATCATCTGACGATACATCGTGACATCAACCAGATCAGATGAAGCATCACACAGAAGCTTCAGGTTCGATGCCATAGGTGTGGCCATGGCCTTGCAGTCCATCATCCCGAACCTCTTCAGGATCTCTACTGCATACTTCCCTTGTCCAAGGAATATTCCATTTGCACTCTGCCATACCTCCATGCCTAGAAAATAGTGCATCATCCCCAAGTCCTTCATCTCGAACTCGGCAGCAAGCTTCCTCTTGGTATCAACAATCAAACTATCTTCTCTTGTAACAAACAGGTCATCCACATACAGAAGTAGTATCATTGGATTTCCTTCCTCAACCTTGTAGTAAAGGTTGGAATCTGCTTTACTCTTGGTAAAGCCTAAACTAGATAGAAAGCTGTCCATCCTACCATACCAAGTCCTAGGAGCTTTCTTCAAGCCATACAAGGATTTCTTCAATCGACACACGTATGACTTCCTGTCATGTGTCTCAAAACCAAGTGGCTGCTCCACATACACTTCGTCTTCGACTACACCATTCAAGAAGGCTGTCTTGACATCCATCTGGTGTATCTTCCATTTCATCACTGCAGCCAGGGAAAGTACTGATTTGATGGAAGTGTACCTGGCTACAGGAGCAAAATTTTCTTCATAGTCTATTCCCTCTTTCTGGGAGAAGCCACGAGCTACAAATCTCGCTTTGTATTTATTTATGCTGCCATCTGCAACATGCTTGATCTTGTAGATCAACTTGGAAGTCACAACTGACTTCCCTTCAGGTCTTGGGACTACATCCCAAACATCATTCTTCATGATCGACTGATACTCCTCGATCATGGCATCCTTCCATTCTTTCTTTTTCGCTGCTTCTTCATAGCTGGAAGGTTCTTTGTTCATAATGTCACAGAGTAAGGCAACATAATTGGTGTGAGATCTAGTTCTCTTCCTTGCTCTGTGTTCTTCTTCTGGAATGCCATACCTTTCTACATCTTGAATGAGCTCTCTATCCCATGCAGGTTTCCTCTTGTGAGAATCCTCTCACGGGCCGGATCTACAGGTTCTTGTGGATCTTCAATTTCTTGATCTATTTCTGGAATTGCTTCAGTCATTGTGGTATCTTGAAATCTGGTTTCCTTTGGTTCTTCATGATCTTCGACAGGTGCCTTTCTTGACTTGATGAAAGCTGAGTTTTCATCAAATGTCACATCCTTGCTGACATCAATCTTCTTGAACCCTAGAAAGTATATTCTGTAAGCCTTCGAGCTTTCACTGTACCCCAAAAAGATACCCTTCTTTCCTGAAGGATCTAGCTTTGTCCTCTTTTCCTTTGAACATGTGTGTATACTAGACAACCAAATATCCTGAGATGGCTGACCTCATTTTTCTTACCAGTGAAGACTTCTTCTGGTGTCTTGTTGTACAATATTTTGTGAGGTGTTCTGTTCTGCACATAAACAGCTGTCCTAGATGCTTCTACCCATAGATGCATAGGAAGATCCTGGTCATGCAGCATTGCCCGTGCTGCTTCCATGATTGTTCTATTCTTCCTTTCTACAACTCCATTCTATTGTGGATTGTAGGGAGCAGTCAACTCCCTCTTAATCCCTGAATCACTGCATAGCTTCTTGAAGTCACCTGAAGTGAATTCTCCACCATTGTCTAATCTGAATGTCTTTATTTTCTTATCAGTTTGATTTTCCATCAAGGATTTGAATTCCTTGAACATGTCAAACACTTCATCTTTGTTCTTCAAGAAATAAACCCAAGTCTTCCTGGAGAAGTCATCAATGAAAGAGACATAGTAAACATACCCACTCAGAGAATTGGATGACATCAGACCGCATACATCGGAGTGGATAATTTTCAAGATTCCTTTTGATTTTCTTTCACTGCTTGGAAATGCCTTCTTTATGTTGTTTCCTTTTGCACAGCCTTTGCAAACACCTTCATGTTTGGTCTTGATTTCAGGAAGACCTTCTACAGCTTTGCTTACAATTGGTAGTGCTCTGTAGCACACATGTGCAAGGCTTCGATGCCAAAGTTCATTTGGTTCCATGGATTCATGTGCCATGGCATGTTTAGGTTGTCCCTTCAATTTGTACAATCCTCCCTCTTGCTCTCCAATCAACACTGCATCATCAATAGTTTTAACCTTTGGCCACATTAGGACTTGGCCATCTACAAATGCAACCCTCATGCCTTTTGAATCCAATGCAGAGATGGAGAGTAGGTTCTTCTTGAGCCTAGGTACAAATAACACATCTTTCATCTTCAAGGACTTTCCAGAATCTAGGTTGTAGGAGGCTTCCCCAGTTCCTTTGATAGGGTATTGATAATCATCCCCAAGTTTCACATTATGGGGTGATTCATGTTTAGATAGATTTACAAAAGATTCTTTAAACCCAGTCATGTGTTTAGAAGCCCCACTGTCAATTAGCCAATCATTACAACCATGAGAAATAGTACCTGTGAGGACTGAGATTAGAACATATTCATCTTCACTAGATGAGTCATCACTTTCTGCTCTAGCTTTCTTCCTGGGAGGTTCATCATCCTCAGCAGCATGAGCATGATATCTTCTTTTCTTCTTCTTCTTCTTCTTGTTGAAGTTGTTTTCTTTCTTCTTCTTGGGACAATTTGAAGCAAAGTATCCCATTTCATTACATTCGTAACATCGAACATGAGATAGATATTTCTTCTTGTGATGAGGGTGAGAATGTTTCTTGTTATGAGATTTCTCCCTCTTAAACTTGCTTCCCTTGGTGTGAGCTGTGAGAGATTGATATTCATTCCCCATCTTTTCTTCTCATGCCACAAGCCTTGCTTCTTCTTGTGAGAATTCTTCCCGTAGTCTTCTGAAGGATACCAACTTCTTTCTTGCACAGATTCCTTGGATAAAGGAATCCCATGACCTAGGTAGGCCATTCAATGTGGTCATGACAACTTCACCATTGTCCACAATTTAATCCACAGCTTCGAGTTGTTCCTTGGTCTGGGAGACCCTAGAAAAATAAGATTGAATGGTTTCTCCATTCTGAAGCTTTACCCCTTTCAATTGATTTCGCAGAGTCATCTTCCGATTTATGTTCTTCCCTTCAAATAACTTGGATAGGGAATCAAACATCTCTTTGGGTTCTTCACAGATGACACATGGGGGATGAGATGGTCCTTGATAGAATCAACAATGATTCTCTTTGCCTTGACCAATTTCTTCTTGTGGAGGGCTTTAGCCTCTTCTTCCTCTGGGACAGGGACGTCTTCCCTTACGTAAGTATCCAATTCATTTTCTTCAAGGATTAACCCAATCCTATACTTCCATGCTCGGAAGTATCATCCCGTTCAAGCTTATCTTCAAGCTTAGTGTGGCAAGACATCTTTAAAGAGTACTTCAAATTGAAATAGAAAATATTTAGGTCTTACCACTTGATTCGCTGAAAACTGGATCTGGTCCCGGATTAGGGTTTGTTAGAGAAACCCTAAAAATTCAAAATGTGAATTTCAATTTTCTGAAAAGTTAGAAAGATGCGCCTTGATGAGATGATCAGCCTGGTATATTCAGAATTTGAGATCTGCAAAGTTTCACCCTTCAGAAATGCCTTTTAGTCTTCCCGGATTCACTAGGGAGAACCCTGAATTAGGGTTTGAGTTTCCCGGAGCTTCACCCAACCAAAAATATCGATCCAAAGCTCTAAACTTTGATTTTGCCAAGGAGCTTCTAGCTATGTCTTCAGATTTCAAAAATTCCTATTTTTGAGGAAACCCTAATGTTTAGGGCCAAAACTGAAAGTGCTCATAATTGAATTCTGATTAGACAGATAGATTCACCTTGATAATTAGAGTCAATCTACCTTACTGTTTTTCCAAAATCTGTGGAGAGAAACCCAATAAACAAGAAACCCTAGTTTCCGCCACTGCACAATGTCTTCTTCTCAAGGAAGCTCTGATACCATGTTAATTTTTTAGCATTAATTCAATATAATCTAGGATCTTTACTGAGATAATAACATGTACAACATATCAATCATATCAAGCATGTCAATCATGTCAATCACAACAAGAGGCAAACATAAGAGACAAAAGATACACAGAGTTTCCATGGGGAAAACCCTAAGGTGAAAAACCCCACAACTTCCTTAGAGATAGAGAGAGCAATGATACAACCAAAGTACAAGAGATAGTCTTCTCCTAGATGTTGATCCTCCTCCTCACATTTGCACCACTTTCCGAGTGATAGAAGAGTGAATAATGAGATGAATGAAATAGAGATCTCCCGATCTCTATTTATACTTGTCTTGTGCTTCCTAATAAACCTATGGGATCGACTTGTCTAACTCAACCTAATAACCCCAGTTTACATTATTCTGAACTGACCCCTCTACTAGGTGGTATAATAACCCATCAGCAAGTTACACCACTTGCGACACTTGTCAATACAAATGACGACACTTCTGTATAGAGGAATAATACATCTCTATAGGAGTACAATAAATATAGATGAAATACATTCCGAAGTTACATATACATCAACACTCTTTGGGATGCGTTTAGGTGATTCCAATGTTTGGCCCCATTGTGTTTGTACTGTGGACCCCGGATAATGGTTCTTCATCACTTCACTGGTATTTTCTAGGCCCTTATCTTCCCATAATATCCTTTGAAATATTATCTGGTTGCCTAGTTTGGATCACTATATAACTTTTTATTTGTGTGCTGATCGTTTACTTTTATTCTAGTTGGCCCTAGTTTTTAGTTACTTAGAACATTTCTTGTAGCTGTGGAGGACCAAACTCCCCATAGGTCAAGAAGGTTGCAAAACATTCCTCCACTCATTATGGAGCCTCCACCGCAACCTTAGCGACATAGAACAAACTCTAGTGGTTCCTTTGAACCAACAAGTACGACTGAACCACATAGGGAACATCAACTTATTACTCAAAGTTCATTGGTCCCATAAACCATCGAGGTTGAATACTTACAAACCAAAGACTTTGCGATACCCTTTAACCTTACTTTAACTAGACCTGACGATCCGGTGTTAGTGAGAGTCATCTCTTTAGGTTTACTTGAGCTTAGTGTGTATAAGTTTACATCTGGATTTACTATGGAAAATATAGGGGACGGATCATGAGTTCCACACACTCCCACATCCGCTATTATGCCAGGAGTTTTTTCTCCTCCTCATATAAACACTTCGATACGTAGTTCGTTGCATATGCATTATGATCCGATCACTTCACCAAACTTTAACATGGTATCCTTAGGGTCGTCAAGTACTTAGATTGCACTGAATTCTATACCTTTTGGATCAACTATTGGTTCCTCTAATGTCCCTTTCACTGGGATACCTACAGTATCGTTTGCATCATCCCCATTTCTTCAACATTTCCAGGATAACCCTACTAGTTCAACTCCTTTTACTCATGGATTCCCTTGGCATGGAGGGAATATTGCTCCTTCAACACCATTTGTAGGCTCGATTCCTATCCCCTACATTGCACAGTTTCCAAGTTTAAACCCCTTTATAGGTTATAATTGGCAATCGTCAAATGTTCAAACTTCCAACATACATGTAGGGAACACTCCTTTTTCACTTTTTGGTGGAGGAGGAAGTAATGTTTATACTTCAACTCCTTTTTGAGGCACCTATACTCAGCTACAATGGACTGGGCCTCAAGGGATCAATCCACTAGCTTACAAATGGAGCACTTTTAAAAAAGCATTCTCATCACAACTGATGGATGCGGGCAACCCCAACCATCCTTATTGGAGTTATGGTTCAATTAGTTTTCCTTACTAGAATTCCCAAACTCATACGCCATCGGCTAGGCCTCACTTACCCTTTTAGGAACATTAAACTTTCCATATCTTTCAAAGCTGATGAATGACCATGTGCATCATGATCCCAACTATTCTTTGGTTCCAACCAAAATTCCTTCAGACATTCCTAAGTTTGAAGATAAAATTGGTGAAGATCCATGCGGCCACGTTACAAAATTTCATTCATGGTGTTCTTCTAATTCATTGAATGATGACTCGATTCGGTTGAGACTCTTCCAAAGAACCTTAACCAACGCCACATCTAAATGGTACATTGAGTTACCATCCACGACTTCTCATAACTTTTATGATTTGCCGACAGTATTTTTGAACCACTTTCAACTTCCCATTCAATACGATGTCATCACAGATATTTTGTCTACATTTAGGTAGAATACAGGCACTCACATATCTTATCATATTTAGGAGTGGAGAAGAAGGAAGAGGCTCATTAAAATGAGATTCCATTGGAATTCCTACTAGAGTCATTTTTGAAATCACTATTACCTTACATTGTTATTGGACAATCTACTCGAGCAGACGTGAGCCAGATCTCCATAGTTCAATGTGAATCTAGAACAAATAAGGATAGAATACAAAGCTACTTTCCTAGATCTAGTTAGAGATCGAGTACTTAGACATCTTACCTTTGAATCGTAGATCTTCTTCCTCGTTGTTGCTACAAGTCCCGCGGTCATTAGATATTTTAGCTGCAAGACCTGTCAAGACATATGGAAACAATACAACCAGTAAAATATGTCTAAACAATAACTGATCTAAGTAAACAGTTAAGGAAGTAAACTAGAAAACATTATCAACACAATAACATTTGTGGAAAGAGTTTATATTACTATATAAAAGAGGGAAATACAAAGTAGAGAGATGATCACAACCCAAGCCCTAACGCTGCAATCCTCCTCCAACAAGCCAAGCCAATACCTCCAAAGGAAGTGAAAGTCTCCCAATAGATAGATAGGGATATCCTAAGCTAATTTCACCAGCATGTAAGTGCTATAAAGTTCCTCTCTTTGGAATGGAGAGGGTCCTTGTATTTATAGGACCAAGTGGATAGAGTAGGTTGAGGATCATGGGGAGAGGGCTAAGGGATCCTCCATTGAGATTAGGGAACCGTAGGACAACTCACCTAGGAGTTATAAATAGGGATCCACCTCATCCAACTTCTAGAAATAGCTCGAAAGCTACATTTATCCCAATTAACCAACTCCGACGTAAGTTGCATGAGGGAAACTAGCGTCAGGGAAGGGAAATGCATGACTAACCAAGACAATCTGCGCCGCCGACGTAGTCTCATAGAACATACTCTGCGCCGACCCTAGTTGGGGGCCACTTGCTCAAAGATAATATGCGTCGGCCCAACTAGAAATGTGGATAGAGGGCATCAAATTTCTCTAACTGACTTGCTTGATCATGGGAAATTCAGGGATTGAGGCACTGAGTTAACATGGGACTCATGATGACGAGATTTAGGTGTAACAGAATGCCCCCCAAATCATGAAGTTGGAAAAACAAGATAGGTGAAGTGCTTTGAAAGATAAAAGGCAACAACTTGCTAATTGGAGGATGCTGCTGCAGTACAACTGACTTTGAGATACAAGTCTCACATAAATCACAACATAGCTGCCGATCAATACATTCTAGATCCATGGTAGTAAAGACTGACTGAACACAATCATGGATACTAGACACAATCGTAGATCCATGATGAGATGATAACACAACCATGACCAATACAAAGTGGATCTGTGCAACAGGACTCAAACAATCTCCATCGCAACCTGGGTAGAATATAACTTCCCCAGGGTCTTCAAGATGAACCTGCAATGATACGAATCTATCAATGTGATTACAATGTTTTGGAGTCGAACATGGTAGAAACCACTTGATTACTGGTCATTAATGTATACTGTTAACAAGTGCGAGGGAAAATCACCATTAATGTCGATGATTCCAAGGTACCATAGTACATATCACCGAGCATGAATAAATGCGTTGAGGTCGAATGCCTGATGAAATCTTTCAATCAGGAGTCAATGATGTAAGCTCATGTTGAAAGCGAGGTAACCTACCATTGAGGCATGCAGGCCAAGGTACTCGACTAGTTTCTAGATTCAATTCTCGGATCATGTGTTGAAGTTGACAAGGATGAATCCGTTGAAGGAGGGCCATGATGAATCCCCCATCAATGACACGAAACTCGATAACAGCTTTTTGGAGTAGATCTGATGGTAGAGTAATGTGCAAGACTGAATCAAGATAGACCGATATGATGGAAGGTGTATTGACTGAAGATGATGAACAATGAACATCTCTTGAACATGGGCATGGCGTGACTTGGCAGTATTGACATGACGAGAATGGTACTAACCCCTAATTCAACTTATAGTGGAAACATTCTTTGGATGACCCAAAGGAGTGACAAGACTCATGGAATCAGTATGACTCGAAGACAAATGGATGACCCAAGTGTTGTATGCAAATGCGAATGAGTGCCATGTTCAAGAGCGACGATGCAGTTCCGTGAATAAAGTGTAACACAAAATCTTTCCTTTTTACCCATCATGACTGATGAGTGCCTCACTTGTTTTTTAATGAGCTTGAGGAGGGTAAACATATGCTCGGTATAGCTCATCTCATAGATGAGTCCAATCCCAAACGTTTTACAAACCTGGGAAAGGAGGGGTTCGTCCCATGACGGGCCCTTCAAAGTTGAATTTTAACGAGTCCATAGAAGGTAAACTCGACGTCATTTCATGTTTAGAGAGTCTGAAAAGAACTAAAGAAGACTCCAAATGTCCTTTTTCGTAAAGTTATCCTCTTCGCCTGGAAAAGGGTAGAACAACGCAAGAGAGGACTCTTCCAGTCATGATTGGCTGGAGTATTCCTTTTTTGTAAGTAGTGCCCCCTGGTCCGAAAAAGGGTAAAATATCACTAGGAAGACGATCATTCAAATACTTTTACAAGCGTGAATGCATCAAGTTCACTTGGTGATCTTTTCGTATTTAGAGAGTCTGAAAAGAGCTTAAAGAAAAGAATCTGGGGGGTTCCTTTTTCGTGGGAGTTTAACGAGCTCGAAAAAATGATAAACTATAACTTGGTGGCTTATTCTCATTATTTTACGAGCACAAGAAAAAACAAAGAGTTAGCTCGGTGTCATTAATAATTGAATTTAATGAGCGAAATAATGAAAAAAAGACGCTCTATGAGTTGTTCATACCTAAAAATACGGGTGAAAAGACCATGATCGCAGAAAACAAGATCAATGTGGTACTTAACTTCACCTGCAAGCTTCAAAACTAGGTCAAAAGTGATTAACCGGGTATAAATGAATCCAACTATAGAAAAATAACCCACATTGGAACAAATTAATAAAGGAATATGCTCTTTTTCAATATAAATAAGGGTAAAATAGTACAAAGAACTACTGTTTGTTTTTTACCAAGTTGGAGAGGTGAAAAGTGCCACTTGAAGTTGTTCTTCTTTTGCTGATTTCGAGAGCTGTGATCCATCATTTCAGGTGCCATTAGCGATAGGTAACCCTAAACTTGTCCCTTTAACTTTCTAGTGGATTAGAATTTGTATTTTATTTCATTTAGGTAGTTTTTGGGCATGTTGGGTTGGGGGATTTGCGTTGACAAGTCGACGTAGATTTCCCTTTCGGGATCTGCGCCGACGCAGAACCCGAAAGGGAGTTCTACGCCAGCGGCACACTGTCCAAAAGCACGTTTTGTATCGATGCAAACCGCCAACTCAATCCCAAAACCTACCCAAATGGAAACTCTTTTGAGGATTGGGAAAAGTTCTAAAGGTGTCAAAATGTCTTTCTTGACAGGTTTGGAGTGATCACAATGGTTCTTGAGTGGAGAGAACACGAGCATGAGCTTGATGATGCACAAGTGGAAAATGATCCGCATTGTGTCATTACGTTGAGAAACCGTGGGTTACTCAAGTAACTTTGAGTGCCGGGGATGAGGTTGCAAGTATCTTTGTTGACATACCTGGTCCAATGTTGGGACCCAATACAACAACATTTCCAGATTAGTGAGCACACGCTAACCATAGATGTCGAGGACATCTATTTTTTTATAGGGTTATCTCGGCGAGGAAACCCTGTGTCCTTGACTGGGTCACGAGGTGGTGATCGCTCAGTAGAGGACATGATCGAGCAGTGGTGTACTCTAGGTACGCTGATGACTGGTGGGAAAATTCCCATCAAGGATGTCTAGGACCAGGCCCTCCGGATGGTACTCTTTACCATTTTGCGGGTAGCTGGCATCCGATCTGCTCATCTGGCAAGAAAATCACAGATGATGTATGTCGAGAAGTTCATGGATCCTACCATGTTCAACTAGTGCGAGGGGATTCTCACCAGTCTTTGAGATCAGTTGACTAAATGCCAGCGCGGGACACTGAAGAAGTTTGGGTATGGTTCGGTGGTGTTGTCCTTCATGCTAGAGTGGGTGCCACACTTGCACCCGCAAGTAGACCTCGAGGATCAGGATGCATGCGATCCTCACATGACCAGGTGGGAAGAGGTGATGGCTCATCATGGTGGTGGGGGTCCCATCATCAGTTTTGGTACAGGGTTCTTGACGTGGTTGCAGGGACAGATCCTCATGGTGGAGGACTACCCATACCACGGTATAGACTTCCGAGGAGACCCATACTTGGTGCTTCCTGAGGGAGCGCAGTGGGATGATATCGGTAAGAACAACTGCTTGTGTTTTTTTATTTTATGCATTTTATGATTTTTTTTGGAGTAGTGATAATGAATTTTACATGTTTCTTGCAGACGTGGGTCTAGGGAGACCACTTGGAGTCTCTCACCTTGTGCAGAGAGGAGCAACACCGAAGGTGGGTCCTGCGGTCCGTGATTCTCTCGAGGATCTAGAGAAGGTCGAGGAGAACCTCCAGAGGATGACCTTGGACATTCCAGAGCCGGGTGTCCATGACCTAACCCGTCTTTATCATAAGATGATGATTGGAGTATCAGTTCGTTTTGGCACGCTGCTCTGGAAGGTGGCGAGGGTCATATCCTACTTCCATGCGCAGAGTGGGGCCGCGCGGCCTAGGGCTTAGGTGCATGTTTTACTTATGTATATATTGAAATATTATGAACTTCAGATTTTGTAGAGATGATTCGTACTGAAAGCTAGCATGCTTCAAACTTTTGTATCAACACTACCATTTTTGTATCTTGTACCAATTCATATATATATATATACAAACACTTCTGGTAGTTTTATACGTCTTGTGTTCTATTGGTTATTAATGTGATCTTATTTACATGTTTTCTTATACAATGGATGATTTACATGTTATGTCTGTCTTTATATTTTATGAATATTTTATGTGTGTGCAATGTGCCAATCTAAAATGAATTTGGCCATCGAGTCAACAACTGTATTCATGTCTCGTGGAATGTGCAGGTATTGAATAGATTCAAAGGACCTTTCCAAAAGAAGAACTCGTCGGAAGAGACAGAGTAGAGTAGGGTCGTGGATAGCGTAGATCTGATTAAGATGAGAAATTACCAGTTGTGAATCCAAATGGATGAAAATGTGGTGGCTCATACCCAAGGAAAGAGCATCGGTTAGGGTTCCAATCACCGCCTGGTATTCTGCTGCATTATTGGTTGCGTGTCCTAGAAAACTTCCTCCTGAGCTAATAAGCTCGCCGGTGGGAGAATAAAGTACCCAGGCTTCGGAAGCAAGGTTATGGGTATGCCAGCTAGCGCCGTCTGCGAATCCATAGCCAATTTCCATTTGCACATGCAGACAGAACATGGTATAAGTAGCGAAACAAGATCTAGACACACTAAAAACAAAGTGCCACACCACACAAAACACACGCCATGTACAGTATATACAAGATACCTATGCATGAAAAAATTAGGCATAGTACCTCTTCAGGTAGATCCCATTGCAGGGCTCACCCAAATATATCGTATCATAGTCCTCTATTTCGTAGGCTCCCTTCTCCAAAACACGTTTCACTATGTACGGTCCATGCCACATGGACTCAAACTTACCTGCCCCCATCTTATTGTGCTTTTGGTCATATGTGAGGACCAAATCACCCTCTTTAAAGACATGAGGTTTAAATGACCTATCATACTATGCTTTGATGCATTTATTATGTGCCTCGTTGGCGAGAGCAGCATCACGATAGGTTTCGTCAGGTTTCTCTAGGTAAAGGAAGCGTTCTTCCTTGGCAGTGGTGTTCGGAAGAAGTTCAAATGCGAGTTTGAGAGATGGAATCTCGCACTCTATAGGTAGGAATTCCTCCAAACCATAAACTAATTGGAATCGTGTGAATCCATTGGCAGTCTTAATGAAGGTTCGGTATGCGCATAGTGCGGAAAAGAGCATGTTATGATAGTTTGACTTGTGTGTACTCACCATGCGTTGAATTATGGTTTTGAAGACCTTGTTGATGGCCTCTACTTGTCCATTGGAATGTGGGTAGTAAGAGGTTGAGTTTTCATGATGAAAACCCACTCTGGCGCTCAATTCGTCTACCATATGGTTATGGAAGTGAGATCCATGGTCGGTGACTATGGATTTTGGAACTCCGAACCGTGCAATGACATGGTTGAACATGAAGAGTGCATCAGTTTTGTTGTATTAGCTGTACATAGGAATAGCCTCAACCCATTTAGTGAAATCATCCACAACTACAATCACGTAACCATGCCCCCCTGTCGAGGTAGGCCTATAGTGCATGAAATCTATGCCCCATTTTGCAAAGGGGCCCATGAAAACAACCGGGTGTAACGAGGCTTGGTGGGAGCACTTTTTCATTTGAAAATGTTTGCATGGGGGGCATTTTTTGACAGCTTCAATGCATTATTTAAATATGGATGGCTAGTAATATCCCACGCGTAGTATCTTCTGGGCTGTAGCCATCCCAGAGAGATGACCGCCACAAGCCCCAAAGTGACAGTCATTCAAGACGTGTTCAACCTCCTCATGTGTCAGACAACGTCGAAGAACAAAATCAACACCATGACAATACAACGTATCGCTAATGATCAAGTAATACTTGGCATAGTGACATATACGACGACGACCGTCACGAGACAGTTGGGGGTTGAACCATTGGGTCTGAAGATATAAGGTAATATCTCCATACCATGGGTCTGTCGTGCTGATGAGGAACAACAATTCATCTGGAAGATAATCGTTGGGCTCAGATCCTAAATCAACACGGGGAGTATCACAAATGAGCTCTAAAAACACCAAATACTTCTTAGACTTGGCCTTCTCCAAGAGGAGATCGAATTCCTGAAGTATCACAATCCAGCGTGAATACTTGCCCCCGAGTACTTGACGTGTCAAAACGTGGTACATGGGGTTCATGTCGACGATAATGGTGGTGGTGCGGAGCAATATGTAATGACAGAACTTTTGGACGACAATGACTGCCGTGAGAGCGAGTTTCTCGACATGTGAGTAATGAGTTTCAGAGTCAATAAGACCATTACTGAGGTAATAAATCACATGTTCCTGGGCATTGTTGTCCTCCTAGACCAATACCATGGAGATCGTGGTGGCAGAAGCGGCAAGATAAAGGATGTAATCCTTGTAGTAATTGGGTAGTTGGAGCAAAGGGGCATGGGTAATGGCATGCTTCAGACTGTCGAAGGATTGTTGCACTTGCTCGTCCTAGATGAGCTGGATGTCCTTCTTCAGTAATATCATATAGCCCTGTGTCTTCTGAGTGAAATTACAGACAAAACGTCATAGGTAAGTTTCCTTCCCTTCCAAACTTTGAAGTTCCGTAATGTCAGTAGGAGGTGGGAAAGCGAAAATGGCTTCCACGTTCAAGGGATCAATGCAGATCCCGTCTTTTAAACAATAAAACCTAGGAGGCGTCCAAACTCGATGCAGAAAATACACCTATGAGGGTTCAGATGGATGTTATACCGTCTGCATCTAAGGAATATGGCCATCATATGATCGATGTGGAACTCACACTACTGCGAATGGGCATGTAGATCATCAAGAAAGGGTTCCACAATGTCTTTCACATCATGAAAAGTGTACGACATGGCCCGTTGGAATGTGGCACAGACATTTTTGAGACCAAAAGGGAGTTTGCGATAAGAAGAGGTTCCCCACAGGTAGATGAAAGCCATCTTATGTTGGTCGGTCGAGTGGATCTCAATCTGGTTGTAACCAGAAAATCCATCCATGAATGAGAAGATGACACTTTCGACACAATTGTCTATGATCTGATCGATGAAGGGAGTGGGGTAGTTGTCCTTAGGAAAAGCATTGTTCAAATCCTAATAATTGACACTGAAACGTATGGTTCCCTGCTTCTTAGCCACAAGGATGACATTTGAGACCCATTCTATTAATGGAACAGGGTAAATGAAGATGGCCTTCAAGAGATTTTCATTTTCTGCCTTAATTGCTGCAATTTTTTGAGGGTTTACCAGTCGTAACTTTTGAAGGACTGGTTTAGCATCAGGATAGGTTTTAATCTCATGCGAAACGATAGCAGGATCTATCCTGGGCATCTCCTTGTAGGTCCAAGGAAACACATCGCGAAATTGCTTGAATAAGGCCATAAAAATGGTGATCTCTTCGGGGGAACAATTCTATCCTAAATGAATATGTTCCACGACACCAGGAGTGACCGATATGTCTACCGAAATAGTTGGTTCGATGTTGGCCAAGTTTCCCTCAGTGACCATATGACACGTGAGTATCGGTGACTGGGGGCAAGGATAGACATCCGGTGTGAAAATGGTGGTGATGTTGTTCTCCAAAGAATCCAATGGGGGTAGGAAAGACGATCGGTGGTGGAGGTCTTCCCACGGAGGGTCATCCACACTAATAATCTCCATAATGGACTCATCGGAATGAAAAGTCCGGAGCAAAGGATCCGGTAGGGATGATGTCCGCTGTAGAGAACAAGATGTAGAGGCCATAGTCAAGTGGTCCTCTGGTGCTGACTGTATAGCCTCATAAGTGATTTCGGTGGGTTAAAGAGGCATGCTGTCTCCAATCAAATGCATGGTGGCTTAGTCGCATACGAGTCATTGATCAGTGGAGTTGGGGAAAGATGATATCATGTTCACCGTGGCAACATGGTTAGGGGGATCCAGGGTTGGAAAGACACCCATAAGAGATGAGTCTTTTATGAGGCCGACCCCCACACTCTCATATGGTTGTGAAGATTTCCCGAGTAACAGGACATTATCGTCGGGATGAGTAGCGGTGTCCGATGTATAGAAATCCAGTTGGTCAACCATGACAATTTGGCCTTGGTGGGGGAATTGCACAATGCGGAAGACAGATGACGCGACCGCAGTCATGGCATAAAACCAATTACGACCAAGTAAAAGATTATAATCCAAAGGGGCTGCAACCACTTCTACGTTAATGGTTGCAGTCTTACCCTCCACCTCTAATGCCAAGGATTGTAACAACCCATGGGGTTGAAATCCATGACCGTTGAATGCTTTTAGGGTAGTGGGAAAACAGTTTAAATCGGGAGAACCAATGGCTCACCAACATGATATCGACATGGCCGAGGTAGAAGCGCCTTCATCTAAGATAGTACGATGGATCATATTCCCAGCAATATTCATGGCAACTTGGAATGCCAGTTGCTAGGAAAGCCTCGGTTTAAAGTAATCGAGTCGGAACATGATTGTATTCGAGGAATCTGGATCGACCGTGCCAATGGCAGCGAGAAGAGTCTTGCATTGATTGTGAAAATTCTGCAAGACCTCTAGCGTCGACATGGCACAAGGAGCTTGCGCCAAGTCCTAGACAATGTTGTAGTTCTAAGCTGCCTGAGCATTGGGATTGAAAACTGCTTTTCGAATCATGCTCTTAGGCAGACGCAACACTGAATCTAAGGAAGGATTCTCAATGGTGAGGGAATCTGGTGGCACGGTGATGTCGGGAATAGAAGTGGAAGATTTTTCAGTATAACTTCCAATGGGTTCCTTCGGAGGGACTAAATCATACGAGCATGAATGTGTGTGCAAGTTAACCGTATCACTACGCATCATGAGAACATGCACGGTAGAGGATGTGTTTCCATGTGAAGGAGAGGGTTGAGCAATCATTTGTTGGTTATGAGTGGGGAAGGGATCATTGAGAACTGCGAGAGTGGTGTTTCCCTTCAGAAAATTCTTCACTTATCTTGGTGGGGACATTCCTTAGAGAAATGATCGCCACCACATAGTAAACAAGGATACTTCAACTTCCTCTTTTGTTTGGTGTCTTCAGGGGGGGGCTTGGGCTCCTGAAGGATACTTCAACTTCCTCTTTTGTCAATCATTTGTTGGTTATGAGTGGGGAAGGGATCATTGAGAACTGCGAGAGTGGTGTTTCCCTTCAGAAAATTCTTCACTTATCTTGGTGGGGACATTCCTTAGAGAAATGATCGCCACCACATAGTAAACAAGGATACTTCAACTTCCTCGTTTGTTTGGTGTCTTCAGGGGTGGGATTGGGCTCCTGCTGGTTAGAAGATTTATTGGGTTTACCTTTGTTTTTCTTCTTACCACCGGATTTCTGAGGCGAAGCTGATTGAACAGAATTCACCTCTTTGGTGGAGGCGGGAGTGGGTGACTTGGTGGTGCTGCTGCCGACCTATGGTGGGGATGGGGAAGAAACCCTGGGGGTTAGAGGATCCACCAATTTGAGCAGAAGGATGGGAGTTAAGGGAACCAATAATGTCGTTGGCCTGAGGTCCCTTAGGTGGTTTTGCAGGGTCATACGTAGGGCAGGGTGCCTGAGGAACACTATCATACAACGTTCCAGATTGAGCATAGACCAGGTTTAAGTAATGGGCACGGGAAGTAGCCTGTTCCTCGGTGACGACCCCTCCCATGGTCACATCTCAAGCTACAATAGGTAAAATATACTTCGTGAACCAGTCAACTAAGAGTTGGTCTAGAATAGGAGCCTTAATGAGACGCCATCTCCTCCGCCACTCGTGTATATGATCAGAGATATGAGTTGCGGTGGTTTGAGGGAGCAAAGTCAAAAGGTCCGTACTAATTTTGTAGTGTATGGGTAACTAGAAATGAGTTAGAAAAGACATAGCAAGAGAGTGGAAATCGGGAAAGGAGTGCGGTGGTAATTCAATATACCACTTGGCAACTGGGCTGGTGAGGGTCCTTTGAAAGAACCTTAAATGGATCGAGTCGTCCATTAAGGAATTGGATGAGCACCATAGATGGTAGGTCATCACATGGTTTTTCGGGTCCTCACCGGGTTTTCCATCAAATTTGGGGATATCAGAGGGTGACTTAACCAGAATGGGTGTTCAATTATAATCATGGAAGATGGGATCATTGGTTAGACGAGACAGACCGGGGAGGTCCAAAGTAGCCAAAAAGGGCAACTGTTGGTTCGGCTGCGGATACTGATAGTATTGATATAGAACATATGGACCAGTAGGACCTTGGATCGATTGATTATAATGTGTTCCCGATGGGAATTGGCCATAAGGGGGTGGGCCTCCGGATGGTGGACCGTAGGTGGGTCCTCCGCCATAATAGCGTGGTCCGCTACTGAGAGGTGGGGGTCCTCTGCCGCAAGAATAAGGTGGACTTCTAGGTGGGGGTCCTCCACCTCTACCACTAGAATGGGGTGGGCCACCGCCTCCACCACCAAAATAGGGTGGTCCACCTCTTTCAGAATAAGGTGGGGGTCCTCCACTACCAGAAGGAGGTGGTCATCTGCCATCGCCGGAATAAGGTGGGCCACCGCCTCCAGAATGTGGTGGGCCTCCTCCATAAGGTGGGGGCCTTCCACTACCAAAAGGTGATGGTCCTTCACCTCCTCCAGAAGAAGGTGGCCCTCCATCACCGGAATGGGGTGGGCCTCCACCTCCACCAGAAGGTGGAGGTCTTCCCCCTCCGTAAGGAGGTGGACCATACGGTGGTGGGGGTGGTGGGGCATGAGGAAAAGTTGGTGGGGGTCCAATTGGTGCAACAGTGAAATGTCCCCATGGAGTGTATGAGTTTCCGGGATAAGGTATCTCGTGGAGTACGTTTCTGGGATTAAGTTGTCCCAACACGGGGTTAAGATAACCTGGATACGCTTGACTCCATGGTGGTTGAGTTGTGTTGGATTGTCCCCCACCATGGGGTAATCCCATGGTGGATCCCACAACAGGTAAAGAGCTTCCAAGGGAATGACCAATTGGCAGTCCTCCACTTATGGCTAGAAAATGAGGGTTGCACCCTAGTGATAACGTGTTGACCACTAGTGGATGGTTGAGTCATAATGGGTTGTTGACTACCTATTATTGGAGGAACAATACTCTTAATAAAACCAGGAGGTAAGGAATATCCTCCCCACGGTTTTTGGGGTGGGGGAGGGCTGGGTAACGTTCCAATAGTAGTAGTGGGAGGGGTGTTGGACTGTTGTCCTTCAACATTCTGATTCATTCGAGGTGCAGAAATGGTCCCTTGACTGAGAGGTGTACTCCCAGGAAATGAAGGTTGACCAGGTTCATAAGTGGTCACATTGTATGTGGGTGTTTTCAGTGAAGCAAGAGATAATGAGCGAATGGGAGCGTATTGAAACATGGGTGTCTCCGGGATGTTTCTTCTCCATGATAGACTCTGGCAACGAATTTCGTCACCACGCTGGCATGGTTTGTCCATGAGTTCATAGTTCATAGACTAGAGCCATACGCTGGACATGGGAAGCCCAGAGAGGGGAAGTTTCAGTGCTTGGATCGACAGCCAAGTGGGCCCATTGTTTCCAGAGATAGGTGTCCCAAAAAGATGTAGATGGAACGAATGTTGCGAATACAGGTTCATTCTAGGATGTATTTAACCATTCTATGGATCCAGGTTCTCCTGGCATCATGCGGTGGAAGGATGTGTCTTGTGAAGTGGAAGGTTCTCCCTCTTCAGCCCTTGACGGGTTAGAGGTTGGTGAATCAGGAGGAAACATGTTCACTCCGGAATCCATAGCGGAGTTTTCTACTTCATGTGACATGACCGTGACTTGTGCATCGATGCTTACCCTTGAAATTACCTCCTGATTAAGGGAGTATTCAGGTGGTAAGTTCAAAATTCTGGGAGACCTTCTCAAAGGTTGTTCAGCCAGAATGACTGGACCAAAATTTCTCCTAAGGGTATACTAAACAAAAGAAAAGCAGTACAAAAAAATATACACAAACTAAGGCTACAATCAAACTTATGTGATAGGTGTGGATTCAAAATTCTGGAACCTCACGGGATTGTCAAGGCTTTCGTGACTCGCGGTATACTCTAGGGTCCAACAGTTATACTCAGACCAATTTTTCAGAGCACTAACCAGGGAGGATTAGGACCATACCCATGACCATATAACCCGACTACCTGATAGTACATGCGTAGTAGCTCCCCGAGTGCTGTTCTCGGTGTATTGCTCTGCCAAGATGGCCAAATGGTTAGCTCAGTTGGTTTCAGGAATCCTAGGAGTGTCTCCCAATATACTCAAGGTACGTCGGAGCTCAAATCCGTGTTGGTGTTGTCTAATGCACAACCGTACGACAAGGGCCTTCCTATATACTGCCGAGTACGTGAAAAACCTTTTGATATAATACCGAGTACATGAAGTTCCTTTCGATATACCCGAAGGTATGTGAAAGATCCTTCGATATACCGGTTGGTACGTGAAAGAGATTCGATATACCGGTTGGTATGCGGAAGAAATACAATCCCCCTGGGATGCAGTGTAGGAAAATAACGACGGCTGCCATGTTTTAAGATGCCAGAACATGTCTCTAGCTTAACACACAAGTTACTAAGAACATGTCTCTTAAGCTATTAAAGAAGGGAAATAAATTAGAACCCAAGTATTATGGTCCTTATAAAGTGTTGCGAAAGATTGGTAGTATGGCTTACAAATTGGAGCTCCCTTCATCTTCAAGAATACATTCAGTTTTCCATGTTTCTTGCTTAAAGAAGGTAATAGGAGACAAGATCCCAACTCAAACAATCTTGTTGAATATTGATGAAGAAGGAAAATTCATATTGGAACCTGAAAAATTCACTAAAAAAAGGACTAAACAACTACGAAATCGGGCTATTATTGAGTACTTCATAAAGTGGAAGAACTTACTAGTTGAAGATTTGACATGGGAATACGAGTCCTTCATATAGAGGCATCCGCAACTAATCCAACATTGAGGACAACACTTGTCTGAAGTGGAGGGGCATGTTAAGCCCTAAATATGGGCACATTTCCCCTATATTGTGGTTCATTACATTAGTTTTGATGTCGTCTTTGGTCCATTAGCGGTAATTATCATTAGTATGGTTATATTAGTTATGTCGGCTTGGGTCAGTTAGTTGGGATTGTACCCCTTAGTCTCCTATATATAAGAAGGAGACCTTTCATTTGAAGTATCTTGTCTTGTCTTGTCTTGTGTACTTAGTACATTGTATAAGGAGGTTTCCACCTTGAATAGCCTTTCTATTCAACTATTTTATTCAATCAATTTGTGGAGTACTATTTATGATCTCTTTCTTCTCTTTTCATACTCTTTTTGTAAATTTGTTGCATAACACATACATTCCAGGATAATGAGCTAGGGGATGACGTGCGTATTACTGAAGCCTTCTTTGAAAGCCTTAAATCGGCTTCCACCTCACCTATATTTGGATATGGTCGATCAAAGTCTACATAGTTGGGAACAACAATGTTACTATACAACTTGAAAGCAAAGTATGGCATGTCAGATGCATGTTTCTCGACAATGTTGAGGTAACTCACTATCAACTACATTATATTTTGAATAATATTGTGACACAATCATCATTGAAAATGATCGATTTTATTCAAAGATGAGGTACTTTTGAATGATAATGTCTTTTCAGGAAGCTGCACAGAGGCAAAACAAATGTTGAAAATGGTGGGTGTAGAGTGCATATCTTATCATGCATGCCCCAATGATTTTATTCTATATAGAGGCGAATATGCAAACACAACGATATGTCCAAAATGTGGGCATAACAGACACAAAAAATCACATAACAAGGTTAAAGTACATGGTCCTCCTCATAATATATTGAGGCACATGCTTATAATCCCAAGGATTCAAAGGCTCTTTCGTTGCAAAGAATTAGCTATGATGTAGGGATGGCATGCATTGAATCGAAGTGAGGAAGGAGTTATGTGAATCCCAATAGATTCAATAGATGAAGTATATAGAGGATACATGGCCTGATAAATTAAAGGATGAAGTACGTAGCCTCCGATTGAGCATAGCAATTGATGGAGTCAACCCATATTCCCAACCAAACAACATCTATACTGTTTGGCATGTAGTAGTGATCAATAAAAATACCCCCCATGGTTTTCCATGAAGAATGAACATCTTATGTTGGCTCTTCTAGTCTTTGGTAAAAAACAAGTGAAGAATATGGATGTTTACCTACAACCATTGATCGATGAATTCAAGGAATTATGGGAAGGGATACAAGTATATGATGTGTCGAGACCCATACCATCACAGAGGATTTTTACACTATATGGAATATGTGCATACAAGTATCTGGGGTTAGGATTTTGTTTAGGTAAATATGTTGTTTTATTTGTTTTTATATTGAAAGAAATAAATTTTGAAATATTTAATTTTGTGTGACTCTCTTCATCCTCAACACTAATGTGCTCTCTTTAATATAACATCACGGGTCCTGTAACAAAAGGTTATTATGTATGTAAATGTTGTGGACCTTATATGAAGGCTAGGTGGTACAAAGACCTACGAAAGTCAGTGTTCGACTTCTATAGGGTATTCCTCCCAGAAAACCACTCTTATAGAAGAGCCAAATCTGCTTTCAATGGTGAACAAGAGAGAACCCAAAGGCCTAAAATAATGACACCGAATGACTGGATTAGGGCATATGACAGAGAGAAGGAGAAGGAATACACAAAGATGTTCTATCTAAATGTGCATCCTGCGATCGATGATCCTGATTTCTTCGACACCTATGTTGAGAAAATGCCAACACAGATGAAAAGGAAGTCGATATTTTATGAGATCCCATATTGGGAGCATCTTAAGATTTCCCACTTACTAGATCCCGTACATATATTTAAAAATGTTTCATCTTCTTTGTGGCATCATACATCATCCAAAAAAGGTGACAAGATGAAAGTCAGGAAATACCTTATTGCTTCAAATATGAAAAAGACAGATTGGACAAGACAAGAAAATAGAGGAGAGGCTGGACCCTCTTTTTCATTTAAAAAAGGCGACGTCCCATGGATTTTGAAGAAATATTATATTAATTTGGCAAAAGAAGTTATATTAGGTTTGAAGGAAACTATTTTTTTTGGGTCTACTTTACGATGTTGCTTCCATACATCAAACGAAAAGTTGTCTGGCTTGAAATCACATGACCATCTCAACCTTCTAAGGGTACATATAATGCCAAAAAATTGTTATTACTATTTGTTTATATATTTCTCCACAAAAGTTAAAATGCACTTAACTTTTTGTGTTTACTTTGTAGTGTCATTATCCATTGTTTGTGTGTAAGCTATGACTTTCCTAATGACCTGCGGCATGCCATATCCAGACTATCTGCATTTGTACGGTGGATCACATCAATGGAGATTTACATCGTTATCATTCCAAGTTGGTGTGAAGAGATAGATGAGATTGTTTGTATGTTTGAGAAGGAACTGTCGTCCAGTTTCATGGACTTGAAAATTCATATTCTAATTCACCTAGTTGATGAGGTTGAATTAATTGGGGTGGTATCCTGTCGCTGGATTTTCTTCTTAGAGAGGTTTATAAAAAAAGTGAAGGGATTTGCTCGATAAAGGGAAAAAATCGAGGGGTCTATGGAAGAGGGGTACATAGTATATGAGTATTTCTATTATGCTAGTGAGTACATCAAGAAAATATACGGCACACTAGGCAGATTGATTTGGGATGATGAACATGATGAGGACATAAGGGAAGGGAAGGTACGGGAAATGAATGGAAAAAGGCGCATGATAAAGAGTACATCATTTATTTTTCAATATTCAATTTTCCACACAGTAACTTATATTCACAACAAACGTCAAAATCTATATTTGATCCCATACGTACTGAATGTGGTTTTGTTTCCATTAATAAAACAACAAATTCAAAAATTGATGCAATCAATAAATTCATTCTTCACAACACAAAGGCAGCATAGCCATGGTTCACATTGTATGAAGAGAAGAGGAGGAAATGGGACATTGACAGAAAAGAATTCAAGCAGTTGCATGGTAGAAACTCACATTTTCCAGATCATTTAAAATAAAATATGCCAATGATATGTCCCAACAGGTGGGTTTCATACCAAGTCAGAGAGAAATATGGTGCATCTGGTCGTTACCCTCCTAAAGAGGAGGATGCACTAAACATTGGGATCGGGTGCATAAACTCGGTAATAAAATATTTGTGTGCATAATTTCTAAGTTTATAATGCAACTTTGAATTATAACATTTATGTTTACTATATTAGTGGTTTGGTTAATAGACATATGACATCATCATTTGTTAAATTTTATTATAGGTGCATTCTTTCCCATCTATGTGGGATTATGGACATCATTTTCACACCAAGGATGTTGATAATGGGCATGTTAAACAAGATTGTGGAGTGGAAGTTGAGTTCGACCAATCTAGTCGTGATAGCCACCGAGATCGAGACTTGGTAGGAGGGATGTTAGGTTATGTCAGAAAGATACAAGATATCCTTCAAGTGGACTTCTCATCTTTCCAATGTGTTATTTTTAGATGCAGGTGGTTGGACACATTCGATAGGAATAATGTAAAGGAAGATCGTGACTGTGGGTTGATATGTATCAACTCTAGAAAGATGTGTGGATGAAAGTAAGGAGCCCTATGTTTTCCCAAAACACTACAACCAATTTTTCTTTCACCCTAATGTGTTGTATAGAGATTGGTGGTTCATAATAAGACACGACCCTATATCTAAACATGTTTCTAAGAACAACAATGTTAGCATGCCAACCGAGGAAGATAATGAGGGTGATGGAAATGAAGAGTGATATGTACATGTTTTATTTTTTATTTATAGATTGAGATATCATTTTGTTACTTTTATATTTGATTGTCTAATTATATTGCTTATTTCATTTTATGACATTGGAAATGGAAAGTTGGTTATTGGATGCAGCGCTTAAACGATTTCATTTGGTTAAGAACCAATTATATGATGCAAAATATGATTATGTCTATGAAGTAATTTATGATTGTATACAATGGTTATATATCATCGTCCAGATTACTCATATTTTGTTTTCTGTATACATATATATACACCACGAAAAACAACTTACGTGATTAAATTTTATTTTTGTGAACATAAAGGCTAACATATTTATTAATTCTTGACTTGAAGGTGGTATGAAATTTCTATATTGATATTTCAGTGCTTGTATTTTATGATGGTTTTGTTATAAATAATGTTAAGAATTATAATTGCATTATTAATTTATGTTATGTCTGTTAGACTGTAATGTTTTTTTTTCATTATATGATTCGATTAAATTGAATTTTTGTTATAATGTAAAGTTTTTCGATGTTTTTATTATATTTATAATGTTAACTCCAACATACAAAATGACACATTTGTAACCTTGATAGAGATTGAAAATTCAACAATTTTTTTTTGAAGTGTTGAGCTATAAAATGACATAATTTATGGCCTTGATAACAGTGAAATTTACAACAAAATGTAAGATTCTCTCTAATTTCTCTATCAATACCTGAATGTTTCTATTTCATGATGTTTTTGTTATAAATAAAGCTAAGAATTCTAATTGCACTAATTTATGACATTTCTGTTAGGGTGTAATGATTTTTTATTATATGATTCGGTTAAATTTTATTTTTTTTTAATGTTTTTGGAATTTTTTATTGTATTCATAATGTTAACTCCAACATAGAAAATGACATGTTTGAAACCTTGGTGGAGAATGAAAATTCAATTTTTTTTTAGTAGTGATGAGCTCTACAATGACTTCATTTATGGCCTTGATAATAATGAAATGTACAACAAATTCTAAGGTGCTCTTTGATATCTCCATCAATATTTGAATGCTTGTATTTCTTGATTTTTTTGTTATAAATAATGCTAAGAATTATAATTGCATTAATTTATGACATTTTTGTTAGAATGTAATGTTTTTTTAATTATATGATTTGATTAAATTTAATTTTTGTTATAATGTAATGTTTTTGGATTTTTGGATTGTATTTATAATGTTAACTCCAACATAGAAAATGACACGTTTGAAACCTTGGTGGAGATTGTAAATTAAACAACTTTTTTAGTAGTGTACTTGACCTCTACAATGACTTAATTTATGGCCTTGAGAACAATTATTAAATGTATAACAACAAAATTTAATGTGCTCTCTAATTTCTAAATGATCAACATTTGAATGTTTGTATTTCATGATGTTTTTGTCGTAAATAATGCTAAGCATTACATTTGCAAATGTTTGCAACTGATTTCCGAATGAGAACAAGAGATAAAAAATGACTTGAAGATCATTAAATCAACTTAATGATTAATAGTAATAATATATTTTGAGAATGCAAGTTGTGGCTTTACATTAGTTGAGAGAAAAAGGGTGTTCTTTTAATTAACTATTTGTTTTTATTCCTATTAAAGATTTGATATTTGTCATTGTAAATTGAGCTATTGTCAACAAATTAAAAATATTGAATGATACATTGATAGGTCATATTCATGTTCATATGATTTAGAATTTTGTTTTTATGTTCATAAGCATGATACTATGTGAAATTATACAACCATTAACATAAATCATATAGCTAGTTGTCACAACTTTGTCCATTATCAATACAAAATTCATAAACATAGTCAATTCAATGATATTTTTGCAACTATATTATGTAAACATAAACATATCATCATTAATATCATTGTCACTGTTGACACAGATCTATCGACAGGGGTTCACTTCGCACTATGTCAACAAAGCTCGACACACACTCCCATAGATATCGGCTCGGAAAGGTTTTATCCTTCCCAGCAACACTCAGAGAGCAAATGTGCACTGTGGTCTCACCCGAGACACCTAAGGGGGATGCAGGAATAAAGCTTCCATAGGTATAAGAGGACATGCGTCATTCACATTCAATCATAGCATAACCTAGAGATCAACATAACTATCATTCACATCATAAAATCATCATTGCATACCAAGACATATTGATTAGATCTACTCATAGACATATCATAGAAGCACATATCATCGACACATATCAAATCTATCCATACTGCGACAAAATACATCATACTACGGTACAACACATAATCAAAAAAGTTATAGACAAACATTCCTTATCATTATAGATCAATCTATATTACAAATAAGGGATACAAATCCACAAAACCCATCTCAACAGCTCAGGTCAAAATACAAAATGTTATCCAGCGCGAAAGATAGATCAAAATTACGCAGATGCGAAGATACATTCATTGACCAAGAGATCATATCAGAGCAAAATATTACATAAGATAAGATGAAGGTAGGGATGATCAATCAAGAACTGGAAGTCATGATGCATCAACAGACACTCCGTCGGTAGAGGTGGAGGCACAACAAAAAGAACTGCGCACAAAGAGGAGAATGGAGAAAGGAGAAGAGAGCACCACTGTCGGTCTCCCCGAAGAGAAAATTAACATGCTTCTCGATAGAATGGCCAGTGTCACCGAATAAAATAGAACTAAGGTGACACAACACACAACTGAATATTTTCACCAAGTGTCGCAGCTATTGCAAACACTGAGCACTGCGATTATGGAGACAAGGGTGCAGCTAGGGCTTGCGGAACCCAATCAATCATAAGTTCTATGGGTTGAAATTGATATCGGCGCTTAGAAATGGATCGTACAGGTGCTACCTGGTGCGATCACTACAGGAAAAGAAGAATTAGACACTGCACTACGAGGACAAGATACAATAAGTATTGATCTCAACATGATGCCTATGTTTATGTTTCATCGCACCCACATTGGGGTTAGCGAAGAAATTAATGAGCGAGAAATGTCAACACATGATCAAACGATCAACTACAAAAGGAAGGCATGAGATGTCAAAGTAGATATTGAACGACTTGTTGACCAATGCGACCTCAGTCGACAGGGGTTCGCCTCACTGTCGACACATACCGCAGTCTCCCTGGGCACAGGCCTAGGCAGGTTTAAGGCCACCCAGTAACATCTGCAAAGCGGATGAGGTCTCACCCAAGGAATCCAGGAAGAGCAGATGGAACCATGTTTCCACCGAGGGAGGAGGAGGGTTGTGGCTGTGTAGACTAGATTTATTGCAGTACTTAAACAGAACCCAAAACATATAACATTTTAACTAATCGTAGCATTCATATTCCACATGAAACAGATCATCTAATCGTATCATTTATCATTCTAGCAACAGTAAACAAAGATTACATCAAACAACATTTATCTATCATACCATTGCACAGAGATTGCACCAAAACATCATTATATTTCTGTTGCGGTCAAAATACCAAAGGCAATACATACATCTTCTTATCTCTCGCCGGCTATTCTCCTATCTTCTATCTTTTTCTCTTCCTCTCTCTCTTTTTCTAACACTTACAATTCTCATCTATTTATAGGCTTCTGCCATTACAATATTTTTCCACTTACAACTAACTTCCTAACCGACACTATAGACAATTGACCCAATAACCCCAAAAACCCGCATACCATGGTACAACTGACTCACTATTACATAATATATGGTCCAAGTGACCCAAAACCCACCAACTGCGGTATTATTTAATACAAAATACTCATTTCGCGCCCTCATCCGATGTGTCACAGCGTCGGATGTGATGCGACCTTTCCCCATCAAACCACCTTCCAACAAGCCCCCAACATAATCTTGTGGCTCGCCCTCGAGCCACGTCAACTGCTGGACAGAGTGCCTTCGAACTGAACTATGTTTTGGTAACTGTTCTTGCTGTCTGGATCACATGGTGTTGTCCCGCTCCTTCTGCTACATGGATCGTCGACTCATTGTGTTGTATGTTTAACCCAAAATCGTCACCGCCCGACTTGCTGTCATGTACTTCTCAAACTCATCCTCGAGTCTCTTGGATGGGTATTGACAGGAAGAAAAAGAGGACGAACAGTACCAATGTGCGAAATTAGTATATGCCTCTGGCACATCTGTTTCGCACCGACAACTTGTTCATACTATGGGTGGGGAGCTACCGCCCCAACCCATTCAGGGGTCGAGAAGAGCACAATCCTGCGAACAACTACTGCATACTTAACCATGCTAAATTGGTCCTTGGCTCGGGCATAACACAGTGTAAGTGCACCCGCCATATCAAGGCGCTCAGGAACACTCGTCGTTCTGGCTTGCAGGGCCCCTGGGGTGTTGCCATGGGAAACAAAGTGAAGCATTTCCACAGCCTCTTTGTAATTCCTCACAACTTAATTCACAAATTGATCAACCAGCATAACCACTCTATTTCAGAACAAGTGTCGTTGTAGCGAACTACCAGCTGCCTCGGCTACTTATAGCCGGATCATTCCTGGGTCACGACAATGGGAATGATGCTCCACTACCTCTCATCTGCGTGTGTAACCCCATCGGTTGACGCAACGTGGGGGGGGGGGGGGGGTGACCATACTATCACCGAAGATCCCACGTGCTGACATGTGAGCAATCTCCTCAGATCGTGCTGAGCATACCGGCCCAATGTGCCATGTGCAAAACATGCTATCGTGTTGTGGTAATCCGGTGGAATCTGTTAGGTGCAATCATGTAGAGGGATGATGGGAAGTGGTGACAACATGGCCCCGCACATCCCAAATCCTTCGTAATCATTACAAAAATATTTCAACAAGAGCTGTCGTCGGTCCTGGTCACAATATTGCCATAAGCCTCCTACTGTTCCAAAGTTGCGGCACAAGCCTCCCTGCTTTTGCATACCTTCTTCGGTTGGCCTGCCATCTGCCCCAAAGCAACCTGCAACACACACTTTTTTTATCTATTTATGTATTTATGCGACTCAGACATCGCACTGCTCCAAGCCCAAGCGATAGGGCTTCAACCTGTGACCATTTACCAGTTTGGGGAGCATCTCCCCATCCAACCGCTGCAACTGAACCGCTCCTCATGAATTAATACTATTGATGCGATATGGACCCATCCAATGCATCTGCAACTTTCTGGGATGTTTCATAAACTTGCTGTCATATAATAGCACCAAGTTTCCTTCTTGAAACTACTTACTTTTGATGTGGCGATCATGCCATGCCTTCTGGTGATCCTTCTCCACCCCTTGGTGAAGGCCCACGATAAATCGATCCTCTTCCAGCTCCACCAATTGTGCTAGACGTTCGTCTAATGCTGCAACATCATCCATGCTCATAACATCCACAATACGTAGACTTGGAACAATGTACTCCGTTGCGGCAACAACAAACCGGGAGAATATCGCAGGTGCATTCTTCAAACCAAACGGCATTACCGTATACTGAAAGCACTGCCATTCAGTAACAAAAGTGGTTTTATGGTGATCTTCCTTGGCAATGAAAATCTGATGGTATCTAGAGAATCCATCAATGAAAGAGTACATCTCCTGCCCACCCACTCCCTTAAGTACTTCATCAGTAAACAGGGTCAGAAAAGGGTCATGCAAGCAGGCATCATTCAATTTCCGCAAGTCGACGCAAATGCGCACTTCGTCTGTTTTCTTGTCTTGCACCACCATAGGACTGATCCACTTGGACTCTTTGACAGGTTCGATAATACCAGCATCCAACATCCGATCAAGTTCCGCCTTGAACTTTTCTTTATGGCGCAGATTTAGCCGATAAGGTCACTGTCGGACTGGCTTAGCATCTGGTTTCAATGGAATCTTCATCTCTCCTAAATCACCCAGGATTCCCTTCATTTCAGAAAACTTCGTGGGAAACACGTCTTGAAATTCATGCAGTAACTTGGTAACCTTACTCATGATCTCATCATCCCAATAATCCCCAACATTATCAAACTTGGGAGTAGCTTTGGTGTCGATATTCATCTTGCAAAGCTGTAATGGTTGACCGAATGGATTACTTGGCACAACAGGTGGGACTACATCGCGACTTCCTTCAGATTCGGGAATGTTAACATTCTGGGGATCGTCATCGTCCTACGTGCAACCAATGACGTTGAAGCACTCCATGAGAGATTGCATTTGACAGTGTGTGTGCGGGTCGACAGGATAGGCCACCGGAACAACCTGAAATATCATGTCACAGATGAGCTGCAGGGCGTTACGAACATCAGGGTTGGCATCTGCAAAAGTGAACATATGAGTAAAACAGATCATCAACTCCCCCCATGTTGTAATGTCTCGGCGCAACTCAGCAGCAGTGTACCATGAGCGCGGTATCTCATCCAAAGTATGGACAAAAGCATGGACCCACTCATCTCTAGGTGCGCTACCCATAAACATTGGCACTCCATCACATGATCACTAGGATCAGTCCGACAATCATACTTTCCAGTGTGATAAAATTCAGTATCACCGAACTGAACCATCATCATCCTTCGGCACTGTGACCAACCTTTACTGAACTTCTTATGTGTCGCCCACCATCGTGCTGGAGTAGCCTTCAGTGCTTCCTCCAAGGACATCAATCACTATGGTTCCGGGACGCGGTCTTCAAACTCTGTTAAAAAGGTGGTCAAGCCAGGAAACACCTCATAGACAGGCAATGTGATCGTTTATGCTGCAACACGACCTAAGGATTGCGTAACTAAGCCACATTTCCATAATGGTACTTCATGCATTTGATTCTACCAATGTTCCAATGCATCATCAGAGTCGGAAGACGCGGAGCTCTCGCTGTGCCACTCCAACTCACCGTGGACAGTGGGATGAATATAATCTTCTAAAATGTTGAATGCGTGGTCCCATCCAATGGTGTCATCAGCTCTTACAGGTTCAACATATCGGCATCCTTCAGCTGGATCCAATGGGGCTATGAATCTGAAATCGCGATTCTCAATGGTCATCATGTGCTTCTGTAACGTCCCCTTCCATCAATCCGATGCAAGGAAAGAAAGGTTAACCAAACTACAGGGCTTATTGGAAAAACTTAGACCCAGTCAATTTCTTTAGAAATGCATGGTTAAATAAAACTTGTGCATACCTATTCATATTCAACAAGCACAATGGACTTAAACACTATGTATGCACACAGTTTCATCATCCAATCAGCATGTAAACAACAGTCATTAATTAAGACATTGCAGAACATGGAATTAATACAACTCAATTAGTAAACATAGTAGAATAACCATATTGACACACACATGGACTGGAATGCATCAACATATTTCTTCTAGGCATAATGATGAAACAGTCATACAATAATCCATCTCATTCTCATGCTATGCACATGCTCACTCATAGCCATGGGTTCACTCAAATGGTCATGCTAAGCCAGCACACAGCTGGGTTTATCAAGCATGCAAATAGCAGAGGAGGAGGGTGCTACGTCAATGAACTCAACCACAGATCTACAGACATCTCGGGCTAAATTCAAGCAATCCAATCCTCTATTCCAACATCCACACTTGGATTTCTCACCATTCTATCAACAAATAACTCAAATCCGTCATTGGTTTTCTAGGCTGCAAAAACTGGGTTTTCCTATGGATTTCGGGGTAGCTAATGCTCCCAAATTCGCCCCAAGGTTCATACCTATGGACCCCCCATTGGATTTCACTATCAAATACCAAATCTGGGCATTTTTGGCTCTTCAAAACGTGGATTCTTGCACAATTGCGATTTCTGGTTTTTCTCACTGCTGGGAATTCGTTTTGGATGGAAAATGATGTTGGTGACTTCCACAATGGAATGGGGATGAGGAAGAAGCAATCCCACTGAAGTAGAGTGACTTGTGGTACAAGAAAACAGAGCCCATACTCTGCCATACGAATTTCTAGGCTGCCCATGCTCCATTAAAGCCATGGACTGTTTTCTTCAACCACTTCCTTACAACAGAATTAAATGTCAGCAAGGAAAGTCAAATGGGTTCTCAAGGTGACATATGGAAGCTTATGGTTCAATCCCACAGCCCCCTCACCACTCCCTATTGGATACACATGGCCCCTTCGCATTCGTTGCCTCCATAGCCAGTTTTGGTATTTTATTGCTTGATGTTTATTTACATCATTTTTACAATGTTCATGGCTAAATAACACATGGGTAACATAATGTCCAATGCTTTGCCATTTTAAATAAAATACGAACATACATTAGCGGGGGCCTTGGCCTTGAGCTCCACACTAGGTAAACATACATCACATGTATACAATATTTACATTGAAAACTAATATATCCTAAGGGTCAAAATTGGGTATTACAACTTCTTGAAGTTGATTACAGCTCCATAGTCGTTAGCCCATCCAATCCCCAAGAGTGCGGGATAAGAGCTTCCTCCCTCAACCACTTCAATAACATCAAAATCAACATAATTCTTCATGCCCTCAATATCAATAGTGAATCGCGAAACTCGCCCAATGGGTGTTACCTTCGCATGGTTAGCCAACCAGAGTTGTACAAGAGAGCAGCTCAATGGGGGAATCCCCATCTTCTACCATGCCTGCTTGGTTAAGATGTTAACATCCGAACCAAGGTCAAGAATCACAGAGTCAACATCATAGTCACCAATCTGAATATTCATTCGCATCTCCTTTCCAGTCTTCCGTCATTGTAGGGAGTTTACTGCCGTCTCCTGCTGTCCTTTCAGAAATTGCTGCAACCATCCCTCAATATCAACCAGGAAAGCTGGGTCTCGTACCAATGATAGACAAATTTCAAGGAACTTTTGCAATGTCCCTGATGCTGGTGGTCGATCAACATCTATTGTAGTATCAAAGACAGGCGGCATATCGCAAACAACAGCCTTACCGCGGTCTTGCTCCAACGTGCGACGTGCCTTCAGGAATGTCTCTCGCTCTGTATCAATGTTGAAGGGTACCATCTTCTGACCAGCTAACCGAATCAGTGGGCGCGAACCATCTTCCCTAGTCGTCTTTCCTCCACAAGTGACAACAACCACCGAAGCATCTTGTGGTCGCGGTTCTGTAGAAATGGTCGCAATATTTGCGCCCTGCATCTGGTTCTGCTGCAAATTCCTTGGTTGACTGATATTTTGATTAGCGTTTGGTGGTGGTCGCGGGGGCTGGTTCTGTACTGGTTGCTGTACTGGGTTCTGTACTGGCTGCTGTGGCTGGGCCTGATTCTGTAGCTGCGGAGCATTCCCAGCCTGCCATCATGCAATTAACTGTGGACAATTTTCAACCGTATGATCATTACCAAAACAGAACGTACACTGATTCTATAGTAGTGGGCAGTCGCGCTGATAATGCCCCCATACCGCACAGTGGTAACGTTGAACATGTCCACGACCACCTCGGCTTCCTCCTCCACAACCAAATTCGCCACCGCGTTCGCCCCTATATCTTCCCTGGTAGCCTCCCTGTTGTTGGTACGGAGGTTGGTTGAACTGTTGCTGCATTAGTGCTGGTGGAATCCCTTGCCCTTGTGGTGCATACTGTGGTTGCTGTACATATTGTGGCTATGGGGGAGCCATTTGCATCGGGTTGTATTGCGGCATGAACTGATGTGGTTGTTGTTGTTGTGGTGCAAACTGCATCTGCGGTTGCGGTAGCAGCTGGGCTACCTGCGGTTGCAGTTGTGGTTGGTGCACGGCGCGCTGATCACCCTTGACATAGAATGCATCACACATCCTCTCTTGTAGCAACCCATATGCACGACAATCCTTCTCATCGTGACCCACCGACTTGCAAAATGTGCAGTAAAGATTTCGCAGAGTTGTGACTATTTTCTGCATATATGGGCAATTATCGTGACTGTGCCCAAACACGTGACAAACACGACACCATGGCATACTGCCTCCATTCAACGGGTTTGGTGCACCTGACACCAAATAATTATGAAAATCCGGGCAATTATCCTTCGTATTCCCTTCTCCTCGGCATCGCGTACACCATACTTCATCGCGCTGTTCCTTGTTCTTCTTCAAATCTTGCAACTGTATAGTCAAGTTGGCGAGCTGCATCTGTATCTGCGACATCCCGGCTGCATTATCTCCAATCAGTGACGCTTCCAATCGCATTGCAATCTCTAGAGCTTCACTTGGCGTCGATATGTTCTGCTGCATCAGCGACAACCGAATGTGGGGTAACAGTGCTGCAATGATCCATTCTTTATGTTGGACAGCGCTCATATCGAAACTAACCTTTTCCATCAGCGTCTTGAATCGCTGGTCAAAATCCCATACTGTCTCATTGGGATACTACTTGATTTCCTTCAATTCAATAATGTATTGAGCCTCCGACTTAGGCTGTCTAAATTCAACATTCATCCCATCCTGAATCTCATCCACGGACTTCTCTGGGGCCCCTGTAGGGACTAGAATAAATTTCATGAACCAATCTAATGCACGACCTCGCAGAGTCGTGGCTAACTGTCCTTTCTTAGCATCGACATCAGTGATCTGTTTCATGGTCTAGACCACTTCACACAAAAACCAGTACTGTTCTGGGTTGTTTGTCACACTTCCATGGAACAACGGTAACTTAGCATCATCGCCCTCCATTTTCGGCTTCCTTCCTCCTGTCGTTGTGCTACTACCAATTAACTTCTGCGGAATTGACGAACTTGGCGGTGTTGAAGTAGTATTCCTTATTGGTTAAGAGTCAGTGAGCGGAGGTGTGGGTACATTGGTGCTGGGGTTTGGTCCTGCCTCTATCCTGGGTGTAGCCTAGTTATCCTTGTCAGGACTGTGAGGTCTCTTCGTCCCATGTGGTATTCCTTCGTGGTTTTGCAGTTTGATCACAGCAGGACCTTCTCTTGTCCTCTGCCTCTTCTCCTGTCGAAATCTCGCTTCTCCTCTTGTAATACCACTTTCTTCCTCAGATTCACTCACAGTCTCCTCATGGTCTACACCCATCTACCCCTTTACCATTCCATGTACCGATCCCCAGTAGTCGCGATACCCATGACCTCCGCCCACTAGGCTGTCTACTAATCAAGGTGCATCTTTAATATACCCTTTTCGTAGAGTTGCATCTTAATCGACAGTTGGAGCGACAACAGAAACCTTCCCCTTGGTCCTCGAAAGAAGTATCTTTCAGCTTCACTATAGGATTTCTTCTTGTCGACCGCAAATTCAGTGATATATCCTTCCAAGATGCTATCAAGCTAAACTTCAACAGCCCGCGATGCCTTATTATCGACTTCTTGCAGCTCCTGAATCAATTGCGGGGTCCAAGCTGTCGGTTCAACACCCTGGAATTTCCTCCTCTAGAAGGTCAGCTTCGACAACCATTCGTGAATATATCTTCCCAGCTAGTGATCTACTGTTAGTCGCGTGTTCCGACTTTCTTCTTCAGCAAACTCCTGCAACTTCTGATTGAACCATTTTTGTATCTCCGGCTTCGTCAAATGCCACAACATGACCTCCTTCTACTCTGCACACGGTCCCGGCAATGGAACCATTTGTTGACCAACGCGAGCTCAGTCGACAGGGGTTTGCCTCACTGTCGACACATACCGCAGTCTCCCTAGGCACCGGCCTGGGTAGGTTTAAGCCCACCCAGCAACATCCGCAAAGCGGATGAGGTCTCACCCAAGGTGTCCAGGAAGAGGAGACGGAACCATGTTTCTGTCAAGGGAGGAGGAGAGTTGTGGCTGTGTAGACTAGCTTTATTGCAGTACTTAAAGAGAACCCAAAACATATAACATTTTAACTAATCGCAACATTCATATTCCACATGAAACAGATCATCTAATCATATCATTTATCATTCAAGCAACAGTAAATAGAGATTACATCAAACAACATTTATCTATCGCACCATTGCACAGAGATTGCACCAAAACATCATTATATTACTGTTGCGGTCAAAATACCAGAGGCAAAACATACATCTTCTTCTCTCTCGCCGGCTATTCTCCTGTCTTGTATCTTTTTCTCTTCCTCTCTCTCTTTTTCTAACACTTACAATTCTCATCTATTTATAGGCTTCTACCATTACAATATTTTTCCACTTACAACTAACTTCCTAACTGACACTATAGACAATTGACCCAATAACCCCAAAAACCCGCATACCACGGTACAACTGACTCACTATTACATAATATATGGTCCAAGTGACCCAAAACCTTCCAACTGCGGTATTCTTTAATACAAAATACTCCTTTCGCGCCCTCATCCGATGTGTCGCAGCGTCGGCGGTGCTGCGGCCTTTCCCCATCAAACTGCCTGCCAACACAACTCCGCGAGGAAAATGAGGAAGTAATGAATGAAAGGACAAAACAAATGGAGGATAGGAAGAGACTGGAATTCGCCATCTCCATGGCATGCGAGGATGCACCATAAATAGACAAATAAATGATTGCAAAGGCTAATGCATTGAGACTGGGTGCAATTATCGTTGATCTCCATAAAGCCAACAAGTAGTTACAAATAAAGGTGGTGCCAAGCACACCACCTGATCAAGTGGAGGAGAGGAAGATAAATATTGAGGATTTTGCAATGAAGATCGCAGAATTGGAGAAGGCGGCGCAACACATTGCAGAGGAGGTCTCAAAATTTTGGGGAAGTCTCATGCAAGATGAGCAGTTTCACCAATTGAACGTGCAACTTGGCAAGATAGAGGCACAATTAGAAACACTAAGGGGCTCTCTAAAGGAGATTCCCCTACTTTCACAGATGACGAAAGCGACAGAATTAAAGGAATTGCAGCACCAAGTCAACAAGGCATGGACTAGACAGCGAAGAAGAAAAATGCAGTTGGATGAGTTACAGTCAAAAGCAGAGCAGCTGGAATTTGAAGCTATGCTAGTATTGTCGCAGATAAAGGAAAATTTACAGAAAGTGCAGCAGTCAGACAACGAGCATCCGACGACGCAGGAGGTTGAGGACTACATGATTCACAAAGCTGCAGTAAGGGAAGATGTCAAAAAAATAAAAGCATCATATGAAGAGTTCAGGAAATAGGTGAATGCACCAGCAGCATCCAGCTGAAGTGGCTCTAGGGAGAGCCACAAGTTTGTGATGGGGGCCTGTTGGCACAGGGATAAGTCACAGAAGTTTTGGTACAACCAGCGACAAATGGGTTAGCGAAAAGGGTAAAGGATCACTCGCAGAGCGCAACAAGGAGGATAAAGCGAAAGTAAAGCGTACAAAGCGGAGTCATTAGTTAATTAGTTAGTTAGTTAATGGGTCACTTTGTGAAGTGGACCAAGTTTATAAAGGCCAGTGAAACTATAAATAGGAATAGCATTGTAATCCTTTGGGCATATTATCTTATGCAATCTTTTTCTTTGATCTAATCTCTTGGTCAATGAATGTATCTTCGCATCTGCGGAATTTTGATCTATCTTTCGCATTGGATAACATTTTGTATTTTGACCTGAGCTATTGAGATGGATTTTGCGGATCTGTGAGTGTTGCTGGGAAGGCTAAACCCTTTCCAGGACGATATCTATGGGAGTGTGTGTTGAGCTTTGTTGACATAGTGTGAAGTGAACCCCTGTCGACAGATTTGTGTCAACAATCACCATCTAACAAACATAAAAATAAACACCATCATACCATCATTAACATAAAACTAATAAAAACAAGCATGAACATACCATCATAAACATTACGTTACTTCATATTAATCTAAGTGGTATACATTTTATAGATTAAAACATCATCTAACACACATATGATCTAACAATAACATGTAACAAAACACAAGTTCTAGTTTCTAACATAATGAACATAATTGAAACTGGCCTAACATACACAAGTACATTACCATCAACATATAAATAAGCATCATCATAATCATCAACATCAACATATGTAAAATGGAAAACACAAACATCTAATTAACAACATCCAACTTGACTTAACATAACATCATGACCATCAACATATAAATAAACATCAACATCTACAAAATGGAAAATTATTTATATATATATATATAAACAATAACATCAAAATGATGATAAATGTGAGATATACATGTCTATTCCATCCCCTGGACCATATCATCATCACTACTATCTGTCAACCCACCAGATGTATCGAAACTTCCAGCGGTAGAGCTATAGGCATGATCAGTACCTCTACTAGGAAATAATCTATCATATAGATTAATAGGAAAGACATCATCTCTAGGAGTATGGATCATCCCACCTGATCTAAGTATCATCTCCACAGCCGAGGGGACTAGTGGATCCATCGAAGGAGGGGAAGGTGGAGGAACTAATGAAGGAGGTGATGGATCAATCTAGGCTACTCGGTTGGATAGGTATAAAATATTAGATTTTGGATCCATCGAAGGAGGGGAAGGTGGAGGAGATGATGAAGGAGGTTATGGAGGTCGAGGAAATGGTGGAGGAGTGGGTGGATGATATTTCGAAGGTGGAGAAGTAGTATTTGGAGGCCGAGGAGTAGGTGTAGTGGATGTGGAGGATCCCCCACCAATCAAAGTAGCTGATGGAGAAGTAGTGGAACAGAGGTCAAGGATATCTTCCCTCATTACAAAATGAACTACCATGATGGATGGCATCGAAAATAATGCAAGAACCAATAATTTTATGCATCAATCTCCTCATATCAATAGGAAGCATCCTCCATAGCTCAGCATATTGGTCCTACCTCCGAATCTCCCTGACAGGAATAGGTCGAACACCTCGATACACTAATAATCTAGACATCCTATCTGTGATATCCTGTTTGAACCTCTGGTCAGGCCTTTGTCAAAGGCTAGGTTTGGCTAGATGAGGCACCTCTGGCTGATCTTGCATCTGTATGTCATCATCCTCATCATCTTGCAGTGGAGGAGGCCCCACATCACCATCAAAAGTGCCAATATTTGTAAAATATATAGTACACAATAATAATTAGATAATTTCATTAAACATGAATTTAATATAACAATTTAAAACATATTTCATTTGCAATAAGTATAACGAGAATAAAATGAAAATAGATTAAATTAAACATAATGCTAAATTTACCTTTGTGATCAGCTGGCTCATCCCGAGTGAAGAAGATGTTGGTACACCCTCTCCAATCCAACCCCGCATATGGATATGCAACCATATCTAATCGAGGTTGGTCCTCGTTTCCTAGCATGTCAAGCACATCGACATTGATCCCCACATGAAAACCTGGATTCCCCCTCTTGGGAATCATATGACCCCACATGCGTATACGCACATCTGTCATCAACCTAGGAGGGTGTCGGTCAAAAGATTTCCTAGTCGCCAGAAATATCTCAAAAAATAGACAAAAAAACTCTGAACCAAAGGGGAATTTTTCACACCTTCCAATACACGCATGACGTCGACTGAGAGCATAAAAAAATTGTCATAAAAAATTAGTATATCACCTAATGCATCTATATTCCTGCTTCTAATTCACTTCCCATCAGTGGTGTAATGTGCGATAGTTGTCACCAACAAAGAGAGGCACCTCACATCCTCTCTACCAAAAGTAGCAATGGAAAGCTGCCCATCGTGCACCTAAAACCGAGAAGGCTCAAGGATTTTTTAATTAACATATCTCTGAACATATACCAATTGAGTCATTGTTGCAGCTCCAACTGGAAACTCAGGGAATTGAGGAATGTCCTCATCTCTCCTATATAGCCCGGTGATAAAGTAAATGTCCTCCTCAGTGAGCTGGAACCACTCATCAGGACCAACTCGAAATTCCTACCTAAATTGATACTTGCATGCGATCAACTGGGATAAGGATGTACTTTTCCCCTTGAGTGATGTCCGCTCCTCATAGAACTTGACGAGGCCGACAACTCTGAATATTTGTCGACTCTGAGGTGTAATGGTATGAGGGTATAAATATCTATCCCTCTCCCTATCCTCCCACTCTCTGTGGAAGTTGAATCGATCTACCTATGCTGCGTGCATGATGTTGCTATGCCTCATGACGATCATGTCTTTGTTTCACATATAATATAAATCAGTCTCATAAGCATAAATATAAAATAATTATAACAATATTATATCTACCAAAACCAAATATTAAAATCTTTTCTAAAAAAGAAAACCGGTGCGCCATAAATATTAGAAACGCACCGACCACAGTACATTTATATACTGGAAGCATCGAGAAGTGGTGTGCTACAATACCTATGATGCACCGATTACATATCAAAAATTTTAAAATTGATTTCTACGGTGCGCCTTAATGTTATTAGCACACCGTTACTCAAACACACCGAATTTAAACAACAATAAATTATTTGAAAGACATTCACGGTGCGCCTATTCCACGTCAGTACATCGTGGACCGACACCTTGATGTGACATAGGAGCATCGATAGTTGTGTGTTCATGGGTCTGTAACTGATGCGCTTATATACTAGAGGAACCGATGAGCGGTGCGCTACGATATATATGTCGCACCAAGATTTATATATCAAAAATTTTAATTAATTTGATGGCATGCCTAAGCATACCATTATGAAAATACATCAAATTTAAAAATTATAAATTATTTTAAATATATTTATGGTGCACCTATGCCACATAAGCGCACCGTACCACCAGTTCCTTGATGTGACATAGGAGCACCATTAATTTTGTTTTCACATGTTTATCAAAAGTGTCATCGGTGCGCCTATTTCACATAATTGCATCGTTCGTAGTGCGATGACGTGACATACTCGCACCATACAAATGATTAAGGTTTTATTGTACCAATACCGGTGCGCTATACAATAACAAGCACTGGAAATTCAGTTCCCTTTATTGTACTAAACACACCTATGTCTATGATAATTTAGTGTTTTAGAAGGTGTATCAACAGTTTTCTTACACCACATCATTTCACTAAAGTACGTTGCGCATGAGTAGCATAAGCGCACCATTAAATGCCTATTATTTTTTTAATAAATGGTGTGGTTACCAGTGCATCTATTACATTTAAGGGCACCAAAAGGTTGGTGCTCTTAAATGTGTAACGAACTAGTGACCTTTGGTGGGGTTTATTTGTTTTCTTGCTTATCGGTGGGTTCAAGTTGTTTGGATCGCACCATTTGCGGTACGCCTTGTAAAATTTTACAAGGTGAACTATTTAGCGGTGTGAACCGAATGTTTCGAACGCACCGTGCCAAATTTTTAATTTTTTAAAAAAAAATGTAAATTTAAAGGTGAATTTTAAAAACTAAACTGCTAAAAAATTATCTTGTGAAGTAATAAACATTTTACCTGTTGAATGACACATTGGGGAGGCATATTGGCAATGTATGGTAAATTTGAATTTTTTCAAAATGGTTTGGAAAAATTCAAATGAACTGAACCTCCAATAGAATACAATGATACATCCACATTAAACATGGATGTCAGGGCATCTAGGTAGATGAAGGGAGGCACCATTGCAGATGTAATGTCCCCTCCTATCATACCAGCATGATAGAGAGGACCGTGATGCTAAAACCGGCATCTAGCCCCATATCCATTAAGTAAAAACTCATTGATAAAAGACATATACATGTGCATGTTATAGAAACACAACGAAATTTTAAAAACCATGTTTAATATCTAAAATACATTCAACATTTCTGTGACAACCATTGAATAAAGACATTGCAGAATTTATAACAGAGAATACTTATCTTTAACAAAGTAGTCCCAAGCAACGAGCTATGCATCTGCAACGTTCCACCCAACCATAGGCCAGTTGTGCTTATCAACCTCTTGATACAACTGCCACCCCTGAGCTGGGCATGATTACTACAAGGAAACAGGGAACAACAGACTCACACATAGCCAAGCATACACCAAGATGAGCTAAGCCAATCTACAATTGGGTTTATCAGGATGCTAGGAAATGGAAAGGAAGAGTGGCTAAGCTAGTGATCTCAAGCACAGAGCCAGGGGTAACCTTACAAGATCTATCTAGCTTGGAACCCAAAATATCTACACACCCAGGACAAGGAAGTATTATTTTCACTACTGTACAGTCCCTCAAGCCATACCTTCCCCATCTAGTGCTCTCAGGGTGTGCATAGAAGAGTAGCCAAAGCCCTCTTGATCTTCTTGAGAGGTTATCTCCCCCACTAGGTTTATCAATCCCTCTCTGTCCACTACCACTCCAATCTCTTGCTCATAGATTCAAACCAAAGCAGGGATGCACATAACAACAAAACCACAATTGCTAGGCACGAGGAAAAACGTTTCTTTAGTGGGATGCCCAAAGAGGAGGTTTCTACCAGTTCAGAAAAACGTGGGAAAGCCCAAAAACGAAATGGCAATTGGGGAACAACCCTGGAGAGCAGAAATCATTTTAAGAAAAACGTCCATGGCATTTTGGGGCAAAAACGACCTCCATCACAGTCCCAAATTGTGGCCCTTCTCTCCCAACTGCTGTACAATGCAAAAACGAGCTCCCAGGCATGGAAAATGCAGGAAAAATGGTGAAAAACGTGATGGGGAAAGACCCAATAGTTCAGACTGCGTGAGAGAGGAAAGACTGTGGGTTCAAAATGGCTTTGGGAACCATTTCATGGGTGTTTTCTTGCCCAAGGAGACAAAATACGATTTCCCAGGTTGATGGCTTGCCCATACACGAAATTGGCTGCCATACCTCTTCATTCCCAAGGAATTAACTACCTCAACCAATTTTTGGAAGAATTAAATGATTGGGTCCATAACCCAAAATGGGTAGTTGGTGGTTTATGGGTTTTTACATGGATTGACACCATTGGCTCAAGGGTTTGAATAATTTCCCTCCCTATTCCTTGTAGAATCATGCCCCCATCTCTTTGTTGCATTGCATAGCTAGTTGTGGGTATTTTCATTAAAATTCGTATTTACATGATGTCTCATTTTACATTGTGCCTATCTAGCATAAGAACCTTAGGCATCTATTTTTAATTGCCGATACATAAAATGCCAAATCAATGGTGGGGCCTTGGCCTTGAGCTCCTCACCATGATTAAGTATCAATATTTACATAATTTACGGTTTAATGCGAAGGGGGTCAAAATGGGGACATTACAGCAGAGGGGCTCAGATGTACTCAAGGTGGTAAAAATGATTTTTCGACCGCCACAATTTTTTTATTAAACCCTACATCGGTGCATTCAACGTTAGGATGCACAGGTGCGATCCAAATTCACATGCACTAGAATTATCCGATGTTAAAATAAAATATTTTTTTTAATAAAATGCTTGCCAGTGCGTTGTATTTCTCTACACATAATGGTGTGATTTAGGGTTGCATGCACCAGAATTAGCCGATGTTAAAATAAAATAATTTTTTAATAAAATGCTCTCCGGTGCATTTTTCTTAAAAAAAAGCATTGGCGCGTAAAGATTATTTAGAGCACAGGGGCTGGTTTTAAAATATTTTTTCAATTATAAATTAGATTTTTAAAATTTTTGATAAATCGAATGCGAGTGCATTACAGTCTTGGGAACGGACAGGTGTGTTTAACTAAGGATGCACCATTGTATACTTTTGAGATATGTATATTTAATAGATTATAAAATAATTTATGGTGCATTAGGTTTTGATGAAACACATAGGGTCGATTATCATTAGTTAACGCACCATGTTTAGTTTTATACTAAAATATTTTATTTCTTAAATAAAAAAGTTGGCAGTGCGGTTGTTTCTATGTAACACACCAGTGCGTGTGTATGTGATGTAACGCACTACTATTGTTATTTGGAAATTATTTTGTTTTGGTAAATATGTTTTTTGGTCGTGATGTGACAAATTAGGACACACCGGTGCATAGAGGGTAGAGACGCACCAGTGTGATTATGTTGAAAGTGAACCGAAATAATAAAAAAATTCCGCTAAGACCTTCGGTCGCTCACCTCCACTACTAACCTCCGCTAGAAATGGATATTTGGGATATTTTGTGAGGAGCATACGCTATAACCTATGCTAAAGGGCCTTTTACTTGTAGATACTTATCTTAGAAGGGACCTTAATTCTTAATAATCAATTTTAGTTGTTATAATATAACTTACACTGAAAACAACATGCAAAACTTTAAAAAGTGATAAGAAGAACAATAGAGAAAGAGAGACTTCATTCCACCTAAATCTATGGCCATGTGACTTAATTTTGTCTAACATATGTCTACCATGACAAATATGGCTTGTGGATGACTAGAACATAATGAGCTTGAGAATATTTTTCCAAGTCACTCTAATTTGGTGATCCTTTTAATCTAGTACGAGGATTACAAACAATCTTAATATTGACAAAATATAATCAATTTTGGTATATTGTCGAGGAATTTAAAACTAAATACAAATATTGTCATAGTAGTGATCAACTGACAAGTAACCCATAATACGCCTACTTAACTACATTTTTTGCATTCAAATATAACTCTTGCAAAGCTATAACTAGGTTGATTGTAGCCCAATAATCTGGAACATCTGACGAAGTCAAAATATGGAATAATCTTGCACCTACAAAAAGCAATGAATACCATTGATCAAGACTACATTGCATTAGACGAATCATGGGATGGGGGTTCACAATCTCCACTCTTATGAATATCCTTTAAAATCGATAACTGCGAATAATCTCCCAAGTGATATGTTTTGTTGAGTTTCCATGGAAGTGAAATTTAATTGTTCAAACTTTAAAATTTAGAGAAATGTATTAATTTTCTTCAATTATTCAATATTGTTCTTCATAAGCCACTATTACATCCTAGAATATATCCATGGCATGAAAATATCAATAATGATAGAGGACCCTCTCCTTCCTTAGTAAGAATAAGATATAATGACTAGATTGCATTCTTACCCATGACAATGTTTTTAATTTCACCATGAGGAAAGAGGTAGAGAGAGATACTTGTTGTTGCTGCAACATCCTTCCCAAAATTTTGAAGTTCTTTGGGGCCCCTCCTTTTAACACTTTTGTAGCAAGATTTTTACTTCATCATTACGTTTGTTTTCTTTGACTAGGCAGAATTTCATCGCCTGCTTCCAAGAGAGTTTTCTCATTTGTCTAAGGCAAAGTCATCCTTTTCCTTTAGCGCAGATTTTGGTCTTAACTCCCTGCTGTAGCACAAGTTTTAACCTTAAGACTGTCGCTTCTTTGACGTGTCTTTAACCATAAATCCCTCGCTAGGCGCAAACTCTAATCACAAATCCTCCATTTGGCACATACTTTGGCTCTAACTCAGCCGCCTTTTTGACAAGTCCCAAGTCTATTATCTGGAGCAATAAGCCGGCCACCATTAGCGCAAGAGATAATTTTTCTCGGTCACTTGAGGTGCAAGAATTATCATAATATTCCCGCCTTGGAGCTCCACTTCACTTCCTTGGAATGATTAAAAGTTGGTGCATTTTTCCCCAGTGCAACTATGATGATAGAGTCGACTCCCCAAGCACTGGAGACGCGCTTATCCTTCCCGCTCACAAATCCACGTTCGTCTTTCCTGATGACTCATGCCTGGCGTGGTTTTCTGAGCGCAACCCTAATGCCGATATGGCTGCTTGAGCACAAAGCTTATCTTTGAACGTGCAATTTCCACATAGTGCAAAACATTACGCTCCCTGCTTGGCACGAAAGCTAAAATAAGTACTCAACGCGAAAAGATCTCCTTGATCCTTGTGCACCGACGGAGTTGGTAGGCCTTAATGAGGCCATGTGCCACTCTTAATGATGAATTTCTCGAGCCCCGTGATCATAAACCCGCCAACTTTGAATGTACATGAGCATTTAACTCCCCCCTTATTTAACACATGCAATGACGTTTTGGGTTTTTATTTGGTCATTTGCACTCGGAGCACTCGCCATTTGTGTCGAAGTTTGAGATTGCCATTCCCTGCTAATAGTTGAGGTCTCAGAACGCTCGCCATACTGATAGGTAGGCTCTTTCCCAAATCCTTCTCTTGGATTAGTAGGTTAAAAGGAATCACCCATGCAGAGTTGAGTAGCTCAAGTGGCCTCGTTTTACTTTGCATGAAAGCTAGAAAGGACATAGGACAATCGCTGTTCTTTTCCCTGTGAGGATACGAAGCCACCACCTTCAGACCAGGGTGTAGATGTCCCCATCTCACAAGCACACAAGTCCTTCCCCTATGTCGCGTTTTCGGCTTCCCTTGTTTTGTCTCTCAGAGTTTTGTTCTCCAAGTGAAACCCGCGATTCCCCACGACCGCATGTTGAAAGTTTTATATGTTTCCTTGGTCCCGTAATAGCTTGTTTCTTTAAGTTTTCTTTCCATGGGTAGAATATCTATTTTCTAAAATGTGAAGTGGTTACCCTGCTCTAGCCATGAGGTTGAATTGTCCCAACGGTATCTTAGCGGCCGTAGAGTTTTCTGCTCAAACCCGTAGGAGTTGTAGCATCCCAAGGCCTTGTTTGCAAAAATCCCGACCAAGCATCTGCTGCGCGTAAGGCCTGTCCCTTCTCATTCTTTGCAGCTAAAGTTTCATGCTATGAGCGCCGAGACACCCTGATCAACCAAAGGCTATGTTCATTCATGCCGAAGTCGCATAAAACCCGCATTACTCGACCGAAGCTGCCATGGGGATGTGTTAAATCGATCCATCAATCCCATTTACAAACTCAAGGTCAGGCCTAATCCTTAGATCGACAGAGGCCTGCGACTGCGGGATTTATCCATCTTCAGCGCAACCTCCACTATCATTTTCCGGCACAGGAAATGTTTAAACATTGACGCATAGACAATATCGCATGCATTATGTTAAGCTCTAGCACAATAGTAAGGATAGGAATCAGCGCATGCAAAAATGTGTGAGCTAGCGCGCGAATGTGTTTAGCTTTGGCGCACAAACGAGATTAAGGTGCCGGCGCACTAAATATTTTAGGTTTCAGCGTGGGGAAGTGCATTATCACTTGGAGCCCGAATAATTTTAGGCGCCGGCACGCATGGAACGTTTAAATCTTAGCGCGTAAATTCCTACTTATACCCCAGTGCACACTAGATCGCTAATCTTGGCGCGCATAGAATCCCAAGCGCGGTGCAAAGCTTGATTTTGGCGCCAGCATAGAAATCTTCTCAGACTCGCACAAGTGTGTGTAACAATCCAGGGAATACCTAGCACAGACGTAAAATGATCTTGTCCTTTGTCCTGATTTGTTGTCTTTGTCTTAGCATAAAGGGACGCTGTTGAATTAAGCTTAAACATGAAATGAAGATAATTGTGTTTGTTTTAGACAACCTCTATTTGATCAAAATATTATATTTTTGCTTTGTCATAAAGTGTTTCTAATGCTTGGAAATATTGCCTTGCTCACCACAGGATTACCATGCATAGGAAGTCAGCAAAGAAGAAGGCAGCGCAGAAAGTAACCTCAGACTCAGAGGTTGAAATTCTATTGGATACTTCTCTCATCACAATGTTTGCTGACACACAAGCTACCACTGGTGTTGCCCCTGGGAGTGCCACCCTTGAATTTCGATGGGGTGATCTATACAGATTCATCATGGCTCAAGATAGTTCAATCACCTCTATAGAGGATGCTCTAGTGTATGCCAACATCAGAAGGTCCTGTTTGCATAAGGCAACAACTTGGTCGGAGTTGTTCCCTTGTTCTGAAGTTGTTGGATGGTTAATTCCTAACATCCAGACTGACACAAGGCTCATGACTGATAAAAATGGGTTAAGCCTGGCATCTTTCGCTCCTGAGCATGTTACTGCTACCTACAGATTGCATTCACCCAAGGCTTCTTTAGACGATGAATGGATCGCAAAGCATCAAATGGACTTGCTAGAAACTACCCGTACGATGACTATAAATGACAGGCAGATCAGGAGGAGGAAGAATAATGAATATGAGAGCAATATCCTAAAAACCCCTTACAGGTTCATCAACCTGATGTTGAGTAGGATCTTCGGCATACCTAATGGTGATGTGTTTAAGATCGGATGGGTGTCGGTGATGTTTCACATAGCCACAAAAGGCACCATCTTCAACTGGGCTGAAATAATTTCAGATAGCTTGACCTCACAGTTAACAGCAACCCAAGGAGGACTAGCCCAAAAGAAGGCAGATTTCTTCATGTCTTCATACCTGATTGACTACCTGTTAAGCAAGCATTCATTCCCGGACTTGGGTTGCTCATGGAAGCCAAATGAAATAGCTCTCTTCATAGCTTACCAGTGTACATGGGAAAGTAAATAAGCAAACCACTACAAGATGATTTGTGAGAGGTTTATCATTCCATTGTACCAACTTATCTTCGTACAAGAACCATATTGTATGTCGGAGAATGCAATGCCCATCATTGAACAATTTGGGGACTATTATCATAGTGCAGAAGGCACATATATCAGGATGAGTGGAGGGACTCATGAACCATTTATGTTCCCTCGGTATGTTACAGATTTTGTAATTCATAAGGAGGCCGTGAGACAACTCTTCGACACGGGTGCAATAAGCAAGTTCTTAACAGACCGAAGAAAGGCCATGTATCCTCCCATGCCATTTAGCATCGGAGCTTACAGCCTCCCAAGAGCAAGAGATGGGGAAAATTACACTCAAGGCTTAGAAGCTTTCCATTTTGGCTCAATCCCTTTCAGGAGGCATGACCCCAACGGTGTGGTGAGCAGGCATTTCCTTGACCTCAAGCTCTCCTTTGAATATGCTCATGCGGTGGACCGAGACGAGGAATTCTGCAGGAGTGCCCACAACCTAACTGAGTTAGGAAAGCATTACAATACGAAAGCTATGAAAGATCCAAGCCCCAAACCTGTCGTTTTGATCCAAAGAGAGTGGGAGGCATCAGCCTCACAATCAAGGGACCCATCAGAAATGGAGCAGGCTAGAGTGCACCAAGAGCAAGCTCTCAAGCGGTAGCAGGACCAAGAGTGATCTCTCAAGCAGTAGCAGGCCCAAGAGCAAGCAAGGATTCAAGGTGAGCTAGCTGCCAAGCTTCAACATGAGGAGATTGCAAGGAAGCAAGAAGAGGCTGCCAGGATTCAGAAAGAAAGAGAAGATCAAATATCCCAAGAGCAAGCTTCCAAGCAACAGCATGAGGAAGAGCAAAGGCCCCTGTCTGAAGGAGTAGATGGATTGCAGACATAGCAAGAGGCGTCAACAGGAGAAAAGGATAAAGAGAAGACAGATAAGTCTCTCGATCCGGATCCATCTAATCCGACATATATGGAGATTGATCCACCATTGATATGCACCCCAGGGGAACTCAAGAAAAGGGTGCCTATTCAGGGAGCTTAGCGCTGACCCCATATAACCCTAGGAAGCAGCGCAAAATAGAAGACTTGGATACTGTATATTTTAGTCCAAAGAAAAGGGCCATCATTTATTGGAGGGTACATAAAATAGAAGGCACAACAATGAATATGGAAACCGAGGAGAACGAATATGAACTATGGATAACAGAGAAGACATTGGTCCAAGGAACTGATGCCGACCCTACATTCCAAGCCCAATATACCGTGGCATCAGCTAAGGAAACTAAAGCCAATATTGATTTCTTGAAAGAAAAGATAAAGCATTACAGGGAGCAGTGCCTTAAGATCAAAGATGATAGAAAGAGGGAGGTATTAAAAGAAAACAAGATGAAGGAGAAATACAATCAGTTGTTAGGAGAGCATTTGGTGCTTAAGTTAGAAGTTCTCCAGCTCGAAAATGAGAAGAACTCCTTAGAAATGTAGTTGGCTATCTCTGAAGGTGAGTTGGAGAATTTAAAGGCTCGAATAGCAGAATTGGAGGAACTCGAAGCAAGCAGGGCTCAACAAATTCAACTCCACCAACAAGAATGTGAAGGGATGATTCAAGAAAAGGAACAACTAGCAAGACAACTCAAAGAGGCAGTGGAAGACTAGCAAAATGTATCCACGTTTCACAAACAAGCATGTGATATGTAGACTAAAATTCATTAGCTGCTAGTATTGATCTCGGAAGAGATTTGGAGCATGAAAGAGATGATTAAGAAGATGACAACAATTGAAACCAAAGCCCTAAGGAATCAATATAGGTTTGCGAATCATGTAGAGAAGCTGAAACAACAATCTGAGTGGAAAAAGGGAAAATCTCAGCTCCCTTCACACTTACGCGCCCCTACAGGGGATGAATTGGATGTGGACATAGGAATTCTTGAATTCGCCAGAGATTGAGGTACCAAGATAAGTTTGGAAATCAAAAGGACGGTCTACAAGTGTTGTTCCATCTATTCCACACTCAGGGAATCGCTTAGCAAATGCCGCCTCCATTTATGATTTCCCAAAAGAAGAGGGTTGATTGTTCAAGTTGTAGAATGAGCTGGACGATGACCTGGATTACTCAAGAAGATAGAGGTATTGACTCAGGATTAATTTCAACAGTTCATTTTCCAGTCTACAATACATATTTACTTCCTGGAAGCAATGGAAAAAGAGGCCACACAGGGTAAAGCGCTGATCAAATCGGACCTTTGTAAACATGAAATAGCGTCCCAGGCAACAATATCTTCTCGCAATAGGCTCATCGTAAAATATATAAACCAATGGATCTCGTACATTCAAAGTATTGATGGCCCGGTAAGTTCAAGCAAGCCGGTGGGTGGAGACGTGTCTTCAAGTCAACAGGAAGAAGCCCCAACAGAGTAGACAGATCATTCTTATTTTGTTCTAATCAAGTGGAGAAGCTAAAATTCTACCTTTGTATAATTGCTTTAAGAGGATAGCTAGCCCTTAGTTTTGTCCTATTTGTAAAACCCTCCACGTATTCATAAGCTTTGTAAGGATGCAATGAAAGCCAAGGAAGGAAGTTATAGAATTAGGGTACACTTGTCAGCCCAAGAGGGGCCTTGTAAAGTTATAAATAGAAGGTTAGAAGGAAGAGAGAGGGACCTTTTTGGCAGGGAAAAGAAGCTTCTCAGCTTGTACAAACTATTTTGTAATTAGCCCCGTGGAAGCGATTTTTCCTAATAAAGAGCCTAAGGAAGACATTTGTTTTTCCTGGAAATGGATGTTGGATGTTTGTTGGATTATTCTTGTGGCGTTCATATCTTGCTGTGAGATCTTTCTTTACTGTTCAGAACTATTTCTGTGTGTTGAATGGTCTTACTATTTTTCTGTGCAAACGATGTTTCTCTTAACATGAGTAATAGAATGCTATCACATGGATTAAAAGCTATCTTTTATATCTTTAATCTCTTGTTGTAGATGTATCTTTGTGATTTAATGGTTATTTGTTGATCTTTAGATATTTCCTTCAGCACATTGCTCATATTTACAGTTTGCTCCTTGTAGGGATAGATTAGATTTATTTCAGTCTTAGATACAAATTTGTTTCAAGCTCTGCATTTAGATTAGATTAGCTTAGGCACTTGCACATCATTTTAACAATAAAATAAAAAAATAACGGTGGATCGGGCCATAACCGGTGTAAAAGAAACAAATATCCAAATCTAATGGTAGCTGGAACCGCTAACTGGACGGATTCCCCATACCAAACGGTGGACAATATAATTGGGATAGTTTACCGGGGAGAATCCCTTTCTGCTTGATGCTGCGATCTTCGAGGCATCAACAATACTAAAGTCTTACAAATTCAACTCACATATCCCATGTTTCCTTGAAGGAGGTACTTATAATAGAGGTCAAGAGTTGCATACTTGTTGGAAGATGAATAGCTGATTGACAACAATGTAAGTGATGTCCCTTAACTAGAGGACAAGTTACACTTGTTTATTTGCCAATACATGTGTTGCACAATATTCATGAAATGCAATGGATAGGGATTCCTCTTATCCAGCATGGGGGGTTCTCTCAATAAACATATGACCTAAACTATCAAACAAAAGTTAGTGGTACCCTTACTACAATATTGTTTGATTAGTTGTGAGTTTATTTTTCTTAATTTATTCCTGGAAAGGGCATGCATGGGAAAAGTCCCATGAGATTCTAAAAGAAAGTGATTAAAATGGAACATCCTAATTATTTTGTGACATTAAATGTGGAGGGTTTTTGTTTGGGTATTTTTCCTTTTCATTTCCTTTTGTGATAAATCTATCTCCATTCTTTGCAACTTAGATGTATTTGTGAGATAGAATATAGGTCTTTGTATGGGATGAGTTTTTAAAGTTCTTGTGAACCAAAATACATTGTACTAGTCCTTTGACACCTCTCATCACTTCTCATCCATCTTGATTTGATGTTGGCCCTACTCTTTGAAATAGATGAATTTATTAGATAAAGAGAAGGTGTAGGATTTCCCCCTTCTTCCATGAATACGAATAATTCAGTGGATTGCACAATCCCTATTCTAGTGATGGATAATTTGGGTTCAATGGAGAGGTAGAGAAAAAATCAACAATCATCTCACTTCCCTCCTTCCTATTTAGGATCAAACTTGAGAAAATAAAAGAAAGAAAAATGATTGAGAAATGGTATGCTCACAAGTTCAAGCTTGTATCATCACTTGATTGATCCATTATGTCTTGATTCTATTATGGTCATTCTTATTTTAGGTCAATTAGGTCAATTAAGCATGCACACAATTCTTTCATGAAATTCACTATGGAAATATGCTTTGATGGAATGCAATGATTATGGTATTTGTTTGCAATGATCTTACAGATGACACATTGGAGTTATTTTTCAAGATGAACCAGAAGGGAATGAAAGAAAAAAATGCCCCAAGTAACACATATAGCCTCCAAATGCAGAAAGAAAGCTACCAAATTTCCCGCACCTACTACCTGGCAGATGATATTGGGTAAACTTCTATTTTATAATATTTGTAGGAATATCACTATAAACACATTTATAGCTTTGTTAGTAGATTCATTCATGAAGGGTGAGAGGGAGTTTACTAACTCACAATATAGAGAATATTAACACATATAGAAACACACATTAGAAGTGAACTCACTCTGTTCTCTTTTAAATTATGATAAAAAAATTACAAATTAAATATATTTATACACTAACTAAAAAGATTTCACAATGATTGGAATTTCTCATCAGACCGGAAACTATTACAAACATGGCGACAGATTAATGAAAAAATGATGCTTTTATTAACCATCAGGCTCTAGTATCAGCATTTCCATTTAGGCCTTCATTTTTACCTACTGATACAAACCTCTAAAATATTTCCACATGTCACACTATGACTGGTTGTCAGACTCTTCATTTTGGCCTTTCATTATGTTTACCTATTTTGCACCTCGATACAAAAATATGATGTGATTATGTGTGTCCTCTTTGGTACTTCTCCATCGGCATTCAACTTTGACGTGCTGCTCATCAACATCAATATGACATCACTGATGAACTACTGGGTTTCTTCCATTGGCCTTTCATATTTCCTCCTCGCTACAGACGTCCGATACATCTGCTCCAATATATCGCCCTGACTCCTTTAGGGTTTCCACTGTTTCACACAATTGAAACCTCCACAATGCAAACTATGATATTCTGACATGTGTCCTATCAGACCTTTTCCGTCAAAACTCCATCCAATGCACACTTTGTGCAACACTGATTCTACACATCAATGGCCAATCAACTTCTGCCACTTGTCACATTTTTTGGGTTCTTTATTGAACCTCCAAACTAACATACAGTTTCCAAACTCTACCAACTGATTTTCAATGTCTATTCTCATGCTTCCATGTGTCAACATCTAAGTCGTTGTCATACCAAATTCATTGGGTTTCCTCTCGATCACTCCTACACCTTCGATACACAACACTGATGACCTCTTGGCTACTTCCATGTGTCAACTCCCTACTCATTGTTAACATGGTTTCATTGAGTATTCTGCAAGCTTCTTAACACTTAGTCATTTTTCTCAAATCTTCTCCCATGACTCTAACGATGGAAATCAATATAGTAGGTGTAAAAATTTAATATAGATATTGACTAATACAATGCTATTATAACCGACTTCAATTCCATTTCAATGCAAGTAAATACCTTTATAATTTATGTACAAAATACCTTTTTGGATGATCTGATTGATGGTTGATCCACCATAACTCAATATGAACTAAACTAATCTTATCTTCTACATACATTTGCTTTGTCGACTTGATCAATTTCTCAAGTATGGGGGTTGGAGAAATAATTATATCCAACCTTCTCCCCCTTATTTTTTTTGTAAAATTTAAAAACACACTATTGTCGTATCCTACATCATATACACTCCTAAATTATCTCTATGAAATTCAAAGAACTCCCTAGACAGAGGTTTTGTAAATATATCTTCCAGTTGATCTTTATATATGCAAAACTTAACAACAATTTCATTACACTTCACAAGTCCTCTAATAAAATGATACCTTGTATCAATATACTTACTCTTATTGTGAAACATATGGTTCTTTAACAATGCAATTGTAGATTTATTATCACAGTAAATCTAAGTTGCTCCTTCCTATTCATACAACAACTCAGTCAAAATTCTCCTCACCCAAATAGATTGACATGTTGCTCCAATGTTTTCTACATACTATGCTTCTACAGATGAAAATGTTACAATGGGTTTATTCTTTTGATTCCCAAGCCGTTTCTACATATCCAAAAATAAACACATAACTATATGTATTTTTCATGTCATCACTACTTCCTACAAAATCATTTTATGTATAACCAGTCAAATTAAAATCTCAATAGTCAATACGATGTATACAGACTTCCAAACTCTATTTCTCTAGCAACATATCTCGGTATTAGTTTCCCATCCTTCCAGAGAGTACTCTTTGGGGACTCCATAAACTTAGAAATAAGATTCACAACATATATTATATAAAGCCTCATTTCTATCAAATACATGAGAATACTAACCAATCTCTTATACAAATTTGGATCAACACTTAACCCATTATCCTTCTTACTCAACTTTGTACCAGTTGCATTTGGTGTTACAGCTGGTTTACAATTCACCATCCCAAATCTACTCAAAATATCCTTAAGTTCATTTTTTCAAATTGATTAACATCAATGACAAGAAAATACTTCATCAACCTCAAATTAGTCATCTCAAACTCTAGTTTCATGGTTGTTTTAAATTCATTAATTGAGAGATCTCCGGTGAAAATAAAATCATCCACATACAAACAAGCTATTGGTATTTTATCTTCTCGATTTACCTTTCTGTACAATGTTGGTTCACTTAGACTTATTTTGAATCCATTACAATTCAAATACTCATCAATTATTTTTTACCAAGCCCTGGGTGCCTGTTTCAATCCATACAGGACTTTCTTCAACCTATAGACTTTATCTTCCTCTCCATCATTCTCATATCCTAGAGGTTGATTCACATATACTTCTTCCTCCAAGAAACGATTTAAAAATGCAGACTTAACATCCATTTTATATACATTCCATTTGTTATGTGCTACAATGGCCAAAACCATTCTCACAGTATCAAATCTAGCTACATGTGCAAAATTTTCATTATAATATATACCAAGTTGTTGACTAAACCCCTGAACCACAAATCTAGCCTTGTGTTTTTCAATCTCACCTACAACATTTAGCTTACTTTTGTAGATCCTCTTCACACCAATACAATCCTTATATTTTGGTAAATCTACAAGTTCCCAAGTGTTATTTATTTATATGGAATCAATTTCATCATCCATAGCCTTCACCCAAACCTCCTCTTTAACATCTTATTCAAAATTTGCAAGGTCGTATGAAATTAAAGAAAAATTCATAAACTAATCTACTTAATCTTCTTGTTTATACAATGCCCTTAAAATTCTAGTCTTTTGACCTCTAATTGACTATTTCTCGTTGTGGAAAGAGTAGGATTCAAGTCACTACTTACCTCATATCCATTAGTTTTTTTTCTTCCATAACTAGATGGTTCTCAATGCTCATGAGTTATGGGCTTTGTAGAACATGTTGAGCTAGCACCATGTGTCTAACTTCTAGGCATATTTTCAGAAAGCGTACAAAAATGTGGTTTTTTTTGCACACCCGGAACTTTCTTGTAATGTACCACCTCAGGATTGTGATACAAAAATTCTCCTATTCACATAATTAATTAAAACAATGTTTATGGAAGCTATTTTGACTGGAATTGGGTAAGATCAAAGGCTCTTATATTGGATGATACCTATGCACAAATTTCTGAGACCATTTATGTTTGAAGAACAACTCGGATGGACTCTACTACAATGCTCTTGAGCCCCTCAGCATATGCAGACTAGTATGGGTGTGAAAATTGACTGGAAGCTGGGGATGAGCGTTTCTGGATCAGAGAGGTTAATTAACATTAAATAAAAGTCCAAAAAAATTCATGGTTATATCCATAAAGTTTCATGAAGTTCTGATAAAGAATGACAAAGATATGAATAAAATTGGAATTTAGGATTCCATAACTAGTCAAAATATGGAGATCCCAAACAAGAACCTAAGGCGCACGAATTATTGAAATCAGGAATGTATGGTTATGTATGACATTTTTATTAACTCCGGGAATAGAAATAAAATCATTTGTATCTATAATTCATCATTAAAACTAGTTAGTTTGAAAACTAGTCAAAATATAGGCAAATCTAGAGAGGGTGTAGAAAATGAAGAAAATATCAGGCTTCTACAAAATTAAACGTATTGAATGATATAATAGATTATTATTTACTGTTATTAAATCATATCAGAGCCATAATTCCGCTCAGACCATTGGATAAACATTCCTCCTCTCCTACACAACAATCTAGCTCTAGAAATCCAAAAGAAGCATGGAGATTCGAACCATAGACTGAATGAGACTTCTTCTGAAATTCAAAATTGACTTGATCAGATACAAGACCTACAAATAAAATCAATGACAATGTATGAATTCCATCATCCTCTCACAAAAAGCTAGGGTACATCTCCCAAACTTGACCAGGGGCACATCTCCCAAGTCTTAGAGGAAAAATTGCTCTCATACCAATTCACAAATTGTCAAGAAGCATTAATGTGGTGCACACTATGTTATTTATGGATATTGGGTGAATTGATGAACAAGTAAACCAATCTAATGCGCCCTCCTTGAGTGGATGAGGAAAAATATATTTCCTTCTTTTTCCTTTTTGCCTTTCTTTCCTTCTTTTCTGATTTTGTTTGCTTTTCCTTGCTTTTCCACTTTCTGCCTTTGCTTTTTCTGCTTTTTTTATTTTTATTTTTCTGGAATTTCCTACTTTTCTGAACATTCCTGCTTTTCTGAACTTTCTTGCTTTTTTGAACTTTCTTGCTTTTTTTATTTTTCCTGCTTTTTGCTTTATGCTGCTTTTGCTGAGATTTTGTTGCTTTTCTGATTTGCTCCACTTTCTTTCATTTTCTCTGATTTTCATAGCTTTGGAATCTTTCTCTTTGCTTCTTCCTCAATCTAACTCCAAGTCAAACTTATCCTCTCATGCACCCTAGTGGATAATTATCCTCATTTATTCCACATAAAAATATTAAATGTATGAAAAATAAATATTCCAAGTGCATAATAAACTTTGGATACAAATTAATTCAAACTCTTAATTAATTAAATGCCTCAACTCAACCCCTCATTAATTAATTAATTAATTCAATTTGTAACTAGGATCCATGGGGTTTGATATGCTTCATGGTGGTGACAAAATAGGAACATTACATCCCCCCCTCCCAAGATTTCTTGTCCTCAAGCAAGAAACCAACTCCAACCACCTATGAATCCAACCAGTGACCTCACTCCTCAAAATATGATGTTGGTTGTCTAGAATCAAAATTCTCAATTCCAAGAAAAATACAAAAAGTCCATCATGTTTCTGCTGCACCACTCTATTTATATTTAGAGCTTCAATATTTTTCCGAGGGTCCCATTCCTTATGTTGCATTCCTCCATACATCAATGCAAACTAAAATGACTCATCAACTCCTGGATCCCACTGCCATTGCTTCATGTCTCCCAATAGCAATGTCACTTGTGGAAAACTATCATCCCAAAAAATTCCAGGGCCCCATTGTCTTAACTGTATCCTCCCAAACATTAGTATAAAAAAAGGAATATCTCATCATGGGGGATGTCTAAAACACTGCACCAAACTTGAAGTTCATCACTCCCAAAGGAATATTGAATCTCCTCATACGACATGTGCAAACTAGCACTGCAATCCCCATTCCTAAGACATAGATGGGAATCCCATGTCCAACCAAGTATACTAAAGAAAACACATAGCAGCCATAATGTTAATTTTTCGATAATTTCATTCAAACATTATCTAGGATCCTACTAAGAGAATAAAATGCACAACATAACAATCATAAACACAAGAGATAGAGAGTTTCCTCGGGGAAAACCAAGAAGGTGAAAAACCCCGCAACTTCCTCAGAGATAGAATGAGTACCAATACAAAGATCACAAAGATCAATCCCCAAAAGATAGATGTCTTCAATAGCTACTCCTTCTCCACTTGTGCACACTCCTCTCTCTCAACTATGTGAGTTGGATGAGTGAGTGAATGAGCAAATAGAGAGAGACACACTCTCTATTTATACAACAACTTAACCTTCCTTTATCCCTAACTAGGATGACTTCCTAAGGAATCCTAATAACCCATCCACATGACTCATGTAGGGCCGACCCCACCAAGGTCGTCTAATAACCCATCAATTATAAGTTGCGACACTTGTGACACTTACAAATACAAATGACGACACTTCTGAATGTAGGAATAATACATATCCAACAGGAATACAATAAAGTACAAGTGTAATACATAGGAGAATATATTCTGAATTTACAAATACATCAACACTCCCTCTTAACTAGTAAGGTATTCTCTAGACACAGGTCATCAATACATATCGCCACAAGTCTTCAATTATGGAGCTGAATCATCGTCACTAGATCACATAACATCATTGTCACTGCTGCTGTACTCATCATCTCAATCACTGGTGCTATCTCTCAATTCTTCTCGTCATAGAAAGTTCTATAGAGCCAGCCCTTTTTCATGTTGCATGTAGGCCTAGCCTCCATGTAGGTCTTCATCATCTCTGCGTGTGGCAACCGGTGGAATCTCAGGACTGATTATGTGCATCTTTTCAAAACCTGACAAGAGCATCCCATGATCCTTTATCTACCCAGTACGACCGACAAGATCTCCCAAGACTGATTACATGCAACCTTCAGAAAATCTTAAAAGAGCATCCCAAGAATGTTTATGTGCCTAGCATGACCGGAAAGATCTCTAAAGAGCATCCTGGGACTTTTACGTGCCCAACACAACCTATCGGATCTCTAAGACTAATTACATGTGAAATTCACAAAACCTTAAAAGAGCATCTTGCAACTGGAAAGATCTCTAAAGAGCATCCCAGGACTCATTACGTGCCCAACACAACCTATCGAATCTCCAGGACTAATTACATGTGAAAAGGAAAAACATTAAAAGAGCATCTTGCAACCGGCAAGATCTCTAAAGAGCATCCTAGGATTCATTACATGCCCAGCACAACCTATGGGATCTGCAGGACTGATTACATGCCTACAGACAAGACCTCGTAAGAGCATCCCAGGACTTATTACGTGCCCAACACAACCTATGGGATCTCCCAGGATCCATTACATGTCCAACAAGCACAACCTGCAACATATCCACAGCCACAGAGCATCATCCCGATGCTCATGATCATACAGATCACCAATAGTCATGATCATACGGATCATCATCATACTGAGCATCCCCCAAATGCACATCATTGTTGGGTGTGTGAGCTATCTCAAAGAAAACACATAATATTTAATTATCAACTGGGGTTGGTAATCTTAGAGTTGAGGCAAAGTATATGCTAAGGTAGAATGGCACCTAAGATTTTTGGCTTGTCAGACCTTAAAAATATTTAATAAAGAAAAGATCGAAAGATCTTTCAAAATGAAAAACCGAGTCAAACTTCAGAAAAACAATAAAAATAACTAAATCAAAATTAGTTAAACAAACAGACTAGAATAATATCAAATCATACTACTCCACTTTATAATTTAATAAGGGAAACTGATTAAAAAGCAAACTACTAACTATGAAAAATGGAAACTACCTAATTTCGGATTCTAATCTAGAAATTAGAAAACAACTGTAAATAAATCAGAGGCCTATCTATGAAATGGATTAATTTGATGATAAATTACATAAACAAAAACTATGCTAATCAAAGCAAATTACAAACTATTTAATAATTTCAAAAACTATTTCAAAAAGCATCTAATCCCATGTAATAGGAACTGGAGTGAATGTATCGTAATGGATTTCAAATGTAATAGCAAAACAAAACAGAAGTAAATCTAATCTAATTTCAATAAAGAGATGTAAACTACAAAGAGACAAATTACAGTTAACTTTAAACATTCTGATCTATCTACTATCCATGAGCAGAATAATAATATAAAACTATTGAAAACTAGAAGCAAGTAGAAAACTTAATAAAGATATTTACTTCTAAATTTGATTTGGAAGCAAGTAGAAAACTTGATAAAGATATTAATTCCTGAATTCAAATTCTATTCCATGAACATCTTCACTATCTATCTAAATAAGAAACTGATCTTAATCTTAATGAAGGAAACTATCAAAACTAGAGTACTTGGAGAATGAAATTATCAACTCTAATCTAACTAAGTCTTAAGAGCATGTAATAAACTAGACTATGAATAATACTGATAAGTTCCGAAACAACAACATATTAGCAAATTAAATATGAAAGACATAATTTAAAAGATAGTTAAAGCAAACTAAGAATGATAACAAGACTTTAACTAAAACTTTATGGAATGTAAAACAAGGGCCTCATTATGGTTAAGAATACTAATTAAGAGCAGGAAAGATTGCAGTTAAGAAAACTAAGAAACTGAATTCAAATGAGCATAAAAACAGTGCAGAAAGAATGAAAGTCCGAATGACGATCCAGATGACTATCTGAATGACAATCTAGATGAGGAAAAACAAGTTAAACTAAGGAAAAAAGTAGTTTCGATGATCTTAACATCAGCTGGCGAATGCAGATGAACCTACAATGCAAAGAAATCAGTCAGAAGACTTGTTGAGAAGCTACGATAATAGGAAGAAACCTATTCTAATTATTTTCTAAAGAAGATGAACTATTCCTATTCTATGCTAAAGCAAGACTGAGATGAGAGATAGAATTAACCTACAACTACAGAGAAGAATCTAATGAAACTAATTTTAATCAGAACTAAGCTGGAAACAACAACTAACTAACTCTATCTAATTTGCAGAAGGCTAAAGATAACTATCTAATTACAAAAGACTGAAATTAAACTATCAAAGCTATACTTTGGTCGACCATTTACTAATTCTATAAACACAAACTATGTTAGCAGCACAATATAAATTACAGAGAAGAAAGAAATATCATGTACAAAAAATCAAAATTAATTACACATATAGGAAAATAAACTAACTATTTGCAGAAAAGAAAATGCAGAAAACAAAAACAAAACCTCTGGTTGATGAGGGGCCCTTCCCAGCAAGCAGAGATGGAAAACTAAATTGGTTTAGTTACTCAGAACATCAACAAACTGGAACTTCCATTAACTTGAGAAAATTACAAATCATTTTCTATCTACTTCAAATTCTACGAACTATCTACTAATCTGATGATCTTTTCCAACTAAAGACTAACTCTGTTTCTCTATACAAAGCGTCTATTTATAAATTACAATGGATGAGAAGGTCGACAGAGTCGACCTCTCTAATAATAGAGTCATTTATGGCTGTAATCGACTGCTTTATGTGATGCGTGACAACACAGGGAGCATCAATCAGTATTCACAGGGTCGGTTTCTTCACGCAGCTGCTTGGAGCGTCGATCTTCCTTTGACGTGGAATGAGAAGTGTGTTGGTAGACTAAGCGTGGATGGACGAACTCTTCCAGAACACCGGCATGAATGGGCATGCATGATTCTAGGCCGAACGAGCAAGGAAATTGGCGTGTGGAGTGTTGACGTGGAGGTAGGATATGCTGGCGAGCTTAGAAGGCAGTAAGGCAAAAATTCCAGAACGAGAGCTCACCAACCGTAAACATCACGTGGCTAACAGAACCCACATACCCATTTTTTACTTTAATAGCCAGAAATATGCCAACCGTGGATTTTGTGAGCTGAATGCAAGGCTGAATGACGAGCTAGACGCGGCTGAACATTAGCAACATAAACACGCAGTCTGAATGAAGGGTTGTTTGAAAAACCGTAGCCTGTAAATCAAAACTAAATGCCATGCATGTCTGGAATTATTAATTTAACCATTAATAAATCACAATATAGCGAGATTTGACCAAAATTCATATGATAAACGAATACATGCATACCTGATCTATTTGATGGGTTGAATGGCGGAAAGAATAACTTATTATACCAAAAATAGTGAAATTAACGCCATTCAGAGTAGATTTGATGATAAAACATAGTGACAAAATGGACACCAACATTCCCCCAAACTGGAGATATGCCAAGTCCCACTGAGCAAAACAGAGAGAAATTAGGAGGAAGGCTGAGCTGCAGTAGGAGCGGCCTTTGACTGGGATGATGAAGATATAGATTTGGCCTGGAGCTTCTTGAATTGGTTCTTTAAGGAATTATACCTCATCCACAAGGCAGTATGGGCTGCTGCTTTGGCGTTAACCAAGCATTCAATGTCTTTTACTTGTGTACGCAGTGCCTTGTTTTCCTCATGAAGCTCAGAAATTGTTTCCACATAGCTTTGATTCTGGTCTATCAACCGTGCTATCACTTGGATCAACTTATCCATCTTCTGCTGAGTCAGAATGAGTTGTTCTTTATGATGCTCAGGGTTCTTTGGGGGATTCAACTCTTTTGAAAATGATCCATACTCAACAGTATGATCTTCAAGAATTTTGTCTTTGTTGTGTGCAGGAGGACTTTCAACAGTAGATGCTTCACTCATTTGAGCAGATATGTTGGCCAATGTGAGGAGGGGTGTTTCAAGGGTATATTCATCTGACTAAAAATTTGAACGTGATGGCTGAATGACAGTTTGAAAGACAAATTGGTCGACGGACTGGTCACAATTTGTTCTCGTGGATTTAGTGGGATCTGAAAAGATTGGAGGTTCTAAAGTAGGGTCACCAAGGGTAATTTCAGGAGAAGGTGATGACTGGAAAAGGTGCACATCACTTGAGGGATCTTCATTAAATCGCACACACTTAGTGTCTCGTTCTGTTTGCATAGAGGATTGGGTAGGCTCACCAATGCTGGATTGGAAACAATGTTTTCAAGAGGGAGAGGGTTTGACAGTAGACTTCTCAATCAAATGAGGGTTCAATATTTCAAAAACAAAATGATCCCAGGTTTTCCCTCTCTCTTCTAACTGGTGAATGATCAGGAGTTTAATGAGACAATGATGATACAAGCTACCAGAGGGATTAACAGTAATCTTCCTAACTTGCCTAGACATCTTCTCCATACTCTTTAGAAAATAAAATGGGAAGTTGAGGTTCTGATTGTTGACAAAATGTGCTAACAATCTGAAATGGAAAGCTTTAAAGACAGTGAACTTACCCTCGCAAGTGATTAAGTGGATGATAACAGTCAGAGGATCTAAGTACTTCAGCTTGATCCATTCTCCGTGAAAACATTTGATACCAGCAACGTGTTGAAAATCGGTCTTCAGGGCAAATTCATGATCCTTTCGTGGAAGGAAGAGATGCTTGTTCCATCGGGCACCTTCCCTCGGGAGCTTGGTAGCTAATGCTATTGAATCTTTTGTCATGGATAAAACAAGATGGCCAACCTTGGCCGTCTTGCCATCAAAACCTTTAGCGAACAGTAATGAAATATCATGGTCGTGGCCTTGGAGAAGGTGGAGAAACGAACCCCAACCTGCTCGCAAAAACACTTCACGGCAGGCCTTAAACTCAGAAATGCGGAGGAGGTCCTGGTAGCTACCAGGCTCGTAACGAATTGGCATCGTTGAAAACGTATGAGGGGATGTGAATGGATACAAGAGGTGCAAGAATTTGCAGAGGACGTGGCTCAACAAAAATATGGAGAGCGAACAGATTGAGGTAGAATTCATGTGATCACCAGTTTAAACTAAGGTCCATTTGATTTTTTGAATGACAGTGGACGAGGGCTTGGCATGCTTAAAAGATTGCACCTGTCATTCCAAGATCTCGAGTTAAGTGCCAGCGTAGAGGTGCGTGAATCCAGTGAGTATGTGTGGTTTATAATATATATTCAACCATGTCCAAAGCCGAGCTTTGGACAGGTTGAATGTAATTCACGTAATGAAAATAGATTACACATGAAAGATCATAATTCAATTAATATGGTGGCAGGTCATACAACAGGATAAGTAAGACCGAATGGCGGTCATGCAATGATTCACAATGATGCATAATCCATTCGTTTAATAGAGGCGGGGTGGGAAAGAGAATGAAGCCATGTGTAAAATCGACATTTGATTGATCCCTGTTATAATTAGCCAATTAACTTATCAATAATATTCATATTTGAACATCTTGGCATATTAAATAAAGCTGTTATAGGCTATGGTTTCATTCAACACTCCATTCAGAACGTTGTTTATTTGCCTTGTTTGGATCGGCATTTGACCCGTCATTCAATCCTTCATACAGACTTTTTGTCTATACAAGATCTTATTGTTGATGCTGATCAAAGCTGATTTTGCAGAGAATTTTTGAAGATGTTAGTGCACAAAAGATACTTTAAACTTTGCTTTTCTGGATCTTTTAGTTGCGTTCCTATTTTTGTTCTTGATTAGATCAATCTTTCTTCTGTTTTTACAATAACCTGAAAACACCTGTCATTGTATCAGAGATAAATAAAATTTTCATAAATATTCAAAGAGTAAGAACAGTTCTAATCTTCCCCCCAAACCAAAAATATGGCGTGTCCTCAAGCCATCAAAGAGGAAATGATTAAAATTAAAAAATTTCAATTGAAAGTCTTACAGATAGCTTTTAAAATATTGTGATAATTTTCATAAGGAAATGAAATATTAACTAATAAATGTAGATGATTCAGATATGTACATTCATAAAAAAGAATACAATAGTGCTTAAAAGACCATATGAAGAATATTAGTGTAAGAGATGCGAAAAATGCCATAGGAAAACTAGTCGTCCATATCTCATTGTAAAGATCTCTTGTCATCCAAAGAATATAGATAAGGTTCACCGTAAAGTTTGTGAGATCTACTATAATTATGGGTCCCATTTCTAGGATAGTCATATCCTAGGTATTTCTTTGAATTAGATGACAGGGTCCAAGTCCAACTTACAGCCATTATCTAATGACAATATAAATAATCGGCCTAAACATGTGTTTGTATACTCAGGTTTTTTATGAGTTATGTGAATAGCAATGCATTAACCAAACCTCTTTTACCCGATATTGACCCGCTGCCAGCAGGCTTGTTCAATACCCCGGCGGGTTTATCTTGGTACCATGCAAGCATAGCCCCGTTGCCAGCGAGCCTGCTCAGTACCCCGACGGGCTTACGTGCATTTACCAAGCTTCCTTGTTTAAGATTTTACTTAGCATGGACCCACCTCCAGTGAGCCTGTTCAGTACCCCGGCGGGTTTGCTTCGTAGAATGATATCTATCTATCTATATATTGTAAGGAAGCCGGTTGGAACTAGAGTGTGATAATCTTATTAAACACATAATTCAAAATTTTAGCACACACCTTATGAGTAACTTTATTTATAATGGCCTAAATTACAGATCATGCCAAAAGATAATAACCTAAATTTGTTCTTTGAATTCACAGTCCATCTTCTTCATAAAAGGTTAGTAATGTTCCCCACAAAATAGAAAATATCACCCACTTTTAGGCTACCTTTTAAAGGTGCTTTAGAGACAAGTTTTGATAATGAGTCCAAGATGAACTAGCAGTCCATAGGTGTACGATAGAGTTTTGTGGAGATCATAATAATTAAAGTAGGTCTTTTAAACAACTGTTCTAATGATAAATCAGAAGTGTGCATGTACGAATCAAATACCATATACAAAATCATAAAATAAAGTGGTTATAAATGATATCAAGAATGCTTTATCCTTTCACTATAAATTTTCAATTTTAACAGTAACCAAAAGAGAGGGAGAACTATAAGTATTTATTTTTAGAGCACTTCCATTTTCACATAATATCACATGAGCTGATTAAAAAGATAGCGTTCTTGTAATTAAGTTGCAAAACCACTCATCAGATGATTCAAATTTTATTCAAAACAAAAGCATATGTACAAAACAAGTTATGTAAAATTTCAAAATTAACGAAAGGAAAAAGAGTCTTCCTGTTTGATTGGCAACATTTTACAAACTGATCATAATAGATTTCCTGTTAAAAAAAATACAATCAGTAGTTAGAAATGACTCATTATTATTGAAAATCAAAAACATATTTACATATATATATACAAAAGAAGATAACCCAAAATAATTCAAGGACTAGGAGGAGGAGGAATGGCTTCCTCTTCTACCAGCTCCATTTCTTCCTGTTGCAAGGCATTCTGCACAAAATCCTGTTTAGATATTGGTTGATGATACATTCTAAGTCTGTGTCCATTACAACAAAAGAAATTTTTAAATCATCAATTGTCTTAATTTTAACGGATCCATTATCAAAGGCTATGACAATTTCATATGGACCCATCCAACGAGTAGTTAATTTACCTTTAAAATTTTTGTATCTTGAATCAAAAAGTAGTGCCTAGTCTCCAGTTTTGAATTGTTTTTGTTTAATGTATCTATCATGCCACTTTTTGCGTTGGTTTTTTATTAAGATTGTATGTTGAATATCATCTTGCCTAATTTCTTCTAATTCATTTATTTGCAGGATTCATTGTCTTTGTGCTTCTTCTAGATTCATCCCTAATTGTGCAACCATATGAAAGGCTTTGACTTGAAATTCAATGGGTAGAAGAACTTGTTTACCATAAACAAGTTCATAAGGTGTGTGGCCAGTAGTGTTTCTCCACATTATTATATAATCCCACAGAGCTTCAGGAAGCCTATCTGCACAGTCTTTGTGGTGTAACTGGATAGTCTTAGTCAGGATGGATTCTAATACTTTGTTGGTGGATTCTACCTGACCGTTGGCTTGTGGGTGATATGGTGAATATTTACAATGTCTCAGACCATATTTGTCAGTAAGCTCTTTCATTAATTTGGAGGTAAATTGAGATCCTTGATCGGTTACAATTTCCCTGGGTACACCAAATTGGGTAAATATTTCTTCATAAATGAATTCCACAACATATTTCTCTGTGGCTCAGAATAAAGCTTTAGCTTCTACCCATTTGGTGAGATAATTTGTACAGACTAGGATGTACTTCTTCTTGCGAGACATAGGGGAAATTGGTCCAACGAAATCTAGAGCCCATTTTTCAAAAGGCTCAATCATAACTTGGGGTTTTAAAGGCATCTCATCGGATGGTGTAGGTCTACCCATTCTTTGGAAACTGTCACATCCCTTGACATATTTGGAAACATCTTTGAAGATGCTTGGCCAATAATACCCAAAGTGCAATACTTTGTATTCTGTTCTCTTATTAGAAAAATTCCCACCGCAAGGTCCACCATGACATGCATGTAGGATCTGTGACATCTCATCGTCCGATACACATCGTCTAATAATAAGATCAAGACCAGTACGAAATAGATCATTATCCACCCAAGAATAATTGGAACTTGGAACTATGATCCTACATTTCTCAGGTGGGGAGAGATGGTTAGGTAGCTTTCCAGTTGCTAAATAATTGGCTATGTCTGCAAACCATGGGGTCCGAATAGATACAACGAACAAATGTTCATCTGGGAAGCTATCATTGACAGGGGTGGCATTATCATCAATTTGAATTCGAGAAAGAAAATCAGCTACTACATTCTCTCTACCGGGATGATCAACAATGGTGATGTTGAATTCTTGTAACAAAAGAAGCCACCGAGTCACTTTTCCATTGGTGAAGAGTTTATTCATAAAAAACCTTATAGCGGAGTGGTCAGTGTGTATAAAAATTTCATATCCTGCGATATAATGACGAAACTTGTTGATGGCGTATACTACTGCTAGAAACTCTTTTTCAGTAACAGTGTATTTCGATTCTGCAGGAGTCAAATTGTTACTAGTAAAGTAGATGGCATGTGATTTTTGTCCCTATTTTTGACCTAAAACTACCCCTATGGCTATGTCAGAAGCATCAGTGGATATATGGAAAGGAAGGGACCAATTTGGGACCCTAAGTATTGGTTCCACTGATAGCTTGGCCTTCATAGTTTCGAAAGCTTGTTGACATGGTTCAGTCCATTGAAATTCCGTGTCTTTCATGAGTAGTTTGAACATAGGTGCGGCTATTTTAGTGAAATTTTCAATGAAATCTCTATAATAGCCGACATGGCCAAGAAAAATTCTTACTTCCTTTGGAGTTTTTGGAGGAGGAATATTAACAATTATTTCGATCTTGGCCGGATCCACCTTAATACCTTGAATAGAGACATGATGTCCCAAAACTATGCCCTCGGTCAGTAGCATTTTACATTTTTCATGACTAAGAGCTAAGTTCGTTTCTTGGCACCGAATAAGAACTGTTTTGAGGTTATCAAGGGCTTCCTGGAAGGTATTATCATAAACTATAAAATCATCCATATAAACTTCTACACAGTCGTGTATGAGGTCAGCAAAGATTCCTAGAAGTGCACGCTGGAAAGTAGCAGGTGCATTACATAGGAGAAATGGTAACACTCGATAGGCATACGTCCCCCAAGAGCAAGTGAAGGTTGTCTTGTATTGATCCTCAGGTGCTATCAATATTTGACTGTATCCACTATACCCATCAAGGAATGAAAAATATTGTTTCCCTGATAAGGTGTATAACACCTGATCGATGAAAGGAAAAAGGAAGTAGTCCTTAAGAGTGGACTTATTCAGTTCTCGAAAGTCAACACAGATACTCTATTTCCCCGTGACTTTCTTTGGAACTACCACAAGAGGATAAACCCATTTACTGTTGGAAATTGGGTAAATGAATCTAGCATTAAGGAGTTTTTGTAGTTCATCTTTTACTATGTCTTTTAGTGTTGGGTTCATTCCTCTCTGGGGCTACCTAATAGGAGGTATGTTTGGGTCTGTGTAAATGTGGTGGATACAGGTATCTGGGTGTATACCTTTAATATCGGTATACTCCCATGCAAATGCTCCAGTTTGACTCTTGAGAACTTTTAGTAATTGTTTTTGCTGACTCTCATCTAAACCTGCATTTATATGTAGAAATTTATTGGGACTAACCTCACACGATATGGTATAGGATACTAGGTGTTCTTAGATTGTGAAGACATAGGGTGTACTTGTAAATGTTGAGAGGCTCATGTTTTCTTGGAATTCGTCTCCAGAGATCTAGTCAAATTGGGAAAAAGATTAGGGAAAATCTACACATGTTGTGGAAGAGATAAATTGGTTCAACACATTCTCGGTATTTTGTTCTTGAAGTGCCTTGGAGAAATCACTGACAAGGGAAAGTTCTTCCAAGTTCTCATCCCCGAAAGGACAATCTAACCAAAATAGGTTTTCAGCTATTCGCTGAGCTGGTGGTTATAAAGCTAGTTTTCTTGTAGATAACCCATAAGAGATAATCATCTCTCCATCCCTACATCCTATAAATGCATTGGCAGTAGCCAACCAAGGTCTTCCCAAAATAATGGGGTGAAATTTAGAAGGGTCTTTTGATTTAATGACCATGAATTCCATGGGATATTCCCATGAAGCTACTGATATAGTGATGTCATCTAAGATCCCAGCAGGTTGCACCATAGTGCGATCTGCTAATTCTAGCATTATTGGGGTAGGGCGAAGGAATGGTCCCAAATTGAGAGTTTCTAAAACTGTGGTAGTCATCAAATTGATAGTAGCTCCTAGATCAATAAGTGTGTTTCCTATGGCGGTGTTATTGATGATAACAGTCACCATGGGGTTTCCTGGGTTTGAATACTTTGGTATTCTAGGTTGGTTTGCTATGCAATATGATATTTCTCCTATTAAATGAATCGTCGAAGGGTCTTTTTGTTTCCTCCCTGGTCTCTTAATACAGAGTTCCTTTATTATCTTACTATAGATAGGGATATCCTTAATGTCCCGTAACAAAGGGATCTTAATGCAAATATTTTTCAATTCGTTAATGATATCGTACTCTAGATAAGTTACAGGTTTTTCTATTACTAGACGGTCCGGATATGGAGGTGATTTTTTCGTTGGAATTACTTCTTTGTGTGGATGGTTGTGTGTTGAATATTTAGAAATAACAACATCTTCAAGAATGGCATCATTCAAAACTTCGGTAGGTATGTTTTCTTCTTCATTTTATTCTTGGATAACAACTGATGAATTGGGTTTATCTTGCAAAACTATTTCAGACTGCAGTTGAATCTCATGTATTGGTGTGGTCTAAATGGCATATGATGGAAGAGGGAACAACCCAATGTTATTAAGAGCTTGGTTTGGTTTGTTGTTAGGATTCAGTATCAGTTGTGCAGGAAATATTGTGGATCTTGGAGGTTTCATGTTCTGGAAATGGTGAGGTTGATTCAGGATAGGGGGTAGTGAAGGAGGTACAAATCTAGGTGGAAGTTGTTGAATATTAGGTGGGTAAAGATAGTTAGACATAGGAGGAGGTGTTTGAGCATAAGCTTTCCCTCTCCATCCATGTGGCCATTGCTGCTGTTGAGCATTCTAAGGAGGGTACTGCGGTGGCCAATTCTGCCAACCTGAAGTGTTCCATTGTTGAGGGGGTTGATAAGGATAGCAATAGGGTGGAATTTGTGATGAGTCTTTATACGATGGTTTATCTCTAGGTTGCCAAGGCCTCCTAGGTATTTCACCAAAATTTCCACTCTTGTATACAGCTTGTAATCCAGGAAACGATGGAAAATCATTAGTTGGATGTTCTTCTGTACATAGGTGACAGACTGAAACATTATTTAATGGACATTCTCGTTGAATATTTTTAGTTCTACACCTGGGATAGAAAACACTCATCGTTGCAGGCTCTTCATCTTGTCTCTTTTTAGCTTGTAGTGCATCTAATTGAGAACCCATGACTCCTAAAATATCTGTTTTGAAATTTTCCAATAGGTTTCCCAACTCTACCCTTGTAACTCCACCAAGACTGGATGTGTTTCCTTTGGGATTCCTAGCATAAGATTCTCGAAAGTGTCTTCCACCTTTCCCTCTGATCCTAGAGTAATTCCTACATAGTTCACAAATCTCTGTAAAAGACTTATGAGAAATGTCTCCTGCTTCCATGAGATTAAGGTTATCTAAGAATTCTTCTAAGAATCCTTTGAGGAAGAGTCTTCTTACTGCATCTTCTCGAAGATCACTATACTTGGATTTGTGTCACACATAGTTAAATCTCTCGAGATATTCTTCTAAGCTCTCGTCTTCAAGTTATTGAATTTTAAAAATATCATTGCGAGAGTCCTTAGGTCTACAGTAATCTTGATATTTTCGAAGAAATGCATTCTTCATGTCTTCCCAAGTTCTAATACTAGATTCTCCTAATCCCATGAACCATCGAAGAGAAGAATCTTTCAATGTGGTAGGAAAGAGTTTTAGTTTTTGGCCATCTTGTAGGTAATTATAGCTCCTACACAAAATGTCAAACTCGAATAAGAATGTGTTCGGATCCTCACTACTCTTCCCATAAAAGGTTGGTAGCGAGGAGGGAGGGATGTTTTTCATGGTAACATCTTGTGCAGTGTCTAAGATAGGGAACCCAAAGGTACCTTCAGTTCTAACTTCTCCATCTTCTTCATCTTGTCGGACACGATCTTCATTTTCACCCCCCATGAAGATTCTATTGCCAAAGAGAGAAAATCTAGGTGGCTCCTTTCTTGGTGAATATGGGATGTCCCAACGTTCTTTTTCAGGAAGGGTATTCTTCTTGTTAGGAGGATAATTATCAGCTACGTGGGAATCCATATTTGGAGGTCCTACTATTGTTGTATCAATCTGTGAGATAACTATGTTCACAAAACTCTAAAAAAGAGTGTCTACTTGTGCAGGATTGACAAAATCTACCAAGTTTGGACCACCTACTATTGAAAAAGTAGTGTCTTTGGGTTTTTGGACTGATGGAGAGATGAGAGGTCCTGAAGTTTTATCCTTTTGAGTTTCCTCTTGTCTAAGTTCAGTCTCAATATGAGCTTGACGTTCTTCTAGTGGAATTTCTTTATGAACAGACTGTTCTGATGTCCCTATGTTTTCCCCTAATTGATTTCCAGAAAGGATTTCCTTTGCTTTCCAAGTAGGACTATCCCCTTTAGGTTTCTTCCGATACCTTTATGTTGAGTTATTAGTTGGGGTGGCATGCCCCTCGTATAGGTTAGTAGGAATTTTAGTGGGGATTTTAGTAAGAGAAATAGTTTTAATAAATCTACCTTGTGAATCTCTAGACCTATTCATGAAAACAAATTATAACTGAAATAAGTTCTAACTGCATAACTACTATTGTTGGGTTTTGGGGATGCCTGTTATAACATATGTGCAATTTCTTACCTCTCGTCTTACCGCTCACCTGCCACCAGCCTATTTTCAAAGGAAAGAATATAACTAAATTAAAAAGGAGTTTTACTTATCTATGACTGAATTCTACCTATCTTCTACAACTCCCTGGCAACAACGCCAAAATGTTGGGTGTGTGAGATATCTCAAAGAAAACACCTAATATTTAATTATCGACCGGTGTTGGTAATCTTAGAGTTGAGGCAAAGTATATGCTAAGGTAGAATGGAACCTAATATTTTCGGCTTGTCAGACCTTAAAAATATTTAATAAAGAAAAGATCGAAAGATCTTTCAAAATGAAAAATCGAGTCAAACTTCAGAGAAATAATAAAAAGAACTAAATCAAACTTAGTTAAACAAACAGACTAGAATAGTATCAAATCATACTACTCTACTTTATAATTTAATAAGGTAAACTGATTAAAAATCAAACTACTAACTATGAAAAATGGAAACTACCTAATTTCGGAATCTAATCTAGAAATTAGAAAACAACTGTAAATAAATTAGAGACCTATCTATGAAATGGATTAATTTGATGATAAATTACATAAACATAAAACTATGCTAATCAGAGCAAATTACAAACTATTTAATAATTTCAAAAACTAATTCAAAAAGCATCTAATCCCATGTAATAGGAACTGGAGTGAATGTATCTTAATGGATTTCAAATGTAATATCAAAACAAAACGGAAGTAAATCTAATATAATTTCAATAAAGAGATGTAAACTACAAACAGACCAATTACAATTAACTTTAAACATTCTGATCTATCTACTATCCATGAGCAGACTAACAATATAAAACTATTGAAAACTAGAAGCAAATAGAAAACTTAACAAAGATATTTACTTTTGAATTTGATTTGGAAGCAAGTAGAAAACTTGATAAAGATATTTAAAACTTGATAAAGATATTAACCCCTAAATCCAAGTTCTATTCCATGAACATCTTCATTATCTATCTAAATAAGAAACTGATCTTAATCTTAATGAAGGAAACTATCAAAACTAGAATACTTGGAGAATGAAATTATCAACTCTAATCTAACTAAGTCTTAAGAGCATGTAATAAACTAGACTAGGAATAATACTAATAAGTTCTGAAACAACAACATATTAGGCTAAAGATAACTATCTAATTACAAAAGACTGAAATTAAACTATCAAAGCTATACTTTGGTCAACCATTTACTAATTCTGTAAACACAAACTATGTTAGCAGCACAATATAAATTATAGAGAAGAAAGAAATATCATGTACAGAAAAACAAAATTAATTACACATACAAGAAAATAAACTAACTATTTGCAGAAAACAAAAACAAAACCTCTGGTTGATGAGGGGCCCTTCCCAGCAATCAGAGATGGAAAACTAAATTGGTTTAGTTACTCAGAACATCAACAAACTGGAACTTCCATCAACTTGAGAAAATTACAAATCGTCTACTATCTACTTCAAATTCTACGAACTATCTGCTAATATGATCTTTTCCAACTAAAGACTAACTCTATTTCTCTATACAAAGCGTCTATTTATAAATTACAATGGATGAGAAGGTCGACAGAGTCGACCTCTCTAATAATAGAGGCATTTATGGCTGTAACTGGATGCTTTATCTGATGCGTGACAGTGCAGGGAGCATCAATTAGTATTCACCGGGTTGGTTTCTTCACGCAACTGCTTGGAGCGTCGATCTTCCTTTGACGTGGAACGAGAAGTGTGTTGGCAGACTAAGCGTGGATGGACGAACTCTTCTAGAACACCGACGTGAATGGGCGTGCGTGATTCCAGGCCGAACGAGCAAGGAAATCGGCGTGTGGAGTATTAACGTGGAGGTAGGATGTGCTGGCGAGCTTAGAAGGCAGGAAGGCAAATCTTCCAAAACAAGAGCTCACCAACCGTAAACATCACGTGGCTAACAGAACCCACGTACCCGTTTTTTACTTTAATAGCCAGGAATATGCCAACCGTGGATTTTGCGAGCTGAATGCAAGGCTGAATGACGAGCTAGACGCGGCTGAATATTAAAAACATAAACACGCAGTCTGAAAGAAGGGTCGTTTGAAAAACTGCAGCCTGTAAATCAAAACTAAATGCCATGCATGTCTGGAATTGTTAATTTAATCATTAATAAATCATAATATAGCGAGATTTGACCAAAATTCATATGATAAATGAATACATGCATACCTGGTCTATTTGATGGGCTGAATGACGGAAAGAATAACTTATTATACCAAAAATAGTTAAATTAACGCCATTAAGAGTAGATTTGATGATAAAAAACAGTGACAAAATGGACACCAACAATCATCATTTCATGATCATACAGATCATCATCTGGAACATCATATCATGCAGCACTTATATCCTCATCCATGGGAGGACCCTCCTGCAACCATGCTAGGAATGGCTTCAGCATCTGTGTCCCATCATTCATCTGGAACATCATCCGGATGTTCATCATGCAGAGCATCACCCGGATGCTCATCACTCAACACTTACATCCACATCCATGGGAGGACCTGCCTGCCACCATGCTAGGAATGGATTCCAGCATTTGTGTCTCGTCACTTCCTCCTGGAAGTATCCTGAATCGGCAAGACACCAAGCCTCTCTCTGAGGTACTCGAACTTCACTCTTGCTAGTGGCTTGGTCAACACATCTTCTATCTGCTTGTCCGTCGCAACATAAAGAAGATTCACTGCTCCTCTCTGCACTATATCCTGGATATAGTAATATTTGATCTCGATATGCTTTGACTTGTTATGGAACACCGGGTTCTCTGACAACTTCACACAACTCTGGTTGTCACAAGTAGCATCCAACTGGAGATCAAATAAATCAGACAGTACCTTCCTAAGCCATACTGCCTCACAACTGGCCGAACAAGCTATGACATACTTTTCTTCGGTTGTAATCAGTGCTATGCAGGATTGCTTCCTGCTAATCCAAGAGATCACACTTGATCCCATACTGAAGCAGCACCCCGAAGTGCTCTTCCTATCTGCAGCACTGCCTTCCCAATCTGAATCAACATAACCCTCTAGGTTAAACTTTTTATTTGCATCATACTTGAGCCCATAATCAATCGTACCATTCAGGTACCTCAGAATATGCTTTACAGCAATCAGGTGAACATGTCTAGGATCCGTCAGGAACTGGCTCAATGTGTTCACTACAAAGAAAATATCCGGTCTCGTGTTCATCAGGTACATCAAGGACCCAATCATCTAACGATACATCGTGGCATCAACCGACTTTAATGAAGCATCACTCAATAGCTTCATGTTTGATGTCATAGGTGTGGCCATGGCCTTGCAGTCCATCATCCTAAACCGCTTCAGGATATCTATTGCATACTTCCCTTGTCCAAGGAAGATTCCATCTGCACTCTGCCACACCTCCATACCTAGAAAGTAATGCATCATACCCAAGTCCTTCATCTTGAGCTCAGCATCAAGCTTCCTCTTCATGTCAGCAATCAACCTATCCTCACTTGTCACAAACAGGTCATCCACATACAATAGGAGTATCAGTAGATTTCCTTCCTCAACCTTGTAGTAAAGTTTGGAATCCACTTTACTCTTAGTAAATCCCAAGCTGGACAAGAAGCTGTCTATCCTTCCGTACCATGTCCTGGGTGCCTGTTTCAAACCATACAAGGCCTTCTTCAATTTTCACACATATGACTCCCTATCATGTGTCTCAAAACCGAGTGGTTGCTCCACATACACTTCCTCTTCGACTACACCATTCTGTTAGGATATTCCTATACTCCATCCTAGTCCTACCAACATTTTCATTATTTGCATTTTCAGACTTGCATGCATTTCTACATGCAGCATGCAATTGCATGCATCCCAGTCATCAGTCCCAGCACCTAGCCCTCAGCTAGCTAGCCCCGGAGCTTCTCACGGATCAGTTTCAGCCCTCCTGGAGCTTAGTGCACCCTTTTCCTTGATTTAAGGAAGCCACTCGTCCTCTCCCACCTACCACTCAGTTTCACTTCAATTAGTTGAGTTATCTTTAGTTCTCTCCTTGATTTAAGGATAGACTGACTCTCAATTGACTGTATCACTCCGATGGACCTCTGATGAGACTAGACTGCCCATTCTGACTCCAGTTAGCTCCTCATGCGCCCTCCACTGATCCTCCTTCATTTAGTTAGTGCCTCCATGTTCCAGTTACACTTAGTCACACCTTCCACACTCAGTTAGACTCAGTTTGACTGATGGTTGACAGTTACTTGTGCATTAATGACTCCATCGATGATGAGATAGACTTCTAGTTGTGCTTTGATGATACTCCAGTGATCTTTTGATCACCCCATGAAGGCTAATTCGAATTGCCACCTTGGCATTCGAATCCTCATACATTATATTACTTATTTTTCCATTTGTGATTAATGAATTAGTGTGTGTGAAGTTATTTTGCTTCTATCTGAGTTCTACTGTATTATTATGTTGCTCATTTTACTACATTGACCACTCTTAATCTTATTCCTAAATTCTTTCATTGTGAGGTATACATTAGCTCTTAGATCTACTGTGAGGATTCTCACATGGTATCAGAGCATGTTGAGAGTATTGTTTATCTCCATTCCTGAGAGTTTTTTGCAGGTTATTATCCAGATTTCGAGTGCAACAGTTGCAGCAGTTTCTGCACTTTTGTAGTAGTAGCAGTTGCATATATTTTCTATTGTTTTTGCAGGTCTTCTACAGCTTCCATGAATTTAGAAGGAATTCCTCCTCTTTCTCTATTCAACTATGTTGAATGGAAACCAAAAATGATAGCATATTTGAAGAGCCATGATCTCTTTGATTATTATTTGAAAGAGAGTTTGAATCCTCTGAAAAAGAGAATGACTGGTTAAATGAAGGTGAAAGAGCCCTTGCACCCATGTGGTATGCTATGTCTCGATGCATGGAAATGCACTCCCTTGATGTTGAATCTCCAAAAGATCTATGGGCCCACTTGGATGACATATTTGGCAAACATAATGAAGGGATTGGTCCAAACCCTTTCGAGAGAAAGCCCAGTGATGCATTCGCCCTCCTTGATGATCTCATTGATCATGAATCAATATCAAACATATCTCATATTAAAGTTGTCCATAAAGAAGAAGAACTTGCAGATTCTATACTCATGCTCCAAATTCCTTCTATTTCAAATTATGTGTTAGCTCACACTATAGAAATTGCAGAGGTTCCTAAATCCTCTCTGGCACCAGAGTCTATTGGTTTGCATCATGATCTCATTAATGTTTCGGAGGTCAAATCAGCCATTGGAGGTAATGCATTCGCTCTCCTTGATCACTCACCTCTCTTGTTTTACTATATGATCATTATTTCATGCTTTCAGAAGGTTATTGAAGATGATGGCCATTGCCATTCACTTGGGATAATTTCTCATGCATTTACTGGTTTACATCTCACCTCAAATGGTTCAAAGGAGATCTTAAGCAACCATGATTCAAGTCTTGGATCTGATTTGGATTCCAAGCAATCACTGATATTTGATGGTTCTTTTGGGCATAATCTCACTCATGATGGCCATTTACATTCACTTGGGATAATTTCTCATGCATTCAATGGTTTAGATCTCACCTCAAATGGTTCAAATGAGATCTTAAGAAACCATTCTTCAAGTCTTGGATCTGATTTGGATTCAAAGCATTTACTATCATGTGATGGTTCTTTTAGGCATAATCTCACCTATGATGGTTTGAAGGAGAAAACAAAAGACTATCTGCACATTCATAGATTTGATCCTACCTTAACTAATTCGAATCACAGGTTCGAGGATCATCCTCATACCTTTGGATTTGTTCTCATCACATTCGATCTGAAGAGCAAGTACAAGCACATGCTTTTTGAACATGATCCACTTCTTCCCAAGAAGAAGATACCTCCAGACATATGACCAAGCATCACACCTGCTTGAGTTTGGAGCATTTATTTTTTGTGTGTGCCTTACAGTCTATTTTGAGGGGGGGTATTTTTCCCATGAGGTTTTCCCCATTTCCTCGGTTTATTGAATGTTATTATTATTCATTGTATTGGGTGGCCTTTGGTCTCAGTTACCAGGTCCCAGGATGGATTAAGGGGGGGTGTTAGGATATTCCTATACTCCATCCTAGTCCTACCATCATTTTCATTATTTTCATTTTTAGTCTTGCATGCATTTTGCATGCAGCATGCAATTGCATGCATCCCAGTCATCAGTCCCAGCACCTAGCCCTCAGCTAGCTATCCCCAGGAGCTTCTCATGGATTAGTTTCAACCCTCCTAGAGCTTAGTGCACCCTTCTTCCTTGATTTAAGGAATGCACTCGTCCTCTCTCACCTACCACTCAGTTGCACTTCAGTTATTTGAGTTATCTTTAGTTCTCTCCTTGATTTAAGGATAGACTGACTCTCAACTAACTGTATCACTCCGATGGACCTCCGATGAGACTAGACTACCCATTTTGACTCCAATTAGCTCCTCATGCGCCCTCCACTGAGCGTCCTTTATTCAGTTAGTTCCTCCATGTGCCAGTTACACTCAGTTAGACTCAGTTTGATTGATGGTTAATAGTTACTTGTGCATTGATGACTCCACTGATGATGAGATAGAATTCTAGTTGTGTTTTGATGACACTCTAGTGATCTTTTGATCACTCCATGAAGGCTAATCCGAATTGCCACCTTGGCATTCGAATCCTCATGTATTGTATTATTTATTTGTCCATTTGTGATTAATGAATTAATGTGTGTGAAGTTATTTTGCTTCTATCCGAGTTCTACTGTATTATTATGTTGCTCATTTTACTACATTGACCACTCTTAATCTTATTCCTAAATTCTTTCATTGTGAGGTATACATCAGCTCTTAGATCTGCTGTGAGGATTTTCACACATTCAATAAAGTTGTCTTTACATCCATCTAGTGTATCTTCAACTTCATCACTACAGCCAGGGAAAGTATTGTTCTGACGGAAGTGTATCTGGCTACAGGAGCAAAATTCTCTTCATTATCCCGTCCCCTCCCATCATACCAGCTAGATGGAGAGGATCGTGAGGTTAAACCGGGCATCCAGCCCCATAAACTTATTGGATAAGCATTCATTTAATAGAATGAAGATATGTAGATGCATAATTATTTTTAAAACACAACGGAGGTAATATCATTTTCACCCTCACCATACATTCAGATATCCATCAAATAAATAATTGCAAGAATATACAGAAGAATACTTATCTTATAAGAAAGTAGTCCCTGAGCAACCAGCTACGCTTCTGCAACGTTCCACCCAACCGTAGGCCAGTGTGCTCCTCAATCTCTCAGCACCACTGCCACCCCCGAGCTGGGCATGATCTCCACAAGAAAAAAAAGAAGCGGAAAGCAGGACCTCACATAGCTAAAGATATACCAGAATCAGTCAAGCCAATCAACAATTGGGTTTCTCAGGCTGTTAAGAGATGGACAGAGGTGAATTACTAGCTAGTGGCTCACCCATTGAGCTATGGATACTTAATTGAGATCATCAAGCCAAATCTGTCCTCTTCCACTCCTGAATCTCCTGCTCACAGGTTCAAACCAAGGATGGGGTTTCTACCAACTCAGAAAAAACGTGGGAACACACAAAAACGAAATGGGAAGATTGGGAAACAACCCAGGGAAGCCAAATCCATTTTTAGGAAAACGTCCTTGGACATTCGGGGGCAAAAACGGCCTCCATACAGTCCCCAAATCGTGGCTCTTCTCTCCCAAGCTACTGTATATGCAAAAATGAGTTACCAGCATGGGAAAATGCAGGGGAAAAGAGAAAAACGTGGGGGATAAAACCCCAACAAGCTCAGACTGCATGAGAGGATGAATGCCATGGGTGGAGAATGGCTTTGGGCCAATTTCATGGGGATTTTCTTTCCCAGCAAGCCAAAACTCAATTTTCCAGGTTGTTATCTTGCCGATACACGAAAAATTGACAGCCATACCTCTCCCATCCCAAGGCATTAATTGTCTCAACCAATTCTTGGAAGAATTAAATGATTGGGTGCATGAGACCAAATGGGTAGTTGAGGGTTCATGGGTTTCCTCAATGAAATGGCTTAACACCATGGCTCAAGGGTTTGGTTATTTTCCCTCCCTATTCCTTGTAAAGATCATGCCCCCATCTCTTTGTTGCATTGCGTAGCTGGTTGTGGGTTTTTCATTAAAGTTGCATATTTACATGATGTCCGATTTTACATTGTGCACCGCTAGCACAAGAACTCTATGCATCTATTCTAATTGCCGATACATAGAATGATAAATCAATGGCGGGGCCTTGGCCTTGAGCTCCTCACCATGACTAAATAACAATATTTACATCATTTACAATATTCATGCAATAGGGTCAAGCTGGGGACATTACATTCCCCTCCCCTTGGAGTAACACCGTCCTCGGTGTTCCAACACTTCGGAAATAAATACCCACTTTACATATGTCCAAAATTCACAAAATGTTGTAGGTTTGTCCTGCAATTCACCCTTTACTTTTACCTTTCACGATCAAGTCCTTTGGTTTCCTCAAACTGCTCCTGCTAGCTTTGGTCTTCCAGCTCTGCAGGTGGGCATTGCTCTAGAGCAATCCCTTTCCGTTATTCACCTTCCAGCTGATCTTCAAGTCTGAATTTCATGGATGCCATCTTTCTTGTTTTCCCAGCAACTATCTATGAGACTTATCATGGCAATTCCTGTTAGGACAAGCATAACATAATAATAGGATTAGTCAATTATTTTCCCAATTGACTTGGAACGTCCATGTTTTACTCATGAGACTCCCACACATTTCATGCTTTCCCACACACACATGAACTCTTTCATGTTCATCCTTTCACAAGAAAATAACTATTTCAGCCTTCACAATTCATTTCAAGCAATGAAACACAATTTGTTTTCATTTATGACATGCACTCGACAATCCTTTGTTTCTAAGATGCATCAGTCAAAAGAAAGAGAAGAGTAAGAGTTTTTTCCCCCTCTTAGTCTTATTCCAATCCGGAGCCACACCATCACTGGTGGTTCTATGCTCCTTGGCTTCTTTCACTTCAATGTGAATGCTGGACTTGCCCTTTATTGGCTATGACACTTTAGTGTCTAAGGTCTATCTAATACCTTTCAACTAGGGAACCCTTCCCCATTGTTGCTTACAGAACCTTTGGCTACTAGGACCCACACAGTTCCACTAGCACCATCTTTTCATTACCGCTCGTACTGAGCTCTCTTTAGGATGGTCACATGTCCCCATGCATCCTCCAGACACTTTCATAGTCCTTGCTTCCAGCAATACCTACACTCAATCATGGAGTCAATTCACATGTTTAGTGTATTTTCATAGGGTTTACCTCCAAATGAGAATTTAAGAAATCATAATTAAATCATATACACATGTATATTCATAAGCAAGAGTTGCAAGATAACCAAATACTTATCTTTATAGGATGTCTTCACTTTATCCCACGGGATCCTTCTTTGCTTTCCAAGCATTGGATTTCCCGTGGATACAACAATGAATGTTGGTCCAGCACGCAAGCTACTCCACAACCATTCGAATAGGCAATGCCAAGCCAGTACGCTGACTGGTTTTATCAATTGTTTAAGGGAATGTTTGTCCAGCACGTCGGCTGCTCCAAAACATCAAGTGGTTAATATTCCCACCAACTACCCTCTGAATTTACCAAGATTTCTATAGTTCCAACCAGTTACTCTCTGGCTTTACCAAGCATTTATAGCTCTCATCTAGTTACTCTCTGGTTTTACCAAGCATTTATAGCTCTTTCAAGGTCCTTGTTTCCTGTAATGGCCAAGGTTTCCAACAAAGAAACAACAGGGTATTAGCTTGGTTGCAATAATATTCGTACCTGAAATCTTCATTATTCCAAACAAGAATTAAATGAAAATGAATACTTATGTGTATTGTGTGTTTCCTCGCTACTCCACAAGTTTCCTTCTCTGCTTTACCAACCTTGGATCACCTGTGGGGTGGATGCTTGGCTAGCACACATGCTACTCCACAACATCATCCGAATAGGCAATGCCAAGCAAGTGCGTCGACTAGGTTTATCAGGCATCCCAAAAATCAGTATGCTAAGCCAGTACACCAACTGGGTTTATCAAGCATTTCAAACATCAGTATGCTAAGCCAATACGCCGACTGGGTTTATCAAGCATTTCAAAAATCAGTATGCTAAGCCAATACGCCGACTGGGTTTATCAAGCATTTCAAAAATCAGTATGCTAAGCCAGTACGCTGACTGGGTTTATCAAGCATTTCAAAAATTAGTATGCTAAGCCAGTACGCCGACTGGGTTTATCAAGCATACAATAACCATTTCCAAGCCAGTTCTCCGACTGGGTTTGTTAGGAAATAACACCCTTTTTACCAATACCTCCACAACCTGCAAGTAACCAATGCCAAGCCAGTACACCGACTGGGTTTATCAGGCATCCAGCAACCTTTCACCACAACTCCCAAATAACCAATGTCAAGCCAGTACGCCGACTGGGTTTATCAGGCATACAACAACCATTGCCAAGCTAGTACATCGACTGGGTTTATCAGGAAATATGAACAACATGATATGATTACATGGCTCCTTCTCTTGTGCAACCAGTGGTTCCCTCCAGGAACTCCATAGGTGACTCACTTGACTGCAGGCTAGCATGGCCCCACAATACCCACTCACACTACACAAGGATGATACCCCTTTTCTGCAACACAGCTCCTCGGGCCTATCCATCCCTTCTCGTGTCCTTTAGTGTGAGCATAGAAAGGTTACCCCTGCCCATACAGTCCTCTTGAGCACCCTTTTCTTCACTTTGCCTCTTTCGTGCAACACCAAGTTGCATTTGGGTAAGCTGTTAGCACAAGAAGGATAAGCAGGCTCATCGGTATTGTTGCCCAAAAATTGTAATCATATTTCATATCATTCACTATCAAGTATTGAAACACCAGGAATGCGTCCATTCCCTTAGGGTATAGTCAATATTGAAAACCCTAACATGACCTAGCACCAGAAAAGGTGTGCACCCCCTTTTCGATGTGCGCCATGTAGGCCCTAATCATACTCAAGCAGTTTGCAATGATATAAATAATATAGAGCACGCTCTGCATATTAACCCTAATAATTTAGACATGCATGTTCTTGTCTAGGGTCACAGAATATTCGTTCATTTTGCATATGTGTCTCACATGCCTTCTGGGCATAGCTTTACCATTTCACTTCCATGGTTTACTGACATGCGGTTTGGCTGAGGCATTATCAATGGCGTTTCACCCGAAACCCATTTCCAGAGCATGGGATCATCCCCATCTAGTTTGGCTTCTGCAGGCCATCACACATGGTCTTCCTGCAATGTGTCATCTTGGCACACTTTATGAAATAGCCAAACAGTCAGCAACATTTATTAGCAAAATTTCAAATCCAAAACATTTACAAATCTGAGATTTACAACTGTTCTTACTAACAGAACTTAGAGCTCTCAACCATGAGATTCCTTCTCATAAGCTCTAGATCAAATTTCACAGTCATATCATTCATACAACTCTGTCCTTCCACAGAGCATTCTAGCATCCCATCGATCATGATTGGTCTCTTTGTGCACTTACTATTCTGCATTCATAACAACCCATGAAATGATCCTAGAATTATCACCAATTCATCACTTCATTCATTATTTATTTTGCAACAACATATGCATCATCTCTATGCATTCATACAATGCATCACAAGATTTATAAAATCTCTTAATGCTCATCTACTTAATGCTACCTTGCATTGTTTCATGAGTACTATGCATTCAAGCATATTATGATCGAAACATGACTATCTCATATAACTTGCATTATCATAATCAGGACCACCAGTCCTCACTTGCTTTGGTTATTAAGTACATGGCATACACATGGCATGATATACATTCATATGAATGCATTGAGATTTCTAAACAGTCATAGGGTGTAAGGATCATTTCCTTCACTTACCCACACCTGACCAAGCTTGGTAGGTTAACAATCCCAATCGGTATTCAATATCACATGCAAACTAACTCAACATAGCTCAAACATAGTTGAAGAGATCTTACCAAATTCTCTTTCGACATTTATGCAATTTGGCACCAATAATCATTACCTGCATGGTTACCATTAACATCGCCTGATGTTACCTGATCAGTTGGCCTCTTACCAAGGCTGCTCAGTCCTTTTTCCAACTTTATGATCATAGATTTATTGCGCCATCCTTTCTGCATAAGGTTGTTGGCTTCATGTAACAACATCCTCAGCACATTTAGCCATGCTCTTGTTATCTTTGGTCCTACAACCAATACCAACATTAATAGTGATTATCAACCATAATCTTCTCCATCAATGGTTCATTGCATATGCAGACTTCATTATTTTACCAATATGCAATATCCCATTTATGCACAAGCATCTCCATATGCACTATGCAATGTTTGTTAAAATGCCATCTAGTGCATATACATCTATGTAATCCCTTACATTTTTAACATTTTTATGCCATATGACAAATTCATAATTATAAGTATGATAACCAACAGGGGTTTAAAGAATTCTTCCCTTTTCGATCCCTCATTGTAACATGGAATTCCTCTTCCATATCATGCAATTATAGAAATTGCCCATATCGACAACAAGATTTGTTTGTCAAAACAGCCGCTGGCACTCTTCTGCACTAAATATCTATGATATAAGTAGACCTCATTCAAACTATGGTCATGCATCATTGTTCCCTGTTGGACAAGCTTTCCAATGCCTTCCTTCATGCTCCATTCCGACATCGGGTGCGGAAACTGCATCTCTTCAAAAATGACAACTTTCACTCCAATTCTGCACATTTTACACAGTTGCATTTTGGTCCAGAATGCCAACTTTAGCCACCTGTGGAAGAAAATCTATGAGGAATCACAAATACTTATCTATCGGGCGAATTTATTCCATGTAGCAAGGAACACTCAGCAATTCACGGATTTCAATTCCGATGCACCATTCATCTTCTATGAATTTCTGGGTTTTACTGCTTTTCACTTTTCTCATTTTTCCAAAATTCCAAATTTTGGGCCAAAAATGGCTATCTCCCAAACGGTGCATTTCTAGAAAATATTCGTCTAATGGAAACTGTCCGTCTTAATGAGAATATGAAATGTCTAGTTCAGTAAAATTTTTGATTCCCACATCTAGGGTCACTTTTACTGCCCACAAGCTTTCCAAAATCCCGAAAAAGTGGCCCGGAACAGTGCTTTTTGGCCTTCTTGCTCACCCCGACTCCCCATCCTTTGGATTTTAGCTCCAAAATTCTGAACTTAACATCGTGCCTGCTTCATGGCCGCGCCTGATCAATTTCAGCTCAAACTGACCTTCCGTCAAGCCTCGGGACTCCGTCCTTCAAAAGTCACTATTATCCATTTTTTGTCAAATCGGAGTGTAATGGGCTAGGGGTCTTCACTGGTTCTTTCATGGCCTTCATCAATGGCCTCCGAGCCCCACAGGAATCATTCCATTCTGAGTTCGGATGCTCCTGCTCGGGCTGGTTCACCGAACGCTCCCGCAACTGCGGGGCAGTTCACCGAATGCTCCCGCAATTGCGGAGCAATTCAGCGAAGGCTCCTGCAGTTGCGGAGCCATTCGGCGAATGCTCCCGCAACTGCGGAGCCATTCGGTGAAGGCTTCCGTTGCGGAGCCATTCGGTGAATGCTCCCGCAATTGCGGAGCCATTCGGCGAAGGCTTCCGTTGCGGAGCCATTCGACGAATGCTTCCGCCATTTCGGAAGACTTTCCCGAACTCTCCCGCAAATTCGGAGTCGTTCGCGGAATCCTTCCGCAGTTTCGGAAGAGAAATCTTTCCGAAAACTTCATTTTGACACCGAACACTTAAAGAAATTTTTCGCTTTTTCGGAGCATTTCGCCGAATTTTTTCGCGTTGCGGGATAACTCGCGGAATCCTTCCGCAAATTTCGGAAGATAATTCCTTCCGCAAATTTCGGAAGGGAATTCTTTCCGCAAATTTCGGGGCGACTTCCCGAACTCTTCCGCATTGCGGGAAAACTCACGGAATACTTCCGCAGTTTCGGAAGACATTCGGGAATTCTTTCTGAAACAGACTTAAACAAATTTTTTTCAAAGACACTTAGGAAAAATCTGCAAACTTCCTTTCATCTCACATTCAACAATCCAACCAATGGATTCACAATTAATCTTTGTACACACAAAATACAAAATACAAAATGCATGTACACACAAAATGCATTTTGTTCCATTTAATGCATTTTAGTTTCAAATACAAAATGCATGTACACACAATGATTTATATCTTTGGGAAGGGCCCAACAGCCGTAGTGTTGAACCTAGAGCTCTGATACCATTCTGTCACGTCCCCTCCCATCATACCAGCTAGATGGAGAGGATCGTGAGGTTAAACCGGGCATCCAGCCCCATAAACTTATTGGATAAGCATTCATTTAATAGAATGAAGATATGTAGATGCATAATTATTTTTAAAACACAACGGAGGTAATATCATTTTCACCCTCACCATACATTCAGATATCCATCAAATAAATAATTGCAAGAATATACAGAAGAATACTTATCTTATAAGAAAGTAGTCCCTGAGCAACCAGCTACGCTTCTGCAACGTTCCACCCAACCGTAGGCCAGTGTGCTCCTCAATCTCTCAGCACCACTGCCACCCCCGAGCTGGGCATGATCTCCACAAGAAAAAAAAAGCGGAAAGCAGGCCCTCACATAGCCAAAGATATACCAGAATCAGCCAAGCAAATTAGCAATTGGGTTTCTCAGGCTGTTAAGAGATGGACAGAGGTGAATTACTAGCTAATGGCTCACCCATTGAGCTATGGATACTTAATTGGGCTCATCAAGCCAAATCTGTCCTCTTCCACTCCTGAATCTCCTGCTCACAGGTTGAAACCAAGGATGGGGTTTCTACCAGCTCAGAAAAAACGTGGGAACACACAAAAACGAAATGGGAAGATTGGGAAACAACCCAGGGAAGCCAAATCCGTTTTTAGGAAAACGTCCTTGGACATTCGGGGGCAAAAACCACCTCCATATAGTCCCCAAATCGTGGCTCTTCTCTCCCAAGCTACTGTATATGCAAAAACGAGTTACCAGCATGGGAAAATGCAGGGTAAAAGAGAAAAACGTGGGGGATAAAACCCCAACAAGCTCAGACTGCATGAGAGGATGAATGCCATGGGTGGAGAATGCCTTTGGGCCAATTTCGTGGGGGTTTTCTTGTCCCACAAGCCAAAACTCGATTTACCAGGTTGTTGTCTTGCCCATACACGAAAATTGACATCCATACCTCTCCCATCCCAAGGCATTAATTGTCTCAACCAATTCTTGGAAGAATTAAATGATTGGGTGCATGAGACCAAATGGGTAGTTGAGGGTTCATGGGTTTCCTCAATGAAATGGCTTAACACCATGGCTCAAGGGTTTGGTTATTTTCCCTCCCTATTCCTTGTAAAGATCATGCCCCCATGTCTTTGTTGCATTGCGTAGCTGGTTGTGGGTTTTTCATTAAAGTTGCATATTTACATGATGTCCGATTTTACATTGTGCACCGCTAGCACAAGAACACTATGCATCTATTCTAATTTCCGATACATATGACGATAAATCAATGGCGGGGCCTTGGCCTTGAGCTCCTCACCATGACTAAATAACAATATTTACATCATTTACAATATTCATGCAATAGGGTCAAGCTGGGGACATTACATTCATAATTTATCCCTTCTTTTTGGGAGAAGCCACGAGCCACAAACCTTGCCCTTTATTTCTCTATGCTACCATCTATAGCATGCTTGATCTTGTAGATCCACTTGGAAGTCACAACAGACTTCCCTTCTGGTCTTGGGACCACATCCCAAACATTATTCTTCATGATCGACTGATATTCCTCGACCATGGCATCGTTCCATTCTTTATTTTCTGCGGCTTCTTCATAACTGGAAGGTTCTTTGTTCATTATGTCACATAGTAAGGAAACATAGCTAGTGTGTGACCTTGCCATTTTCCTTTATCCGTGTTCTTCTTCTGGAATACCATATCTTTCTACATCTTGGATGGGCTCTCTAGCCCATGTTGGTTTCCTCTTGTGAGAGTTCTTCTCACGTGGTGGATCTATAAGTTCTTGTGGACCTTCTATTTCACGATCTTCTTCTGGAATCGCTTTGTTCATGGTGGCGTCTTGTGTCCTGGGTACTCTTTGTTCTTCATTGTCTTCAACAGGTGTCTTCCTCGATTTGATGTATGCTAAGTTTTCATCAAAAGTCACATCCCTACTGATGTCAATCTTCTTGAACCCTTGAAAGTAGATTCTGTATGCCTTTGAGCTTTCACTGTAACCCACAAATATACCCTTCTTTCCTGAAGGATCTAGATTTGTCCTCTTTTCTTTTGGAATGTGTGTGTATACTGGATAGCCAAATATCCTGAGATGGCTAACTTCTGATTTCTTACCAGAGAAAACTGCTTATGGTATCTTGTTTTCAAGTATCTTGTGTGGTGTTCTGTTTTGAACATATACAGTTGTCCTTGCTGCTTCTTCCCATAGATGCATGGGTAGATCTTGGTCATGAAGCATTTCCCGTGCTGCTTCGATGATAGTTCTATTCTTCCTTTCTCCAAATCCATTCTGTTATGGATTGTATGGAGTGGTCAACTCCCTCTTAATCCCTGAATCATTGCATAACTTCTTAAAGTCCCCTAAAGTGAATTCTCCGCCATTGTCAAATCTAAAGGTCTTGATCTTCTTATCAGTTTGGTTTTCTATCAAGGCTTTGAATTCCTTGAACTTATCAAACACTTCATATTTATTTTTCAAGAAATAAACCCATGTCTTCCTAGAGAAATCATCAATGAAAGAAACATAATATACATACCCACTCAGAGAACTAGATGACATCGGACCGCATATATCGGAGTGGATAATCTCCAAGATTCCTTTTGCCTTGCTTTCACTACTTGGAAATGCCTTCTTTGTGTTCTTTCCTTTTGCACATCCTTTGTAAATACCTTCATGCTTTGACTGGATTTCAGGAAGACCTTCTACTACTTTGTTTGCAATTGGTAGTGTTCTATAGTCCACATGTGCAAGCCTTCTATGCCAAAGTTCACTTGGCTCCATGGATTCATGTACCATGGCATGTTCAGGTTGTCCTTTCAATTTGTACAATCCTCCCTCTTTCTCTCCAATCACTATTGCATCAAATATGGTCTTACCTTTTGGCCACATAAGTACTTGGCCATCCACAAATGCAACCCTCATCCCTTTTGCATCCAAAGATGATATGGAGAGAATATTCTTCTTAAGTCAAGGTACATATAGAACATCTTGCATTTTTAAAGACTTCCCAGAGTCTAATTTATAGGAGGCTTCACCACTTCCTTTTATTGGGTATTTATATTCATCCCCAAGTCTCACCTTATGAGGTGACTCATGTTCAGATAGGTCCATAAGAGATTCTTTAAATCTCGTCATATGTTTGGAATCCCCACTATTAATAATCCAATCATTACACCCATGTGTACCAGTACATGTGAGAGCAGAGATCAGAACATACTCTTCGTCACTTGAAGAGCCATCACTTTCCACTCTAGGATTCTTCTTGGGAGGTTCATCATCTTCTGTAGCATGAGCATGATACCTCTTCTTGGTCTTCTTGTTGTTTTCGTTGATAAGTACTTTCTTATTCTTGGGACGATCTTGATAAAAGTGTCTCTTCTCATCACATGTGAAGCATCTCATATCTTTCTTATCCCTTTCATGGTGGTGAGAAGATTTCTTGTGATGTGGTTTCTCCCCCTGTATTGGATAAAACTCACTATGGCTTGGGAATACCACAACAGATAGATGATTATCAGAAACCAACTCAATTCTTAAAACAATGCTATTATGAATGATAATGTTAAGATAATGGAGAAATGTAACCAACCTTGATCCAAACGTTTGAAGTAGATCCCCGTTGGAGATTTCAATCCATGCACTTGAAATCTGCAAATTAGTCTTGACAGCCAATATCCAACAAGTACATATAATATATAAATGATATTAACATTATCAATAAAAATGGTCCATAATATCACAAGCAAATGTAACCCAATGTATAATAAACAACATTTACAACATGATGGACGAGAATATGAGTATTTCTATTAATGAACAAGAAGAAGTACAAAGTGATACGACCTCTTGCTGGCAACCAATCTGAACCAAGATCTATATGAATCCACTTGTGCCTCCACCACTTCAATCCTCCATGAATGGAAAACTCAAACTAGAAAGGAGTTTGGAAGGTGAACATAAGGGGTTCACAACTACAAGGATCAATGAGTGCAGACTCAAGATAGGGCAAAAATACACTAGAGTTCTCTTACTATTCTCTTCTTTTTTCCCGTCCATAAGCCATATGTGCTCAATATATAGTCCTCTCAAAGGTAGGTGAAAGGACACATCGAGGCCTTACTCGGGCAGATGGAGAGCCAAAGGTCACCCAATGACCGCTTTTTGGGAGTAAAAAGTAATAAATTAGTGATTTTTACCATTTTACGTGATACCCATGGGTTATAGTGATGCAACTTGTGGGTACGCATGCTATAATGATGCAACATGCGGGTAGGAATAAAAATAGGAAAAATAGTGTCTCAAGGATATAAGTGGATCTGAGTCACTGAAATGGAGCCTACAAGCCAAAGAATGTTGATGCTCATAGGGTGGAAGATTACGATGTAACAGATGCCCCCTAATGTGTGAGGTCAGAGACTGATGCTACGATGGCCAAAATATATTATAAAACTCAGAAGTGGAGTGATGGAGACATAAGTGGAAAGAGCAGGGCACTCGTCATAATACAATAGTATCTCTAAATACATGTCGGTATAGTACAGCTATCTGATACATATGGCCATGAATAGGCAGTACATAGTGAATACATGTCATAAGTGATCATAGCCATGATCCCTCTACAGTAAGATATGGTCTCCTACTGAAAAGGAAACAACCGGTGCAAACTGGAGGTACAAACTGCTGAAATTTGAGAGGTGATATCTCAGATGTAAAGTCAAAGTCATATGTAGCATACTGAATGCCACAATCGCCTGGGGTCATTTACACAAGTCTTCGACGGTGCAAGTCCCATCAAGTGAATAAAGGAGTTGGGGTCGAACCTGATGAGACATTGTCTGATTACTAGTCAATGATGTATATCGTTAACAGATGCGAGATGACCCATCAATAATGAAAATGGGCATCAAGGAACAGAGCACAATCATCAGAGTGGGAATAAATGGGTTGAAGTCGAACACTAGAATGAATCCATCGATCAGGGGACATTGATGTATTCCCAAAACTGTCGATGGTGAGAGAACCTGCCACTAATGACTGCAAGCATTAAGGTACTCAACCGAACTCTAAGCCTCAAGTCCCGAAATAAATGGGTTGAAGTCAACGGAACAAGACTCGCTGGAAGGAGGGCATTAACGCATCCCCTATCGTTCAGCAAGAGGTACCAGCAATGCTGAAAGATTTGGAAGATCTTGGGTGAAACGGACTGACTCAATCAGGATGGCCGACATGCAATAGTCAAGAGATCTGAGGAGTGGCTGACACTGGTTTCAGGACTTCCTTTGAACAAGAGCATGAGCAGATGGATAGATTCAGGCATCATAGACTTGACATAAACTGTGTAATGCGGGAGGCATCAAAAAAGGTCTCCATAATGACTGGAAGCTTAACCAATCGGTGGAGTAAACTGAGAAACAAGTACAGCTCCTAAGGCCCAACTATAGTCCCGACTCATAATGTATGGAGTGGAATGAATGCTCTGTTCAAAGGCGACACAACAGCTGCCAACAAGAAATAGTGACCATAATCCCATCTGGATTTTTGGAATATTTGATTTTTTTTGGTCTTTTTCATATTTGGGAAAAGCTTGAAAAAGAATAAAATTGCTTATAGTACAACAAGTGAGGGAACGAGTGTCAAATAGCTAGTAGACTAGTCCCATGCAGTGGAACATACCTATGCTCAATGCAAGAAGGTGCGTGCAGGACGTGGATACTTATGGGTATGTTCCCTCAGGGTCAAAAGGTCATCAAATTGTGAAGGGTAAATATATAAGCTCTGTAGGGCTCGACAGGGAAAAGTGCTCAAGCACCAGGCTAACAACTGAGTAAGCGAGAGCCAGCATAAGGCTCAAGCGGCAAGCAGGATGAGGCAATGCAATCACAACTTGAGATAAAAGGGAAGTCCTTTTTCGTAAAGTTAGTCTCCTCACCCGAAAAAGTGTAAAACAATGAGAGAAGAACTCTTCTAGTCACGTATGACTAGAGTATACTTTTTTTGTAATTAATCCACAAAGGTCCGGAAAAGGGGTAAACTTATACCTAAGTGGATGTTGCTTCAAATCCTTTAATGAGTCTGAAATAACAAGTATACTCGGCAATCTTGTTTGATTTTGAAAAATTCTAACAAGGGCTTAAAGAAGACTTTATAAAAATCTTTTCCCTAAAGGTTTAACGAGCCCAGAAAAGTAAAATCGTGACCTCCTTACTGTTTTTAACGAGCTCAAAGGAGATATGGAAGAATGCTCGTAATGAGAGCAGACGAGTGTCAGGGACATGCGAGACTAGTTCCAAGCGCATGGGACAAAGCAATGCATAATGCAAGGAACATGAGCAAGATAAGGATTCTCAAGGGGTGTCTGCAAATTCGGATATTAATAGGTTCAAATGCATCATAACAATGGGGAGGCCTAAACCTATATGCAAGGTTCTGAATATGCCTGCCATGACCGAAGCAAATGTTGAAAAGGACTGGTAACCAAGTATAAGTCCAGCTAAGAATCCTGTCTCCAAGAAACATAAGTACCAAGATCATCTCTAAAACGTATGTAAAGAAAAATCTGATACAAGTCACTGTGGTAGAAACATTTTCAACTTCACTATTGTTAACCTCAGACATAACGCAGGTAGAGCTAACCACTGAAGGTGCCATAGTACCAATACCTGAGGGATCAAAATGATCATGTTCAAAATGAAGAGCAAAGCTGAAGGATGTGAAGGAATCTATAGTGGCAAATTCATCATCACAAAAGTTGGAAATTCTAGAAGTAGAATCGAACTCATTAGGATCACCGATTTGCGGATCTATAGGAGAGTCTAAAGACTCGTCACTAGGGAAATAAGACTTTAATGTCAAACCGAGGCTAGACAAAACTATGCCTGGATCAAAATGTATGGCAGACTGTATTCTAGACTCATCTTGTTCAATAATATCAAGGGTAGGAGGGGAATGAGATCTATGATAAAGATCCCATACGGCTTGTCATCACCACTCATGGCCTCAATAAAAACTTCATATGAAGGTAAAATACCATCGAGGAAACCATGTGAACAAGATAGATCAACTGCACACATGGGAAGCATAATAGGATCTTCCTCTATTGTCCATGAAGAAGAGAGATCCGAATCTGCAATGGCTAGTTGAACATGATGAGCAATCTTGACTGCAGACAAGGGCATATCAATCCCAATGTGTGAAACGTCTCCAGACGGGGAACTCGTGGAAGGTGGATCCCATAGATCACTAAAGTATGATGTCCGGAAAAGTACATGATTCAACGAGGAAGTATCATCATTGGAGATGGTTCCTATGAAGGAGATTGGTGCAGGAAGGTCGAAAGATCCCATCAATGAAGGATACATTCCAACATCCATGTTCCCAGTTGCCGATTGAGAATGAATAACCTACGGGACTATGGATCCCTTGGATGCTGTGGAAGAGGATTTAACGTAATATAGCTTATCAATGGTCACAATATTGCTTTCGTGGGGAAAGCAGATAACTCTGAATACATTAGACGCGAAAACTTTCATGACATACATCCAATTCCGACCCAGTAAAAGGTTGTAGTCGATGGGCACATCAACCACTTCGAATTCAATAGGCATAGACTTACGTCCCAACGAGACAACAAGGGAAGGGATAATTGTAAGTTTTAAACCTTAACAGTGAATTACAAACTTATATTGATTCTTAAGCATTAACATAAAATACACAATGGCACACACATTACACAGAGATTTTCACCTGGAAACCCTTAACCGGGAAAAAACCAGCAAAACTTAGACCTGCACCGCTCCTTTTCATTATATGTTTTACAATATATGGTATTCCGCAGCATCTAAAACCCTAACTCATTTACCCGAAATTAGGTTACAACCCTAATCCCTTTTACCAGGATTAGATAGAGTAGAATGGGTCGAAAATCGCAAAAAACCAAAAAGCAACCCAAAAAATTCTCAGCATAGAGTACAAATTAGATAGAGTACTACTGGGCATGGGATTGTGTTGTACACGCAATGACCATGTGAAGAGATATAACATACCAAACATTCTCCCACTTGTTGTTCTCTTCCTTACTTGCATGGGTAGCTGCCATGTATTCAGCTTATATAGTTGAGAGTGCAACTACAACTTGTCTTCTACTCATCCAACTGATTGCTCCTCCAAATAGATTAAAAACGTAGCCACTTGTAGATCTTCTGTGATCAAGGTCTCCAGCCCAGTCAGCATCAGCAAATCCTTGTATATCTATCTCTCTGTTTAGACCGGGTCTTCCTTGGTAGCAGATTGCAAAATCTGTAGTGCCATGCAAATACCTGAAGACCCTCTTTACTGCAGTCCAATGTTCCTTTCCTGGTTTTGACATGTATCTACTCAAAACTCCCACTCCATGGGCTATATCTGGTCTAGTACAGACCATGGCATACATCAGACTGCCAACTACACTAGCATAGGGAACATGAGACATGTTCTCTACCTCTTCTTGTGTCGTGGGACATTGTTCTGCAGATAACCTTACACCTACAGGAATGGGCACCTTCACTGGTTTGCTTTCCTGCATATTAAATCTCTTCAATATCGTTTCAACATATTTCCTCTGATTTAACCAAAGTTTCCTGTTTTCACGATCTCTTTTTATTTCCATGCCCAAAATAAAATTTGCAACACCAAGATCTTTCATCTCAAATTCAGATGATAGCTGATTTTTGACATCCTTGATGATTTCCTTGTTGTTTCCAATTAGCAACATATCATCAACATACAATATTACATAAATAAAATCATCACCAGTTAGCTTAAAATAAACACAATGATCAGCTTTGCTTCTTGAGAAACCAAGTCCCAATATATAGGTATCAAATTTTTGATACCACATTCTTGGAGATTGTTTCAATCCATAGAGATATTTTTTCAGCTTACAAACAAGCTCCTTTCTTCCTTTCACCACAAACTGTTCTGGTTTCTTCATATAGATCTCTTTATTAATATTTCCATGTAGGAAAGCCGTCTTTACATCCATCTGTTCTAATTCAAGGTCAAAAGCAGCAGAAATAGATAGAAGAAATCTAATAGAAGTCAATTTTGCAACAGGTGAAAAAATCTCACCAAAATCGATGCATTCAATTTGGGAATAACCTTTCGCTACTAGTCGAGCCTTGTACTTCTCCACTTTACCTGTTGCATTTAACTTCTTCTCGAATACCCATTTGCTTCCAATAGGTTTTCTTCCTTCTGGCAACTCAACCAGATCCCATGCCTCATTTTTGTCCAAGGCATCCATTTCTTCTATCATGGCCTTCTTCCATAGTTTACTATCTTTTGAATCCATTCCCTCTTTAGCAGTTCTAGGATCATCATCAGTAATAGATAACACAAAATTAGAATGAAAATCAAGGGGACTATACCTTTCAACTTGCCTTCTTACTCGGTCAGATCTCCTCAATACCGGAGTCTGTGGATCCGCCTCTTCATCTGATTCAGACGATTCTACCTCCTCATCTGATTCAGACGAATCTAGTTCCTCAAAAGAGTCACCTCTTTCATCCTTCATATCAAAGTGTAGCTTCTCTGAATCCTTTTCCTTTGGTACATCCTCAATCTTGGAAGTTCTTTCAACTTCTCTGAAGATCACATCTCGACTGTAAACTGTTTTCCTTTTTACTAGGTTCCACAGCTTGTAACCTTTCACTCCATCCTTGTAACCAATGAACATACATTTTTCCGCTTTATTATCCAACTTGCTCCTTTTCTCCTTTGGAACATGTACAAAAGAATCACACCCAAACATTCTGAGATGAGAGAGAGAGGGTTTCTTACGAGTCCAAACCTCATGAGGTGTCTTGTCAACCAACGCTGATGTGGGTGTCCTATTCACTAAGTAACACGCAGTGTCAACAACTTCTGCCTAGAATTGTTGTGTTAGCCCTGCACCACTGAGCATACACCTTGCCTTTTCCATTAATGTCCTATTCATCCTTTCTGCAACCCCATTTTGTTGAGGTGTGTATGGAGTAGTCTTTTGCCTTGCTATTCCACACGTTTTACAGAACTCCTCAAATTCACTTTCACAGAATTCTCCACCGTTATCTGTTCTGAGTACTTTTATTTTCTTTTCAGTTTGATTCTCTACAAGAGCCTTAAATTCTTTGAATCTTTTAAAAACCTCAGATTTCTTACGCAAGAAATAAATCCAAGTTTTCCTTGAGAAATCATCTATAAATGAAACATAATACACAGATTTACCAAGTGATGGAACAGGCACAGGTCCAAAAACATCACTGTGTATTAACTCTAAGATTCCTTTAGCTCTTACAACACCAGAAGAGAATCTTACCCGATTCTATTTACCATATAAGCAATGTTCACATAAATCAAAATCTAATGTGAAATCAGACATGCCTTCAGCCATACTTTTACCTTGTAATAGTCGAAGACCCTTCTCTCCAATATGTCCCAGCCTTCGATGCCATAGCGATGTCTTCTCACTAGAGACAGTAAGGACTCTGTCTCCTTCATTTTTACCCTCAGGAACAATAGTACTGTTACATCCATTTTTGAAGGTGCTTCCCAACAACTTGTATAGAGTTCCAATCCGAACTCCCCTCATCAGCACCAGTGATTCTCGAACCATCTTGCATGTGTTCTTTTCAAATAAAGTTTCCACACCTGCATCATCCATTTTACTTACAGATATAAGGTTTCTAGCCAGCTTTGGAATGTGCAGAACCCCGGGAAGAGTTTTAACCCTTCCATCTTTGAGCATTAGCCTGATCTTTCCTCGACCTATTATTTTCACCACCGAGTTGTCTCCCAGAAATACATCTCCTCCATCATACTTTTCGTATCCAGAAAACCACTCCCTATGAGGAATCATATGATAATACGCACCTGAGTCAATCAACCACGAATCATGCTCTGCATGTGTACTTGAAGATGCCAGATACACATCTCCTCCTTCCTCTATAGATTCTTTCCCATCTGCGGATGGAGCATCATTAGGTCCTCTGCTTTTATCAGTATTTTTGGATTTACAATCCTTCTTGTAATGCCCAGCTTTTCCACACTTCCAGCATTTTCTTACAGAAGGTCCTGGAGATTTAGATCTCCCTCTAGATTTAGATCTACCACCTTAAGACTTATTTTTAGATCTGTCTCCAAGGAGACCTCTCACAAATAAGGCATCCTTGGTTGAACTATCTATGGATCTCCACCTCATTTCCTCCGATAGCAAGGATGCAACCACATCATCGAAGTTTAGCGTGGTTGCATTACTCCCAATAGCTATAACCATATTATACCATGAATGGGGCAAAGAGCACAACAGACTAATACATTTTTCATCATCAGCAATTGTAATACCAACAAATGTCAACTAACTTACCAGAGTATTCAAGGTGTTTAGATGCTCTGACACAGAGTCTCCATCAGTCATCGTCAGAAGGTACAATTTCTTTCGCAGAAATAACTTATTTACCAGGGACTTTGACTGATACAGATTTCCCAGTTTATCCCATAGCTTCTTTGCACTGTCTTCTCCAGATACGTTCATCAATACTGAATCTGCGAGGCAAAGACGAATGGTGCTCCTTGCTTTTCTTTCCAGCTTTTCCCATTCTTCTTTTACTGCACCAGTGGGCATGGTACCTGGATCTACAACGATCCATTGTTCTCTATCTACTAGAAGATATTCCATTTTGATCTTCCATAGCTCAAAGCTATGGCCATTAAATTTCTCAATCTCGAATCCAATCTTAACAGTGAAGTACAAACTTATATTGATTCTTAAGCATTAACAGAAAATACACAATGGCACACACATTACACAGAGATTTTCACCTGGAAACCCTTAACCGGGAAAAAACCAACAAAACTTAGAACCGCACCGCTCCTTTTCATTATATGTTTTACACTATACGGTATTCCACAACATCTAAAACCCTAATTCGTTTACCCGAAATTAGGTTACAACCCTAATCCCTTTTACCGGGATTATATAGAGCACAATGGGTCGAAAATCGCAAAAAACCAAAAAGCAACCTAAAAAATTCTCAGCATAGAGTACAAATTAGATAGAGTACTACTGGGCATGGGATTGTGTTGTACACGCAGCGACCATGTGAAGAGATATAACATACCCAACATTCTCCCACTTGTTTTTCTCTTCACATACAGGAGAAATTTATGACTTCAACAATTCAGGGCAACAATGCCCATGTTCTCTTTACACCAAGAGAACTTCTGAGTACTCACAGACTTTGTCAAAGAGTCTGCAACATTTACCAAAGTGTCAACCTTCTCTAGCAACACTTTGTTTTGTTCAACCATGTCTCTGACGAAATGGTACTGCACATCAATGTGCTTTGTCCTCGAGTGACAAGCAGGGTTCTTTGCCAGAAATATTGCACTTGAGCTATCACAGCCAATCTTTACTGCATTCTGAACAAAACCAATACCTGAACACAATCTTTGCAACCATACAGCTTCCTTACTTGCATGGGTAGCTGCCATGTATTCAGCTTCTGTGTTGAGAGTGCAACTACAACTTGTCTTCTACTCATCCAACTGATTGCTCCTCCAAATAGATTAAAAACGTAGCCACTTGTAGATCTTCTATGATCAAGATCTCCAGCTCAGTCAGCATCAGCAAATCCTTGTATATCTATCTCTCTGTTTAGACCGGGTCTTCCTTGGTAGTAGATTGCAAAATCTGTAGTGCCATGCATCTACTCAAAACTCCCACTGCATGGGCTATATCTGGTCTAGTACAGACCATGGAATACATCAGACTGCCAACTGCACTAGCATAGGGAACATGAGACATGTTCTCTACCTCTTCTTGTGTCGTGGGACATTGTTCTGCAGATAGCCTTACACCTACAGGAATGGGCACCTTCACTGGTTTGCTTTCCTGCATATTAAATCTCTTCAATATCGTTTCAACATATTTTCTCTAATTTAACCAGAGTTTCCTGTTTTTACGATCTCTTTTTATTTCCATGCCCAAAATAAAATTTGCAGCACCAAGATCTTTCATCTCAAATTCAGATGACAGCTGATTTTTGACATCGTTGATGATTTCCTTGTTGTTTCCAATTAGCAACATATCATCAACATACAATATTACATAAATAAAATCATCACCAGTTAGCTTAAAATAAACACAATGATCAGCTTTGCTTCTTGAGAAACCAAGTCCTAGTATATAGGTATCAAATTTTTGATACCACTTTCTTGGAGATTGTTTCAATCCATAGAGAGATTTTTTCAGCTTACAAACAAGCTCCTTTCTTCCTTTCACCACAAACCGTTCTGGTTGATTCATATAGATCTCTTCATTCAGATTTCCATGTAGGAAAGCCGTCTTTACTTCCATCTGTTCTACTTCAAGGTCAAAAGCAGCAGAAATAGATAGAAGAAATCTAATAGAAGTCAATTTTGCAACAGGTGAAAAAATCTCACCAAAATCGATGCATTCAATTTGGGAATAACCTTTCGCTACTAGTCGAGCCTTGTACTTCTCCACTTTACCTGCTGCATTTAACTTCTTCTCGAATACCCATTTGCTTCCAATAGGTTTTCTTCCTTCTGGCAACTCAACCAGATCCCATGCCTCATTTTTGTCCAAGGCATCCATTTCTTCTATCATGGCCTTCTTCCATAGTTTACTATCTTCTGAATCCATTCCCTCTTTAGCAGTTCTAGGATCATCATCAGTAATAGATAACACAAAATTAGAATGAAAATCAAGGGGACTATACCTTTCAACTTGCCTTCTTACTCGGTCAGATCTCCTCAATACAGGAGTCTGTCGATCCGCCTCTTCATCTGATTCAGACGATTCTGCCTCCTCATCTGATTCAGACGAATCTAGTTCCTCAAAAGAGTCACCTCTTTCATCCTTCATATCAAAGTGTAGCTTCTCTGAATCCTTTTCCTTTGGTACATCCTCAATCTTGGAAGTTCTTTCAACTTCTCTGAAGATCACATCTCGACTGTAAACTGTTTTCCTTTTTACACGGTTCCACAGCTTGTAACCTTTCACTCCATCCTTGTAACCAATGAACATACATTTTTCCGCTTTATTATCCAACTTGCTCCTTTTCTCCTTTGGAACATGTACAAAATCATCACACCCAAACACTCTGAGATGAGAGAGAGAGGGTTTCTTACGAGTCCAAACCTCATGAGGTGTCTTGTCAACCAACGCTGATGTGGGTGTCCTATTCACTAAGTAACACGCAGTGTCAACAGCTTCTGCCTAGAATTGTTGTGTCAGCCCTGCACCACTGAGCATACTCCTTGCCTTTTCCATCAATGTCCTGTTCATCCTTTCTGCAACCCCATTCTGTTGAGGTGTGTATGGAGTAGTCTTTTGCCTTGCTATTCCACACGTTTTACAGAACTCCTCAAATTCACTTTCATAGAATTCTCCACCGTTATCTGTTCTGGGTACTTTTATTTTATTTTCTTTTCAGTTTGATTCTCTACAAGAGCCTTAAATTCTTTGAATCTTTTAAAAACCTCAGATTTCTTACGCAAGAAATAAATCCAAGTTTTCCTTGAGAAATCATCTATAAATGAAACATAATACACAGATTTACCAAGTGATGGAACAGGCACAGGTCCAAAAACATCACTGTGTATTAACTCTAAGATTCCTTTAGCTCTTACAGCACCAGAAGGGAATATTACCTGATTATGTTTACCATATAAGCAATGTTCACATAAATCAAAATCTAATGTGAAATCAGACATGCCTTCAGCCATACTTTTACCTTGTAATAGTCGAATACCCTTCTCTCCAATATGTCCCAGCCTTCGATGCCATAGCGATGTCTTCTCACTAGAGACAGTAAGGACTCTGTCTCCTTCATTTTTACCCTCACGAACAATAGTACTGTTACATCCATTTTTGAAGGTGCTTCCCAACAACTTGTATAGAGTTCCAATCCGAACTCCCCTCATCAGCACCAGTGATTCTCGAACCATCTTGCATGTGTTCTTTTCAAATAATGTTTTCACACCTGCATCATCCATTTTACTTACAGATATAAGGTTTCTAGCCAGCTTTGGAATGTGCAGAACCCCGGGAAGAGTTTTAACCCTTCCATCTTTGAGCATTAGCCTGATCTTTCCTCGACCTATGATTTTCACCACCGATTTGTCTCCCAGAAATACATCTCCTCCATCATACTTTTCGTATTCAGAAAACCACTCCCTGTGAGGAGTCATATGATAAGACGCACCTGAGTCAATCAACCACGAATCATGCTCTGCATGTGTACTTGAAGATGCCAGATACACATCTCCTCCTTCCTCTGTAGATTCTTTCCCATCTGCGGATGGAGCATCATTAGGTCCTCTGCTTTTATCAGTATTTTTGGATTTACAATCCTTCTTGTAATGCCCAGCTTTTCCGCACTTCCAGCATTTTCTTACAGAAGGTCCTGGAGATTTAGATCTCCCTCTAGATTTAGATCTACCACCTTACGACTTATTTTTAGATCTGTCTCCAAGGCAACCTCTTACAAATAAGGCATCCTTGGTTGAACTATCTATGGATCTCCGCCTCATTTCCTTCGATAACAGGGATGCAACCACATCATCGAAGTTTAGCGTGGTTGCATTACTCCCAATAGCTATAACCAGATTATCCCATGAATCTGGCAAAGAGCACAACAGACTAATACATTTTTCATCATCAGCAATTGTAATACCAACAGATGTCAACTGACTTTCCAGAGTATTGAAGGCATTTAGATGCTCTAACACACAGTCTCCATCAGTCATCCTCAGAAGGTACAATTTCTTTCACAGAAATAACTTATTTACCAGGGACTTTGACTGATACAGATTTTCCAGTTTATCCCATAGATTCTTTGCACTGTCTTCTCTAGATACATTCACTAATACTGAATCTGCGAGGCAAAGACAAATGGTGCTCCTTGCTTTTCTTTCCAGCTTTTCCCATTCTTCTTTTACTGCACCAGTGGGCATGGTACCTGGATCTACAGCGATCCATTGTTCTCTATCTACCAAAAGATATTCCATTTTGAGCTTCTAGAGCTCAAAGCTCTGGCCATTAAATTTCTCAATCTCGAATCTAGAACTGCTCGCCATTATTTTAAAGAAAAATAAATCACCGCTACAAAGCTCCCACTGAAATAAATCGAGCCAAACCCTTGGAAACAAAGGCGTCCCTCTGAACCCAAAAAATGCTTTGATACCAAATGTAAGTTTTAAACCTTAACAGTGAAGTACAAACTTATATTGATTCTTAAGCATTAACAGAAAATACACAATGGCACACACATTACACAGAGATTTTCACCTGGAAACCCTTAACCGGGAAAAAACCAGCAAAACTTAGAGCCGCACTGCTCCTTTTCATTATATGTTTTACAATATATGGTATTCCGCAGCATCTAAAACCCTAATTCGTTTACCCGAAATTAGGTTACAACCCTAATCCCTTTTACCGGGATTAGATAGAGTACAATGGGTTGAAAATCGCGAAAAAGCAAAAAGCAACCCAAACATTTTGCGCTCCGCGCGGACTCCGGGGTCCTAGCGGCCCTCTCCGTGGCATTTCGGAACCTAACGGTCCGGAACGAAGGGGGTGGGCCCTGTGAAGAGATATAACATACCCAACAATAATTCCATGTGAAGAGATATAACATACCCAACAATAATTCCATGTGGCTTAAAACATCTACCGTCAAATGCAGTGAGTGTAGTTCTAGATGCGAGCAGAGGAGAAGAGCCAAGAGCTTTCCAACAAGCTAACGACATTACTGACGCAAAGGCACCTTCATCAACCATAGTACGTTTGATGAAGCTCTTAAGGCAAACCTCCTGGATTTGAAAATCCATGTGGTAAGGTAATCGAGGTTGGACATCAGTAGTATCGAACATGATAACACTAGGATTTCCTCCATCCTGAACTCCTAACACACTCAAAAGGGCATGCTTCTGAGAAGGATAGGCTTGCAAAACTTCAAGAGCCGACATGGCACACGGATTTTGGCCCAAATCTTCTACGATGGAGTAGTTCTGGGCAGCTCGAGCATTAGGATTATGCGTAGAGCGCTTGAGAACACCTTTCAATATCCGCGACATAATGGAGGGCTTCTCGATATGCAAGGAATTGTCAAGAGGAGGGGGAGGCTCACTCCCCAAATTAGGTTGTGGTGCACCATAATCCCACTGATGAGTAGCAACACAAACCTCTGACTGAACCATATTCACACATCCATAACCACTAGTATTGGAAGAAGACGTTGCCATTTCATTAGTACCATAACCAGTGGTGGGAGCATGCGAAGCCATGTTTTGATGATGAGGAAGGGGATCCTTCAACACAGCTGGGCTCTGTGCCAAATGCTTCGATACTTCTTCAATTCGAGGACATAAGTGAGTAAGATGATCCTCCCCACAAAGCTTGCAAGGGAATTTCACCTTACGCCTAGGTTTACGATCCTCGCCAGCATTACCACCTTCCCGAGGAGGGTTGGCATTCTCTTTACGAGAAGTATTATGATTACTATTGTTATTACTTCCATTGTTTCCACCCCTACGCTTATTTCTCCCCTTTTTCTTACCACCAGGTTGCTGGTTACCCGACAGTTTTGTTGATTGCAAATTGTGTACATCAGACGATGGAGTGGAAGTGGACAAGGTGTGAACCTGTCCAAAAGTAGACTGGTTTAGCGACAAATGTTGCATTTGATTAGCTACCAAGTCTATAGGGCGAGTGCATGCAGAACCCACGATTCCATCGGCATGTGGTCCAGGCGTGGGCTCATGTCTTGTTCTAGGTGCATCAAGAATAATGTCATACAAAATGCCAGACTGAGAATAAAGTAGATCTAACTGCTGGACTTTCAAGATGGTTTGTTCCTCAGTCACAATTCCGAATATCGAAACATCCTTAGCAATGTATGGGAGTAGAGACTTGAGGAGCCATTCCAATAGGAACTCTGGAGGAATGTTGGCTTTCACTAATCTCTTCCGTCGACGCCACTCTTGAACGTGGTCAGAAATATGTGTGGCCTTATTCTGATGGAAGGTGGACAACAACTCAATACTAGTATCATAATGAACCGGTAACTGGAAATGGTCTAAGAAAACCAAAGCAATCTCGTTGAATCCCCTATAGGTGTTTCCAGGAAACTCCACATACCACTTCTCGGCTGCCCCATGAGGGTGTGTTGAAATAGTCGTAATCGAATGGAATTATGATTCAAAGAGTTGGAGGAGCACCAAAGGTGAAACGTCGTGACATGATCTCCCGGGTCCTCACCACCTTTCCCCTCAAACTTTGGAATGTCTAAAGGGATCTTGATAGGGACCGGGGGCCAAGTAAGGTCATGACACACAGTATCATTCGTGAGCTTTGAAAGATCCGGGAGATTCAATCATGCAAGGAACGGGAGCTCCGGCTGGAAAGCTTGATTATAAGCCCCCATAAAAGGTTGGTTAAATGGAACCGTGTTATAAGATGGACCAAAATCTTGACCATGAGGATTAAACTACTGATAATGAGGACCTGACGGACCATAAGCTTTCCCATGGCCATAGGATTGATAACCTCCTCCTGCCTACCCCATTTGAGAGTAAGCAAGTATATGCGTGTTTTGGGCACCATATTGGGGTGGTGGGTGATACTGGTGGCCAGCACCGACTGTGTTGTAGTAAGGGTTGCCACCATGAGTATGGGGCATGTATGTACTATTCATAGTGGGAACCGTGTTGTAATGACCGTAATAGTATGGTATGTTCCCTCCCCCAGCATTAGGATTAGCTTGAGCAGTCATGTGGTGACCAAAAGCATGAGAAGTATTCCCAGCCCCAACATTGGTGTTACTAGTAGCAGGGATGGTGGCGTGATGTCCATGTGGATAGGATATATTCCCACCCCCTACATTAGAATTACTAGTGGCAGTAGTGGACGCAAAAGTATGCGGTATATGTCCACCCCCATGGTTGGGAGGAACATTAACATCCGTAAAAGTAGTCCTGGGTTGACGAGTAGCGGCACGTGTATTAGGATATGGATGGCGAGTCGTGTTTCGAACAACATTCCTATTAGGTTGGGAAATCCTAGGAGGTGGTCATCTTCCAATATTAGCATTATTAGGAGGAACATGACCAGTCCCCATACTATGTGTGTGGGTGGACAACGTAGTGCGCCCAGTGGGTATAGTATGGCTAACACCATGACTGGTGCCATCCTAACTACCAAACATAGCAGAAGGTTCGACAGTACTATGACTAGGCATACCAACAGAGAGTGTGGTTGGGTTGATTGTAGGGCCAGTGTCATCATGTAACTCTGGCATTCCGTGTCTATAGCTGCGAGGAAACGAAGGAACGAAAGGATCATCCTGTTCTTCATCCTCGGGTAAGCTGGGCATTTCGTAAAGATAATTATCTGGATTCGAAGGATCAAATGGATCGCGTTCAAGCGGATTAGGCCAAATAGAACCAGGTTGAGTCTCAGGTGGATCACCTCTCCACTCCTCACGAGGAGTATGGGGATGAGAAGTGTGGTCAACTCTACGCGATGGAGTCGAAGGTTTTTCCTCAGTATCAGAATGTGGAGCAGTCATAATGTCTTGGACATAAGTCTCATAAGAATCCAAAGACTCAGAGGGATCCCTCCGGTGTCCTCTATCAACACGGCGTGAAATCTCGGCAGGCCCTAGGCCGGCCAACCGACGGGATCGAAGGAGAGTAGGGATCTGTACCACGATATCTCCGTAGAGAATATATAATCAAAACGTCCCCTAAAGTCCAACTATCGATAAAAAACAGTAAATCAAAAGCACACACCTAGAGAAACTACAGCCAAGAGTAGACAAACAAAGAGGCTAAATGAGCTCCCGACACTAGAGTCGGTATGTCTCGCCTAGGAGAGGCTTGAGACTCCCAAACTATAGCCGGAGGTAACAGAATCATTTATAGAGACACCCAGGCTTCACTGTGTGTATAGGGTCAAGTCCACTGCACAAAAACAACTGTGTTGTCCAATCCCTATCTGACTCAGGACACAAACAGCATAACCACTGCAAGTACCCTATGCAATAACTAGGTAAGGAAACTATGGTCACCGCAATATAACCAATGCTTAGGGGGATAGTTGCAGGTGGAACCCTTCGTATGGGAAGGGTAGCTAAGCCCGAAGCACAAGAGGATGAACCTCCGGTACCCCCATATACGAACAAATCCTGGATATATCTCCCACATTCAGCCGGTATCAAAGGGATATCTTCTCAACCAACCTCACGTGACCTCGTGCTTAACTTTGGATTGAGTAGAGCTTCCTGAGAACAATGATCTATACCATGGATTCCTCCACTCCCTGGTCAGACACCTAATGTTTCGTCTAGTAGTCTTGGATCGTTTACTCACAATGATCTATTCCAAGACTCTAAACCTATGCTAGTTGGTGTACCCTATAAATAAAATCAGTCTAATCAATTTTAAGATTAAGCATTAATTTTAGTGGCTATGGTTTCTCAAGGGATATGATCGTGAAAATAGTGATGTGTAGACTCAATAATATGCAAAATCATCCAATCCTAGACTCATCTATTCAATAAAACAATGTCACTAATATGCAAAATCAACCAGCAATTCCAAAATAAAGATGCAATCTTTTATCTTTTCGATGCACAAGCAGAACCTAATGAAGGAAACAAGCACTCAATGCAAGATGTAGTACATGAAAGTAAAATATTTTTGTATTTTCGCTTATAAACAAGAAGGAAAATGCAAAAAAAGCTAAATGTATATTTTTGTATTTTTTCAATATAGATGGAATGAAAAAATGCAAGCAAAATCCTACTATTCAGTCACTGAAGTGCCGAGAAGATCACTAAGACAACCCAGCAGATCCTAAACAACAAGACTGAGCCACAGGAAAGAGCTCAAAAGGAAAAAGCCAAGAGGCTAAATCCAAAGATTGGTAAAAAACCAAGAAGGCTCAACCAAGAGAAATGAAGAGATCTAGTCACAACCAAGGCATGAAACAGTTAAGGAAGAGGCCAACAAAGACTCAGGAACCATCAAAGCCAACCCAGCAACAACCAATAGCCATAAGCAAACAAAAGCAGGAGTTGTACGTTACTGTCGAAGGAATACCTGCGGGTACCCGCGAGCAGTAGAGCAAACAGAGGTGGGTATACACGAGCTGAGCTAAGCTAGCCCACGGGTGAGGAAAGGCAAATGGGCGAATAAAGAGTCCAAGGGCTCAGAAAAAATCAAGTTTTCTATGGTGTATCTTAATGGCCAATCAGTGACACATAGCTTCGATAAACAACAACTCTAATTATGGGCTAATGCTCAAAAAATTTCCCAAACATGGATGTTTTCCCCAACGGAGTCGCCATTTCTGTATTGGAGAAAACTCACTATGGCTTGGGAATACCACAACAGACAGATGACTACCAGAAACCAACTCAATTCTCAAAACAATGCTATTATGAATGGTAATGTTAAGATAATGGAGAAATGTAACCAACCTTGATCCAAATGTTTGAAGTAGATCCCCGTTGGAGCTGTCAATCCATGCACTTGAAATCTGCAAATTAGTCTTGATAGCCAATATCCAACAAGTACATATAATATATAAATGATATTAACATTATCAATAACAATGGTCCATAATATCACAAGCAAATGTAACCCAATGTATAATAAACAACATTTACAACATGATGGACGAGAATATGAGTATTTCTATTAATGAACAAGAAGAAGTACAAAGTGATACGACCTCTTGACGGCAACCAATCTGAACCAAGATCTAGATCAATCCACTTGTGCCTCCACCACTTCAATCCTCCATGAATGGAAAACTCAAACTAGAAAGGAGTTTGGAAGGTGAATGTTTGTGCCAGAAATTGTTCCCAAGGCCAAAGAAACAAGCCAACACAATCTCAAATAAAATTCAGTAAAATAAAGTAGGTTTTAGGTTTTTGAAAGGTTTTGTGGTTGTAAAGTTTTGGGAACAATCAACGAATACATTCATGAGCAAAATAATAACTAAATCATAAAAAAAAGATAACAAAGATGCATGATATATCCAACAAGATCCAACAGAAACACAATGTTGAGGTTCATTCATAAAAGACAAGCATCACCAGTAGATACACATAAACCAGCAATGAATATATCTATTAAGCAACTAAATAAGCTGAAAAATGAAGCCAACACATAAAACTGAAGGGTAAAAGTCATATATATCTCATAATTTCATCAGCAAATACTTACAAGAGTCATAATACTTAGCTCTGAACAAGTCTGAAGACAAAGGCAATCTGGAGACCTCCTGAAGCTCCCAAAAATCAAACCCTCTCAATGAATTTCTAACCTCTCTAAATACTAATATTTACAAAATCAGATAGGGATCTAACCCTAACCGCCTTCCATCTATTCGATGAGGTGAGGTGGAATGTATAATATTACAAAATTACAAAATATGCTAAAAATAGTAAATCACTAACATATTTGTTTATCAGTTAATGACAACTAACTAAATGAACAACTGACTTATAGATATTTTGATGCTTCAGCCAGCAGAGCAATACCATCTGATGCTTGATCTTTCTTCTTAGATTTTTTCTGCTCCTACTCCATGTCATTTATCTTCTTGATGAGCTCCTCGTTTCTCTGCTGCAAGTTCTGAACTGTCCTCTCCAACTCTGTGCAATGCATATCAGTAACTCTTTTTCTCTTTAGTGCTTCCTTTGCTTCTGCTATCAACTCCTGAAAATGATCATTTACATCCTGTAGGTCTTCTCTCAACCTTCGGTTAGCCATCATTAATCCATCATTGACCTCTTGCATGTAAGTCATCTGATGTTTGTACTGCTTAAGAGTTTTCTGCAAATTCTTTCTGTCAGAGTCAATTAATTTGTCTATTGCAGGATCTTGTTCCTCATCAGGTCTCCAAGGTATATCAAGGATTTTGAAGATTTCAGTCTCTTCAATTAACAGGTCTGCAGGAGTGTCTTTGATGCTAGGATTTTCTTCACCTGTTTCCTCAACTAAAGGAGCTTCTTCTTTTAATTGTGGCTGCATTTTATCTAATTCTGGTTTATCATCCATGGAAACCTCATCTAAGACAGTAACTTCATTTGTATTTAATTTGGGATTGAGCAATTTCTTCATGTTCAGTCTTAGCTTGTTCTTTGACCTAGTTTCAGGTCTCAAAAATGATGCTGCTTTTCCCATCATTTTCAGCTCCTTTCCTTGAGCTGGATAGCAGCCAACTCTACTACTTCAAGTTTATTCCTTTTTCTGTTAGGTTTTGTTGTTTTGTTGTCTGAAGTAGGGATTTCTTTTCTTGTTTCAACCTTGACCTCTGTTTTGGAGATGGGATACTCTTCCTCCAATAAATATCCCTCATCATCTGAGAGAATGGTGATAGGGCTTCTCTGTTGAGTTTGAATCTCCTCCTTAGGTACAACAACCTCTCTTATATCAACAGTTTTCACTTCATGAGAATCCTCTGCAAGTGCCAAATTCTGTTCAGGTTGCTCTTTCTCATCTACAAACAGTGAATACTTGCCTTTAGGACTAGCTGAGAACAGTTTTGGTTCACTATCCTCCTCCACATGCTCTGATGCTTCCTCAACTTTGACATCCTCCTTATCTTCAAGTTTTGGCTTCTGACCTAATTTTCTCATCAAGACCTTACCCTTGTCTCCTTGCCTCTTAGATTTCTGATCTTCAAAGCCAGACCAAAAGATGAAAAAAGCCCAGGTCTTCCCTTCATGCTGCAAAACAGTGCTAATAATTAACTTGATTAGCCCATGGTGAAAAATAGACTGAGAAGAATGATCTATCAGCCCTTTCACCCTGTTGGACATCTTCTGCAAGCTTTTCAAAAAGAAGAATGGTAGGTTCATCTTGGACACCCCCACCATGTGCTAAAGGAATCTGAAATGGTACTTGTATACATAAGCATACCTGCCCTCGCAAGTAACATAGCTCTGCAATATTCTAATTGGCTCAACCCATTCCTTTCTGAAATTTTGAATAAGGACGCATTTATTCCAATCAGGGGTGACATTTGGTAAAAGATATCTTTTAGGATCAAAGTCAAAAGGCAGTTTCTTAAACCATGGTTCACCCTCATCCTTAATCCCTGTAGCTTCTGAAATCAGCTTTACTGTCAGCTTGAATTTAAGAGTATCAAAAATCACCATGTCATTTTTAAAACTCTGTGCAAACTTACAGGACACCTCTGCATTATACCCATCGATCTTCTTGAAAATGTCCATCCAACCAGCTTGTTGAAACAACTCAACACACCCAGGGAGTTTTTCAATCCATCCTACATCAGTAGGTTCGGCTCTATTTATCTTACCACTCTTTCCCATTCCTCTTCAATCACTGCAAACTGAATAACTTATAGGGTTCTTAAATTCAGTTTATTTTAGCTGTCAGGAATCTTAGTATCAAAATGAGAGTAAGCTTCATACACTCTCAAGTCTTTAGCTCCTCGCTGCCTCTATCTCACTACAACCTTAGCTTTTACAGAGCATCAAAAATAGCTATTTCTCTGGCCGAAATTGCATTTAAAAGCACTATTTAACCTTTCCTTTGATCAATTTTGACAGAGTAAGCCGCAGCGAAAAAAAACCCCAAATTTTCAGTTATATTGTCTTTTTAGGAAATACCTTTAAATTGCTCAACTACAGCTTTTTAAAATCACAACTTGAGTTGTCAAATGAGTCACCTTGGATGTACAGACGTCCTTCAACGTTCAATTTAACTGCTAGCAACGAAATTAGGAAGCCCTAATTTCCCGTGAAGCCATCAACAACTCTCCTTTGTTCAGCAGCGACAATGTCCGGTTTTTTAGTGGTTATGACTACTCCACTAAGTCCTTCGTCTTTGAATGTGCATGTAAATGACAAATTTATCCCACATTTACCTCAAACCATACTGCTATCTGTCAAAAGGAATTGCATCTCGGCTCATGATGAGCACGATTTCCTCACAACGTGTAACCACTTGGAATCATGATGTTCCCTGCATCAGCACGTAACGAATTCTCCAGAACATGTAATTAGTCATTCATCATTTCAAACGTGCCAAGATTTTCTAAAAGATGGGAGGAATTTGGAGTCGCGATATTCTTGTAGTGTGCCTTTGGTGATTTTGAGCTCCAGCGCTACAAGAATAATTTTAACACTGTTTTGGTGCTTTTTAATAGCTTTTTGTCATTTTGCATAGGGTTTTAAAGCTGTCAGAGTGATGATTATACATGACTTATACTTAGAGCATTGTTTATGAACCCACTATTTGATATGGTGACTTTTAACCCCTTTAACAAAAACAAAGCTAAAGTTTAAAACTTGAATTTCAAAAGCAAGCCCAAAATTTCATATAAAAACTAAAGAAAACTTCCTAAAAGAGGGTAAAATCAAATTAAAGCAAATAAAAATATTAAAATAAAATGCAAATCAAACAAGATTTGAGGGGACAAATTACTGACTTAACATCTGGCTCCAGCTGCGGGTTGAAGACCTCCCTGCGAGGCTTTAAGAACCTGTAGACCAGTGCCTTCTGTTTGTTATCTTATCTATCTATCTGCAAAAAACTTCCATTGGGCTATGGAGTCTTATTGTAATTCACTCACCGGTATGTACAATGATTAGTGAAAATGCTCCTATAAACTGTAAAAATGCTTGAGGAATCGCCCATTAACAGGGCTGGACAACTCCTCACCTTCCAAGTACTGCAAGATAAAAGTATTGTTCTCTAAAACTTTTGATACCAGAAAAGGGCCAAACCAAATATTGTCAAACTTACCATACTTACCCTTTTGCTCCTTTCTTGCATCCCATCTTAGAACCATCTCACCTTCTGTGAAAGTACTTTCTTTAACATTCCTGTCAAATCTGTTTTTAATCTTGGATCTGTACAACTGTGATTTTTCATCCACATTCTCTCTACTTTGTTGTAACTCTATCATTTCAAAGATTCTCCTTTGCATATCATTCGGTTCCTCTTGAGAGTTCTGGAGGAATTTCATCACTGGAATCCCCAATTGAACAGGGAACACTTCCTCTGTACCATAAACTAGCTGAAATGGAGAAGTCCCAATTGCTTGTTTCACTGTAATCCTATCTTCCCATAATGCATACTTCAGCATTGAATCCCAAGACCTTTTGTTAGGCTTCAGCAGTTTCTTGATGCTCTGTATGATGTTCTTATTGGAAGATTCAGCTTGACCATTTCCCTGAGGATAATAGGGAGTTGAGTGCTTTAGAATGATGTCATTCCTTTCACAAAAGGCCACCATTGCCTTGGATTTGAATGCCTTTGCATTATTTGTTATTAATCTTTGTGGACAACCAAACCGACTCAAAATATTTTCTTCAATGAATTCCATGATTACCTTGTCTGTAGCATTCCTTGTGGGAATGGATTCCACCCATTTTGTGAAAAAATATGTTGCAGTCAGAATCCAGTGATGCTGTCCTGAAGATGCTGAATTTATTTCTCCAATAAAGTCCAGACCCCACTGCTGAAAAGGGGCATTGACTGCAATAGGTTTTAAAGGAAAAGACAATAATTTATGTTTACCTGCAAATTTCTGACAAGGAATGCAGGCTCTTACCTGCTGGTAAACATCTGTGAACAAGGATGGCCAATAATATCCAGCTCGTAAAATTTTGTAAGCTGTTGCTTTCCAATACTTGTGCCCTCCACAGGCACCTTCATGAGATTCTGAAATCACCTCTCCTATTTTAGATTGATCCAAACACCTAAGCAAAATACCCCTCGGGTCTTTCCAGAACAATTGATCCTCAACTAAACAGTATTTAGTAGCTTTGAGTTTTAAAGATCTGACAGCCTTCTTATCCAAATGTTCAGGACATTGTAGAAATAACAGAAAATGAACAATGTCTGCATACCAGGATGATGATGAATAAAAATCCATGATCTTTTCTTTTTCCAGAAGTGCTTGATCTTCTTCACGAACTGATTCTTCAGCCATGACATACAGTCCCAGAGCCTGACAATTTGATTCAGCCAACAGCTTGGCTAAACCTTGTCCCTTGACAAGCTTAGTAGGCCTAATCTCTACATCATATTCCATAATCTTCGCAATCCACCTACCTCTCTTTCCTTCACTATCAGGCTGAGTTAACACATCTTTCACAGCAGAATTAGGTACAAAATAAATTACTTTTGAATGCAGGATATAAATTCTGAAAAATTTCAAATCCTTCACCAGAGCATAAGCTTGCTTTTCCAATATACTGTACTTCAGCTCAGAATCTCTGAGGGTTTTGCTGAAGAAAGCAATAAGCTGTTCCAATCCTTCTTTATTCTTCTGAAGTAAAACAACTGCAATTGTGTCTTCTGATGCAAATGAAAAAGTAAGGAATTCTTTGGTAAAATCAGGACTTACCAATACAGGTGCTTCAGTAAGAGCTACCTTGATTTTCTCAAATGCTACCTTTGCCTCAACAGTCCACTTTACTTCCTGATCTTTCTTCAACATGGCTGTGATTTGTTTAATGATTTCAGCAAAGTTGGGAATAAACCACCGCAGGAAATTTATCTTGCCAATGAATGATTGAACATCTTTTTTTACTCCTAGGTGAACTAATCTTCAGTATTGCTTTCACTCTTTTAGGATCTATTCTGATGCCATCAGCAGACACCAAGTGACCAAGTAGTTTACCTTCTTGCACAACAAAATGTGACTTTTTGGGGTTCAGGGACAGGCCAAATTTTCTGCATTTTAGGAAGGTTTGCCTCAAGTGCTTCAAGTGTTCATCATCGGATTTTGAGAATACAGTAATATCATCCAGATAGATAACCACAAACTTATCTTTTTCTCCCACAAATGCAATATCCATGGCTTTCTGAAAGGTTGCTCCAGCATTCATCAATCCAAAAGGCATCTTGTCATACATGAATTTCCCCCAGGGGGTTGTAAAGGCTGTCTTTTCCTTGTCATCAGGGTGCATGGCAATCTGATTGTACCCTGAGAAACCATCCACCATAGAGATCCTCTGAGCTCCAACTACTTGTTGCAAAACCTGTTCAATCTTGGGAAGAGGATAGTTGTCTTTTAATGACGATCTATTCAGATTTCTGAAGTCAATACATAATCTAATTTCCCCATTCTTTTTTCTGACAGGAACCAAATTAGCAACCCAAGAAGAGTACCTGAGAGGCACTATTATCTCTGCATCTAGCAGCTTCTTTATTTCTTTTTCAATTACAGGGAACAAAGCTGGATTGATCCTTCTTAGTTTCTGTCGGAAAGCCTTAACATTAGGCTTCAAAGGGACCTTGTGCTGAATAATCGCTCTATCATAAGTTCTTAGTTCCTGATAAGACCAGGAAAATACATCTACATGTTCTTTCAAAAGCTTGATATATCTATTTCTCTGTTCAACTGTCAGAGATTTAGAAATTTTTACCATCTTTGGATGTTCTGCTGAACCAATATTGCAGTCTACCACATTATCTTCTGAAGATTGAACCACTGGCTTTGAAGGTGTATCATCCTTCGTGAATATTCTTTCTAAAGGCACTAGGCCCTTTGGAATGAAGTTGCTTTTCAACTCAATGATTTTATGTCCTGCTATCTCTTCTGCAGCAAATTCATTTAACTGTTCATCTCCCTCATCCCCTTCCTGATCAATTTGAGCATTTGAAAACTCATTTGTAAGCTCAAGAAATTTTTTGATTTCAATGTCATCCTCAAAAACTCTCCAGTGCTTCACATTATCAGGCACGCATGGTCTATACCTCACCTCTATGGGATACCTTAGCTGAGTGGTCTTAGGGATTCTGAAATGTGTGGCAGCCAAAGCTAATGAGTCTGCAGTCTCATTATGATTCCTTGGAATATGAGCGATATTAAATGCTATAAAATAGTTTTTAAGCATATCCCATACCTCATTCCGATATACTTTCAGCAAACCCTGCTTTACTTGATATTTGTTCTTCACCTGCTGAACAACTAGTTCGGAGTCGCCAAATGCAGCAATTTGCTGAATTCCTAAATCTTTAGCAGCCTTCAATCCCAATAGCAGAGCTTCATACTCAGCAGTGTTGTTAGTGGTAACAAACTCCAACTTATACATGAGTTTCACTGTTTCACCTCCAGGGGAAATGAGTAAAACTCCAGCTCCAGCACCCTCCTTACATGAGGATCCATCAAAGTACAACTGCCACAGTGCATCTTCTTCCTCTCTGCTGTGTTTTATTTGTTGTTCTTTTTCCACTTGTAACAGACCAGCGGAATTATCCTCCTCACTGAACTGTAATATGCATGAACCAAGATCTTTATCAACAGAGTACAATGGGTGATTGGTGGGGTTTTAATCATCTGTTACTATGTAAGCAAGCTGCAGTTCTCTGTAAAGTCTTCTGTTTTCTCCACCAAAAACAAGAATGGTGGCATAAGAGAGGTCCATCTGTAAGGTTCCCCCAACCTTCTTCGCCCATGACCTAGAAAGGAGCAAGCCAAACTTTGGTGTGATGTCAGCCACCACAACATCCATTATCACACTTTTCATGGGCAACTGAGCAAGGTTGAAAACCATATCTTTTATTACTCCTAGACATTTCACAGCTCGAGAGTCAAAGGCATATAAATCATGGTAAGGTTTGGTGATACTGAGGCCCAGGGCTTCCATGACAGCTTTTGGCATTAAGTTATGGGATGCTCCTGAATCTAACAGGCAATTGTGAATCATTTGCTCGTGGACAGTCAAGGTTACATAGAAAGGAGGAGAAGCACCAACCTCATTTTCAGTCTTCTCAGCCAGAGCTAATCCAATGAAAATTCTAGGGTTTTCTTCCTACAAGTTAACTGTATCTGAAACAAGCTGATTACTGGGTACATTCATCACTTTCAGAATTGTTTCTTTATATGATGGATTCTTTATTAACTCAGTGAAAGGTATAGGAATCTTTAACTTCCCTAGTTCATTCTCCAAACTAAAATTCTGGATAGATTTATTTACCTCTTCAACTTCAGCATTCTTCTTTGATTTTTCTGTAGATTGCTTTTTCTCTATGACAGGATCAGTTATTTGTTTAGCAGGAACAGGTGCAGCAGGAACAACTTCCTTCTTCTTCGGGGCTTGGGCCACCTGTTTTGGACCTGATCTGAGATTTATGGTCTTCTTAGGTCCATTCTGATGAACAACAGCAGTATTTTCCAAGCCTAAATCATCTTCAGTTTCAAACATGTCAGCATCGTAGTATTCTGAATTTAGAAAATCTTCTTCAGTAACAAAACCTATAGACAATCCCTCTCCAAAGTGGTTCATATCCTGATCAGTCTCAGTCTCTTCAAACAGCATCTGTTGATCAACTTCTTCTTCATCAACTAAATTATTTTGAAAAGGTGGGGGCACTCTTTGATCCTCATTCTCTCTCCTTTCTCGCTGGATATCATTGTTCCTGTGCTCTCTTGGTATAAATTTAGGAGCAAATTGCCTTCTGAACTGATTCTGGTTATTTGGATTTCGTTCAGCTTCTGGAGCAGGTTTGCTAGAATTCTTCTCAAGCTCTAGTTTATTCAATTTTGCAGTAAGAATCTTCACCAGCTTAGCCATCTCATCTATCTTGGTTTCAGCAGACTGAGGAGCAGCACTTGCTGAAACAGCTTCCTTCTTTCCTTTTCTTTCATAAAGCTACTGGGCTGTTTCTTTCTTAAGTCTGTTTGAAGCTAGCAAATTTGATTCTACCTCCAATGCTGCATCTTGCATGTTCAACAAGGTGATAGGTCTTCTTTCTCTCAGTAATAAAGAAAATTTGTGATCAAAGGCATTTGCATAAGTAAGTTTAGCTGATGTTTCAGTAGGCTTAATTTCTGCTGGAATATTACTATACATTTTGTTAAACCTTTTGGAAAAATATGCAACAGTCTCATCTTTCTTTCTTCTGAGAGCTCCAAACTCAGTTATATAGTAGGTGTGATCCTTTGTGTCTCCCCATTGCCTCATGAAAAGATCATGGAGCTCTTCAATTATAGTGATTGAGTTGGCAGGAAACTCTCTAAACCACTTCCTTACATCCCCATCAAGGATTTGAACAAATACCCTCATCCATACATCTTTGATCTCAATGTTTTGATTGTCAGCATAACTTAGGAAAGCCTCCCAATGTTACTCAACAGTGATTTCCCCCTGTCCATTGAAGCTAGGCATATATTTCTGGTAATCACCTCCAGGCAATGCATGTAAAGGCTGAGGTAAAACTAATGGTGCATACCTAGCTGCAACCATCCGATCCATCATATCCATGGGTGGGTTTTGGCCTGCCAGTTTTGTACTGACTGGATTGGAAAATGTAGAAGCTCGGCTGAAACGTGTTTGAAAAGGATTCTTTCCTACTTTTAGCTGAAAGATAGGTATTTTACCAGGAGAAGCAGTCTTATCTTTCAAAAAGCTTTGAGGGTTAGTAAAAACCTGAAAAGTGCTCTCAGGGATGGTAGGTTTTACCCAAGGTGAGGTTTCAGCTGAATGTAATGAAACACTCAACTGGTCAGGATCACAGGAGGCTGGTAAATATTGAGACCTTCTGAGTTTTCTTGCTGTTTTTAAGATCTGTTCAGGGTCTGTCACACCCAATTTCAATGGAGAAGTAGGTCTGTTCCTGGTTCCAATTCCTTTAGAAGCCACTGTGATAACGTTTTTGGTGAAAATAGCCTTAAAAAGAGCTGATTTAAGTCCACCTCTTAAACCAGTAAAACTGATAAGCATCCCAGGGAAAATATGCTTCAGCTTCGTCCCCGGCAATGGCGCCAAAGATGTTTATGCCAGAAATTGTTCCCAAGGCCAAAGAAACAAGCCAACACAATCTCAAATAAAATTTAGTAAAATAAAGTAGGTTTTAGGTTTTTGAAAGGTTTTGTGGTTGTAAAGTTTTGGGAACAATCAGGGAATACATTCATGAGCAAAATAATAACTAAATCATAAACAAAAGATAACAAAGATGCATGATATATCCAACAAGATCCAACAGAAACACAATGTTGAGGTTCATTCATAAAAGACAAGCATCACCAGTAGATACACATAAACCAGCAATGAATATATCTATTAAGCAACTAAATAAGCTGAAAAATGAAGCCAACACATAAAACTGAAGGGTAAAAGTCATATATATCTCATAATTTCATCAGCAAATGCTTACAAGAGTCATAATACTTAGCTCTGAACAAGTCTGAAGACAAAGGCAATCTGGAGACCTCCTGAAGCTCCCAAAAATCGAACCTTCTCAATGACTTTCTAACCTCTCTAAATACTAATCTTTACAAAATTAGTTAGGGATCTAACCCTAACTGCCTTCCATCTATTCGATGAGGTGAGGTGGAATGTATAATATTACAAAATTACAAAATATGCTAAAAATAGTAAATCACTAACATATGTGTTTATCAGTTAATGACAACTAACTAAATGAACAACTGACTTATAGATCTTTTGTTGCTTCAGCCAGCAGAGCGATACCATCTGATGCTTGATCTTTCTTCTTAGCTTTTTTCTGCTCCTGCTCCATGTCATTTATCTTCTTGATGAGCTCCTCGTTTCTCTGCTACGGGTTCTGAACTGTCTTCTCCAACTCTGTGTAATGCATGTCAGTAACTCTTTTTCTCTTTAGTGCTTCCTTTGCTTCTTCTATCAACTCCTGAAAATGATCATTTACATCCTGTAGGTCTTCTCTCAACCTTCTGTTAGCCATCATTAATCCATCATTGACCTCTTGCATGTAATTCATCTGATGTTTGTACTGCTTAACAGTTTTCTGCAAATTCTTTCTGTCAGAGTCAATTAATTTGTCTATTGCAGGATCTTGTTCCTCATCAGGTCTCCAAGGTATATCAAGTTTTTTGAAGATTTTAGTCTCTTCAATTAACAGGTCTGCAGGAGTGTCTTTGATGCTAGGATTTTCTTCACCTGTTTCTTCAACTAAAGGAGCTTCTTATTTTAATTGTGGCTACATTTTATCTAATTCTGGTTTATCATCCATGGAAACCTCATCTAAGACAGTAACTTCATTTGTATTTAATTTGGGATTGAGCAATTTCTCCATGTTCAGTCTTAGCTTGTTCTTTGACCTAGTTTTAGGTCTCCAAAATGATGCTGCTTCTCCCATCATTTTCAGCTCCTTTCCTTGATGCTGGATAGCAGCCAACTCTACTACTTCAAGTTTATTCCTTTTTCTGTTAGGTTTTGTTGTTTTGCTGTCTGAAGTAGGGATTTCTTTTCTTGTTTCAACCTTAACCTCTGTTTTGGAGATGGGTTGCTCTTCCTCCAATAAATATCCCTCATCATCTGAGAGAATGGTGATAGGGCTTCTCTGTTGAGTTTGAATCTCCTCCTTAGGTACAGCAACCTCTCTTATATCAACAGTTTTCACTTCATGAGAATCCTCTGCAGGTGCCAAATTCTGTTCAGGTTGCTCTTTCTCATCTACAAACAGTGAATACTTTCCTTTAGGACTAGCTGAGAACAGTTTTGGTTCACTATTGTCCACCACATGCTCTGATGCTTCCTCAACTTTGACATCTTCCTTATCTTCATGTTTTGGATTCTGACCTAATTTTCTCATCAAGACCTTACCCTTGTCTGCTTGCCTCTTAGATTTCTGATCTTCAAAGCCAGACCAAAAGATGAAAAAAACCCAGGTATTCCCTTCATGCTGCAAAACAATGCTAATAATTAACTTGATTATCCCATGGTGAAAAATAGACTGAGAAGAATGATCTATCGGCCCTTTCACCCTGTTGGACATCTTCTGCAAGCTTTTCAAAAAGAAGAATGGCAGGTTCATCTTGGACACCCCCACCATGTGCTGAAGGAATCTGAAATGGTACTTGTACACATAAGCATACCTACCCCCGCAAGTAACATAGCTCTGCAATATTCTGATTGGCTCAACCCATTCCTTTCTGAAATTTTGAATAAGGACGCCTTTATTCCAATCAGGGGTGACATTTGGTAAAAGATATCTTTGTGGATCAAAGTCAAAAGGCGGTTTCTTAAACCATGGTTCACCCTCATACTTAATCCCTGTAGCTTCTGAAATCAGCTTTACTGTCAGCTTGAATTTAAGAGTATAAAAAATCACCATGTCATTTTTAAAACTCTGAGCAAACTTACAGGATACCTCTGCATTATACCCATCGATCTTCTTGAAAAAGTCCATTCAACCAGCTTGTTGAAACAGCTCAACCGACCCAGGGAGTTTTTCAATCCATCCTACATCAGTAAGTTCGGCTCTTTTTATCTTACCACTCTTTCCCATTCTGCTTCAATCACTGCAAACTGAATAACTTATAGGGTTCTTAAATTCAGTTTATTTTAGCTGTCAGGAATCTTAGTATCAAAATGACATTAAGCTTCATACACTCTCAAGTCTTTAGCTCCTCGCTGCCTCTATCTCACTACAACCTTAGCTTTGACAGAGCATCAAAAATAACTATTTCTCTGGCCGAAATTGCATTTAAAAGCACAATTTAACCTTTCCTTTGATCAATTTTGACAGAGTAAGCCGCAGTAAAAAAAAACCCCAAATTTGCAGTTATATTGGCTTTTCAGGAAATACCTTTAAATTGCTCAACTGCAGCTTTTTAAAATCACAACTTGAGTTATCAAATGAGTCACCTTGGATGTACAGACGTCCTTCAACATTCAATTTAACTGCTAGCAACGAAATTACGAAGCCCTAATTTCCCGTGAAGCCATCAACAACTTTCCTTTGTTCAGCAGCAACAATGTCCGGTTTTTTAGTGGTTATGACTACTCCACTAAGTCCTTCATCTTTGAATGTGCGTGTAAATGACAAATTTATCCCACATTTACCTCAAACCATACTACTACCTATCAAAAGGAATTGCATCTCGGCTCATGATGAGCACGATTTCCTCACAACGTGTAACCACTTGGAATCATGATGTTCCCTGCATCAGCACGTAACGAATTCTCCAGAACATGTAATTAGTCATTCATCATTTCAAACGTGCCAAGATTTGCTAAAAGATGGGAGGAATTTGGAGTCGCGATATTCTTGTAGCGCGCCTTTGGTGATTTTGAGCTCCAGTGCTACAAGAATAATTTTAACACTGTTTTGGTGCTTTTTAACAACTTTTTGTCATTTTGCATAGGGTTTTAAAGCTGTCAGAGTGATGATTATACATGAATTATACTTAGAGCATTGTTTATGAACCCACTATTTGATATGGTGACTTTTAACCCCTTTAACAAAAACAAAGCTAAAGTTTAAAACTTGAATTTCAAAAGCAAGCCCAAAATTTCATATAAAAACTAAAGAAAAATTCCTAAAAGAGCGTAAAATCAAATTAAAGCAAATAAAAATATTAAAATAAAATGCAAATCAAACTAAAATAAAATGCAAATCAAACAAGATTTGAGGGGACAAATTACTGACTTAACAGTGAACATAAGGGGTTCACAACTACAAAGATCAATGAGTGCAGACTCAAGATAGGGCAAAAATCCACTAGAGTTCTCTTACTATTCTCTTCTTTTTTCCCGTCCATAAGCCATATGTGCTCAATATATAGTCCTCTCAAAGGTAGGTGAAAGGACACATCGATGCATTACTCGGGTAGATGGAGAGCCAAAGGTCACCCAATGACCGCTTTTTGGGAGTAAAAAGTAATAAATTAGTGAGTTTTACCATTTTACTTGATACCCGCGGGTTATAGTGATGCAATTCGCGGGTACGCATGCTATAATGATGCAACATGCAGGTAGGAATAAAAATAGGAAAAATAGTGTCTGAAGGATATAAGTGGATCCAAGTCACTGAAATGGATCCTACAGGTCAAAGAATGTTGATGCTCACAAGGTGGAAGATTATGATGTAACACCCCCTTGAACTTACTCCTCTTGGTGTGAGATGTGAGAGCTTGGTCTTCACTTCCCATATTTTCTTCTCGAGCCACAAGCCTAGCTTCTTCTTGTGAGCATTCCTCCCACAATCTACTGAAGGAGATCAATTTTTTTCTTGCACAGATTCCTTGGATGAAGGAGTACCATGACCTAGGAAGGCCATTCAATGTGGTCATGACAATTTCTCCATTCTCCACTACTTCATCCACAACTTCAATTTGTTCTTTGATTTGAGAGACCTTAGTAAAGTAGGATTGGATGGTCTCTCCATTCTGGATCTTTACCCCTTTCAATTGGTTCCACAAAGTCATATTTCAATTTATATTATTTCCTTCAAACAACTTGGTCAAGGAGTCAAACATCTCCTTAGGTGTCTTTAGAGAAGACACGTGCAGTATGAGATGGTGTTTTATGGAATCAACAATGATTCTCTTAGCCTTGACCAAGTTCTTCTTGTGTAAGGCCTTAGCCTCATCTCCCTCTGGAACTGGAACCTCTTCTCTTATGTAGGTGTCCAATTCATTCTCTTCTAGGATTAACCCAATCCTATACTTCCATGCTCGGAAATTATCATCCCCTTCAAGCTTATCCTCAAGCTTGGTGTGGTGATACATCTTAATGAGAAACTCAAATGGAAATAAAAGATTTAGGTCTTACCACTTGAATTGTTGAAACTGGATCTGGAGCTGGATTAGGGTTTGTCAGAGAAACCCTAAAAATTCAAACTTTGAATTCCAAACTTCTGAATGGATGGAGAGATGCGCCTTGCTGAGGTGATCAAGTTGGTATACTTCAATTTCGAAATCTGAAAAATTTGACCCCTCCAAATTGACTTTGAAACTTTCAAATCTGTAGTTTCTGGTTTTCTGGTCAAAATCCCGAAATAGGGTTTGATAATGGCCGGGGTTCTTCCCAGCCAAAAAGTTCGATCTTGGTCTCTAAACATTGATTTTTCTGAGGAGCATCCAGCCGTGGTTTCAGATTCCAAAAATTCCAGCTTTTGCAAAAGCCCTAATTTCCCGCCTTTCTGATCAAAATCCCGAACTAGGGTTTGATAATGCTCAGGGTTCTGCCCAACCAAAAGGTTTGATCTTGGTCTCTAAATTTTGATTTTATTGAGGATCATCTAGCCGTGGTCTATGATTCCAAAAATTCCAACTTTCTTCGAAACCCTAATTTCCCGCAGCAGTGACAGGCCAAAAACTGAAAGTGCTTAGAATTGAATTATGCTTCGACAGAAAGATGCGCCCTTGTAAGGAGAGTCAGCCTAGACTCCTGCCTTTGATGATCTGAGGAGAGAAACCCAAATATTAAGAAGCCCTAGCTTTTTTAACTGCACAGTGCCTTCTTCTTAGTCCCACTCTGATACCATGTTAATTTTTCAATAATTTCATTCAAACATTATCTAGGATCCTACTAAGAGAATAACATGCACAACATAACAATCATAAACACAAGAGACATAGAGTTTCCTCCGGGAAAACCAAGAAGGTGAAAAACCCTACAACTTCCTCATAAATAGAATGAGCACAAATACAAAGATCCCAAAGATCAATCCCCAAAATATAGATGTCTTCAGCAACTACTCCTCCTCCATCTGTGTGCACTCCTCTCTCTCAACTATGCGAGTTGGATGAGTGAGTGAATGAGCAAATAGAGAGAGACACACTCTCTATTTATACAACAAATTAACTTGCCTTTATCCCTAACTGGGCCGACTTCCTAAGGAATCCTAATAACCCATCCACATGACTCATGCAGGGCCGACCCCACTAAGGTGGTCTAATAACCCATCAAATATAAGTTGCGACACTTACAATAATACTTGCGACACTTACAAATACAAATGATGACACTTCTGAATGGAGGAATAATACATCTCCAACAGGAATACAATAAAGTACAAGTGTAATACATAGAAGAATATCTTCCGAAGTTACAAATACATCAACACATAAATGCCTACACAACTTATCACAAAATATGGATGATGTGACCATAAACTGTCCACTAATGCAATCGACAAACTTACCTCTTGGGTGCTCAACTCCCCTATGTAACTATTCACCCAATCAGTGGATGAATGCATACTCCCACTTAGTGATCACTATGGAGAATGGTGAATCAAATCTCTATAATAGTCAACCATCATGGTTGGCTCAACCGAAGAAAGATCATGTGCCTCCTTGACCTCAAAATTCCCAAGCACATGCAAATCAGATTGTACTTCATATGCCCCATGCACAAAAGTACCAAAAATTAAAACATTGTTGTTCCAATGAAAAGGGTGAAAGTCCCATGTCCAATAACAAAGAGGATAGGAATCATCACAATTCCATGGAGGCCCTTTCTTCTCACAAAAAGTGCAAAATGTATCCAATAAGTCTCCATAGATGCAAGCAAAAATATTACTCATGTGTCTTTTCTCCAAAATAGGAAAAGAAGAGACACTCCAACCCAATGCTCCAACTAGAAAACGAGATGCTTCGCTATGTGAGTGCTTCCAATGGCTCAAATCTCTTCCATTGGTCCAAAGATGAACCAAATTTATGCAACAAGTATCCACCAAATATGTGGATTGTCAAGTCCCCTCCTGCGGACCCAATTAGAGGAAGGGAACATGACGCCAATCTCTGGGGATTTTACATAAACGCAGCCCATTCATTAGATTCACAGCCATAAAATTAATGCGTGCAAATGCAAATCAATTAAACATGTACAACGGAATAAGAACATCATCCACACACATCTTTCATATGCATTCAGCAAAACATTGCAGAATTAAAATACACATAGAGAATACTTATCTTCATTGTGCAATTGTCTCAAGCAACTAGCTATGTCGTTGCAACGTTCCACCCAACCATAGGCTAGTTGTGTTCATCAATCTCTCAACACAAATGCCACCCTCGAGCTGGGCATGATTCTTACAAGGAAAATGGGACATTCATCTCATACACAACCACTTAATCGTTTGATCTGAGCCAAGCAAGTCCATAGTTGGGTTTATCAGGCTACATTTGAACCCTGGATGCTTGCTCAAGTTCAAGCCAAAACAATGGATTTACCAACAGGATGGCCATGGGTTTTCCCCAAATCGTTTCCAACCAAAAACAAGTTGTGGGATGGGGAAAAACATTCACAGGGAGGAAAAACGGTTTCTCCCCAACTATCTAAGCTTTTAACAGCCAAAACAGTCTCTATAGAACCCCCAATTCGATTCCCCATTCTTCCCCACTGGTATACAACACAAAAAACGCCCTTCTCCTAGCTGAGAATAAAGGAAAACACACGAAAACATGGCTGGAAAATGCCTAGGTAGCTCCAAACTCGTGAGGGAGAGAAAATTGGTTGATGGGTAATGGCTTGGGGAGCAATTCATGGCTCTTTTCTTTCTCAAAGAGAAAAACACGTTTTTCCATGCAGGTTGGCTTTCCCATACTCAAATTTGGATAGCCATACCTCCCATTCCCAAAGGCATTAACTACCTCAACCAACTCTTGGGAGAAATGAATGATTGGGTACAAAAGTCAACATGGGTAGTTGAGGGTTTAATGGGTTCTCTCATTGACACTTGGCTTGACTTGATTGGTTCAAGGGTTTGAATGTTTCCCTCCCAATTCCTTGTAAAATCATGCCCCCATCTCTTGTTGCATTGCATAGCTAGTTGTGGGTATTTTATTAAAATGCATATTTACATGATATTCACAATTTCATTGTGCCTGACTAGCACGTAAACCATATGCATCAATAAATCGATGGCGGGGCCTTGGCCTTGAGATCCTCACCATGATTTAATAATAATATTACATCATTTACAATTTTAATACAATGGGGTCAAAATCGGGACATTACATTCCCCTCCCCCTTGGAATAACATTGTCCTCGGTGTTCCAATACTTAGGAATAAATACCCACTTTACACTTCTCCAAAATTCACATGATGTGGCAGGTCTGTCCTGCGTGTCATCTTTTTACTTTGAACTTTCAGGGCCAAGTCCTTTGGCTTCCACAAGTTGTTGTTGTTGGCTTTAACCTTTCAGCTCTGCAGGTGGGAATTACTCCACATAAATCCCTTCCTTTTATTTACCTTCTAGATGATATACAAGTTTGGAATTTTCATGGATGCCATCTTTCTTGTTGTCGTAGCAACTATTTGAGGAATATTTTCAGCCAAATCAAATAGTTGTTGGTTTGCTGCCATGATCAATGTGCACAACTGGCTCTCACTTTTCTCACTAGCAACACTTGGCTAGTACTAGCTGCACTTAATGGCTTTCAATGTCTCACCTGTGAGACTTATCATGTCAATTCCTGTTAGGACATGGAAATTCCATTCTTCACTCATGATACTTCCACACATTTCATGCTTTCCCAACATACACATGAACTCATTCATGTTCATCCTTTCATAGGGAAATAACTATTTCAGCATTCACAATTCATTTCAAGCAATTAAACACAATTTGTTTTCATTTATGACATGCACTCAACAATCTTTTGTTTTTAAGGTGCATCAGTCAAAAGGAAAGAGAAGAGTAAGAGTTTCCCCCTCTTAGTCTCGTTCCAATCTAGAGCCACACCACCACTGTGGTTCTATGCTCCTTATCCTCTTTCACTTCAATGTGAATGCTTGCCTTTTCCTTTCTTGGCGATGACACTTAGTGTCTAAGATCTGTCTAAGGATTTTCAACTAGGGAACCCTTCCCCATTGATGCCTACAAAACCTTTGGTTGCTAGGACCCACACATGTCCACTAGCACCATCTTTTATTACGGCTCACATTGATCTCTTTAGGACGGTCACATGTCCACATGCATCCCTATGATTCCTTCATAATCCTTGCTTCCAGCAATACCTATACTCAAATGTTGAATCAATTCACATGTTTAGTTTATTTTCATAGGGTTTATCTCTAAACAAGAGTTTGAGAAAATCATAACCAAATCATATACACACGTATATTCATAAGCAAGAAGATGCAAGGTAACCAAATACTTATCTGCATTGGATGTCTTCACTTTATTTCACAGGCTCCTTCTTCACTTTATAAGCCTTGGATCGCCCGTGGATACAATAATGAATGTTGGGCCAGCACATAGGCTACTCCACTACTTCATGTAGTTAATGCCCAACCAGTTACTCTCTGGCTTTACCAAGAATTTTATAGCGCCCAACTAGTTACTCTTTGGATTTACCAAGAATTTATAGCACCCAACTAGTTACTCTCTGGATTTACCAAGAATTTATAGCACCCAACCAGTTATTCTCTGGATTTACCAAGCATTTTATAGTTCTTCCAGGGTCCTTGCTTCCTGCAATGACCAAGGTTTCCAACAAAGAAACAACAGTGTATCAGCTTAGCTGTTAGAAAACTTATACCTGAAATCTTCATTATTCCAAGCAAGAAATAAATGAAAATGAATACTTATATGTATTGTGCATTTCCTCGCTACTCCACAAGTTTCCTTCTCTGTTTTATGTTGGTGTCCATTTTGTCACTATTTATGATCATCAAATATACTCTGAGTGGCGTTAATTGCACTATTTTTGTATAATAAATCACTCTTCTTACCATTCAGACTGTCAAACAGACTCAGGGATGCATTTATTTGAACATCATATGAATTGTGAATAATTATCAACATTTTTTATGGTTTATTAACAATCATCTCATATTTCTAGACATGCTTGGCAGTTAGTTTTTTCTCTACAGGTTGCGGTCTTCAAATGGACCTTCATTCGGACTCGCTTTCATGCCAAAGACACCAGCTTTGTTCAACCCGTCGTCCAGACCACAATATCATTGGTTGGCATATTCCTGGCCATTAAAGACAGAAACAAAAACATGGGTTCGGTTAGTGACGTGGTGGTTATGGTTGGTGAGCCTCGATTCTAGAAGATTCGCCTCCCTGCCCGCCGAGCTTGACAGCACACCATTTCCTTACGTCAACACTCTAGAAGATTCGCTTCTTCATCCGTTCAGCTCTCCAGCACACGCTCATGCCCATGTCGACGCTCCAGCAGCTCCATCCTTCCATGCTCGACCTGCCAGCACATGCTTATGCCCATGGTTGAAGGAAACGAACACACAGCTGTTTGCGTTAGGTAGGATCGACGCCGTGAAAGAAGGCAGGCGACCTCTGCGTTGTCGTGAATCACTAGGCAGTCATTTGATAGTCTTAAAGACTCCTATTTTTAGAGAGTTCGATGTAGTTCTCTCCCATTGTAAAATTATAAATAGATGCCTTGTATGGAGAAACGATGATGATCAGATAACATATAGAATATACAGATGATAGCAGTAGCTTTTGCATAAACGCTGTGTAATTTTTCTCAGTTAATGGAAGCTCCTGAATTGTATTGTTTATGCTCTGTTGTTGGTGACTAAGTTGATTTAGTTTCCATCTCTGATTGCTGGGAAGGGCCCCTCATCAACCAAAGGTTTTATTTATGTTTTCTTTATTTTATTTTCTACAAATAGCTAGTTCATTTCCCAGTTTATATAATTAATTATGTTTTCTTGTATATGTCATTTCCTTATTTTCTGTAATCTATGTTTTTTTGCTAACTTAATTTATGTTTCTAGAATTGATAATGGTCGACCAAGCATAGTGTTTATAGTTTGTTTTCAGTCTTCTACAATTACATAGAGTTTAGATAGCTGTTGTTTTAAGTTTAGTTATAATTAGAATTAGTTCCATTAGCTTCTTTTTCTGTAGCTATAGGTTAAGTTTTATTCTTAGTTTTGTTTAACTATGTTATAGAAGTAGTTCATCTTTCCAATAATAATTAGAATAGGTTGCTTCCTACTATCTTAGCTTCTAAACAATCTTTTCATTGACTTCTTTGCACTGTAGGTTCATTTGCATTCACCAGCTGACGTTAAGATCATCAAAACTGCCTTTTTCCTTAGTTTAATTAGTTTTCTTCTATCCGGAATGTCATTCGGACAGTTATCCGGATCGTCATTCGGACCTTCATCCTTTCTGCATTGCTTTTATACTTATTTAGAATCCAGTTTCTTAGGCTTTTTAACTATAATATTTCTTGCTTTTAATTAGCAGTTTTAGATGTAATTAAGATCTTGTTTTCCATTACATAGAGTTTTAATTAAGTTTTGTCATCATTCTTAGTTTCCATTTCATCTTCCTTAACGTTGTTTTAATTGTTTTTCAAATTATGTCTTTCATATTTGATTTACCAATATGTCGTTGCTTTCAGATTTATCAGTCTTATTCTTAGTGTAGTTTATTCCATGTTCTTAAGATTTATTTCAAATTAGAGTTAATAATTTCATTCTCCAAGTATTCTAGTCTTAATAGTTTCTTCGTTAAGTATAGTATTCGTTTCCCATTCATACAGATAATGAATATGTTCATGAAATAGAGTTTGGATCAGAAATAAATATCTTGATCAAGTTTTCTACTTGCTTCTATATAACATATATTTATCAAGTTTTCTACTTGCTTCCAAATTGAATTCATAAATAAATATCTTTATTAAGTTTTCCACTTGATTTTAGATTTCATTAGTTTTATATCATTTTGCTTATGGATAGAAGATAGATCATAATGTTTAAGGTTAATTGTAATTGGTCTCTTTGTAGTTTACATCTCTTTGTTGAAATTAGGTTAGATTTACTTCCATTTTGTTTTGTTGTTACATTTAAAAGTCATTGTTGATGTATATGTAACTTCGGAATGTATTTCACATATATGTATATTGTATTCCTATAGATATGTTATTATTCCTCTATACGGAAGTGTCGCCATTTATATTGTAAGTGTCGTAACTTATACTTGAGGGTTATTAGACCACCTTGTTGGGGTCGGCCCTGTATAAGTCATGTGGGTCGAAGGGTTATTAGACCCCCCTAGTGGGGGTCGGCCATGTGGGTCAAAGGGTTATTAGACCACCCTATTGGGTGTCGGTCCAGTCAGCATTGTGTTATGCAGTTAAGTTAAGGCCGACCTAGTAAAGGTTATGAGGCAAGACAAGTCTAGTATAAATAGAGATCGGGAGATCTCTATTTCATCATTCTATTCTCTCACTCACACTTGGGAGAGTGGCGCACTTGTGGAGGAGGAGTCTCTGCTGCTAGGAGAAGACTATCTCTTGTATTCTGGTTGTATCATTGCTCTATCTATCTCTGAGGAAGTTATTGGGGTTTTTCACCTTTATGGTTTTCCCCAAGTAAACTCTGTGTCTCTTGTATGCTTGCATTATTGTGTCCATGATTGATATGCTGTAGATTTGCTATACATGTTGTTCTCTCAGTTAATATCCTAGATCATATTGAAGTAAATTTAGAAAATTTAACATGGTATCAGAGCTAGCCTGAAAGAAGGTATGATATGGCATGTATGACACTTGTTGCACTTACGATGCTAGGGCTTGATATAGAAAAAACCATTCATCGTATCACTTTCGCTATAAATCCATTTTGGTGAAGTTTTCGGATCTGAAACGTTTACAGGTCGAAGATCAAATCCCCATGTACCTTGTGTCCAAAGGAAAACCTCTAATTCATTGTACTTTGTGATTTATGATCTGTACAATATAGGGTTTCCGCCTCTTCCAGATCTGAGTCAAAATCAGGTGACCTTGGGAAAAAGGTCATAACATGGGATAGGAAGATCCAAATGAAATTTCGTAAAAGGTGACAGGTAGTACACAGACTGTACTATCTCAAGAAAACTTTTCAGAGGCCGAAGTTGAACTAGTAACACATGGCACGATGTACAAGTTCACTCTTTTGTATTATCCCATAAACAGGTCACGTTGTGACAATTGGCATAACACTCTCTCAGAGAATCCAATTGAGTTCAGACCTATCGAGATGGAAATATAACAGGTCGGGCTATCTCAGGAACATTGTTCAAAGGTAGAAGTTGAACCAGCGACACGTGGCATGCCGTAAAAGTTCTCTCTCTTGTATTATCCCATAAACAGGTCACATTGCGACACTTGGCATAACTCTTTCTCAGAGAATCCAATTGTGGTTAGACCTATCGGGATGGAAAGATAATAGGTCAGGATATCTCAAGAAATTTTTTCACACCCTGTGGTTCGAAAAGTTCGGAGTTACACCAGATAAAATCAGGTACATATTTCTGTCAAAACAGAATTATTTTTTAGCACCTTCATTCATGGCTTCCGGAATTTAGGGCTTCGAAGAAAGTTGGAATTTCTCTAATCAGAGACCATGGCTGGATGCTACTCATCAAAATCGAAATTTAGAGACCAAGATAAGAATTTTTTGTTGGGCAGAAGGCCGGGCTTGATCAGACCCTAGTTCGGGACTTTGATCAGAAAAGTGAAAAATTAGGGCTTCTTTAAAAATGAGAATTTTTGAAATCTGTGACCACGGCTGGAAGCTCCTCATAAAAATAGAAGCTTAGAGCTTTGGATCAAACATTTTGATTGGGAAGAAGAGTGGGCTTCATCAAACCCCAGTTCAGGGTCACGTCTAGTGAATCCGGAAGTTTCAAAGGCAAAATTGAGGAGTGAAACTTTACAGTTTTCAAATTCTGAATATACCAGCTTGATCAGCTCATCAAGGCGCATATTTCTATCCTTTCGGAAGTTTGAAATTCAAAGTTTGAATTTTTGGGGTTTCTCTGACAAACCCTAATCCAACTCCAGGTTCAGTTCTTGCAAATCAAGTGGATTGGGTTTATCCTAGAAGAAGATGGATTGGTCACCTGCATAAGTGAAGAAGTTCCTGTTTCAAAGGGAGATGAGGCTAAGGCCTTACATAAGAAGATTACAAGTGATCTCGACAGGTATGACTCATCGAGGTATGTTTCTAGATTTGTTCATGATTAAGTTTATGGTATGTTTGTCTTCATGTTATTACGGTTAGTACAATCTTGATTTTATATTTGTCGTATCACCTTAAAAAAATTATGAATGCATGATAGAAGATATTCATTGGTTAGGGTGTTGAAACTTATGATTGTACTAATGCATTATGGTGTTGTATGAGTTTTATGTTATCTGCTAACATAACACGTACACCAAGAAAGACAAATCATGTTCTACTTCAAGAACATATGATCATGGTGACATGAAGACAAAGATTCATCCATTATCATGGATCACATAGAAGATCTACTTTCGAGGTATGTATAACTTGGTTCTACAATGGTTAACTTATGAGACATGCAGGTTACTAGCACAAGTCACTAAAGAGAACCAGAAGACATTATGCGGGTATGTTAGACATAACTAGTTAGCATGCTAATCCAGGTATGTTTTTCCTATATCAAGCTAGAATCCTACCTTGTGTTAGGATCTTATACTGTTGTGTTGTTGATAATGATTATTCATGAAGTCATAATTTTGAATAGTCATGGTTGTATGCATATTATGTTTCTTACCATAATTGATGATATGACTAACCAGAAGAATCATGAAGGTATAGGTTTGAGTAATCATGGGTTTATGCATTGATGATTTAACTAATCAGAAGAGTCCTATGATCAAATAAGAATATGCATGAGTAAAAGAAGACTTCCCTGAAACCTTGGATACTAATGTTTATTATATGTGAATGATCATGACTATACATGTTTTAAGATTATTGTGTTTTGATAGTATTAAGATTATACTAATAAATGTGTGATTATGTATGAGACCTCAAGGATAAAACAATGATGATACTAATAAGCATGCATAGTGGTTAAGGATGGATATAAGTTCAAGAACAGGTAACCCAGGAAGCAAAGATCAAGAGGGAGCACACTCCAGTTGTTCCTGCAAGAAAGCAAAGGAGCACACTTCAGTAGTTTCTGCAAGGATGCAGATATTCAGAGGGAGTTGACCATCTTTCTACATTACACAACAGAAAGGTGTAGAAGAATCTACTTCAGCAGCTCCTGCAAGGAAGCAAAGACTCAGAGGGAGTCCACCCAGCAACCAAACAAAGATAAGTATTTTTAATTATCATTTCTTGCATATTTGTTTGTTTAAATAAAATTGTTCAATGATGTATATGCTCATGTTCCTAAACTTAGGATACGTATTGTGCATATTAGAATGATTGCATTAATGAACAGTATACTACTAATATGCATGTGATGGGTAAGTGGCCTATGGCATTGTACAACATTCCAGTGCTACTTATCTAGAATGAAACCTCTTTGCTGACATGTTGGGAGTAGTGCAAATTGTTAACAATGTTCTGGTAGAGAATGGAAGGCATCTAGAAAGTTGTGGAACATGGATAAATGTTGTATTGAAGCATTGGATAAGATAATTGCATGACTGTATGACATATTTCTTTATGTGTAAGAATTTGTCTGAAAATTATGAGATGTTTCTAATCATGCAATTTAACTTGTTTTGTAGAAAAGACCGTATACCTTCACCTACAAAAGAAGTACTACAACATGTGTTCAAGCAACAAAATTATCTATTGAAGATATTGAAGTTCCCAGGATACAGGAAGAATGCCATGATCCATCGATCATGAAGAACGATGTTTGGGATGCGGTCCCAAGAGCTGAAGGGAAGTCTGTTGTGACTTCCAAATGGAACTATCAGATCAAGCATGCTACAGGTGGTAGCATAGAGACTTTTGCTCCTGGAGCCAGATACACTTCCATTAGATATGTACTTGCTCTGGCTGCAGTGATGAAATGGAAGATACACCAGATGGATTTCAAGACAACATTCTTGAATGGTGTAGTTGAAGAAGAAGTGTATGTGGAGAAACCACCTGGTTCTGAGACACATGACAGGGAGTCATATATGTGCAGAACTTGGTATGGTAGGATAGACAACTTTCTATCTAGTTTGGGCTTTACCAAGAGTAAAGCAGATTCCAACCTTTACTACAAGGTTGAGGAAGGAAATCCAGTGATACTACTTTTGTATATGGATGACCTGTTTATTACAGATGAAGATAGATTGATTACCGACACACATCGGAAGCTTGTTTCCGAATTCGAGATGAAGAACTCGGGGATGATGCACTATTTGTTTTTGGCATGGAGGTGTGGCAGAGTGCAAATGGAATCTTCCTTGGACAAGAGAAGTATGCAGTAGAGATCCTAAAGAGGTTCGGAATGATGGACTGCAAGGCCATGGCCACACCTATGGCATCGAACCTGAAGCTTCTGTGTGATGCTTCATCTGATTCGGTTGATGTCACTGTGTATCATCAGATGATTGGGTCCTTGATGTACCTGATGAACACGAGACTAGATATTTGCTTTACGATGTACACATTGAGCCAGTTCCTGACGGATCCGAGAGATGTTCACCTAGTTGTTGTAAAGCATATTTTGAGGTACCTGAAGGGTACGGTTGATTATGGGCTCAAGTATGATGCGAATCAAAATTTTGACCTGCAGGGTTATGTTGATTCAGATTGGGTAGGCAGTGCTGCAGATAGGAAGAGCACATCTAGGTGCTGCTTCAGTATGGGATCAGGTGTGATCTCTTGGTTTAGCAGGAAGCAGTCCTACTTAGCATTGAGTATACCCGAAGCAGAGAGGAGCGGTGAAGCTCTTGTATTTTGCGATGGATGAGCAGATTGCAGATGTGATGACGAAGCCACTAGCCAGAGTGAAGTTCAAATAATTCAGAGAGAGGCTTGGTATTCTTCGGATTGATGACACTTCGAGGAAGAAGTGATGGACACATTTGCAGAAGCCATTCCAAGCATGTTGGAAGGAGGATCCTTCACATGGTTGTGGATGTAAGCGCTGGATGATGAGCATCAGGATGATGCTCCAGTTACTGCTTTGTATATGCATCAGGAGGATGCTGGATATGATCAGTTGGATCATTTATATGTATATGTATGTACGCATCATGTTGGATGCTGGATATGATTAGTTGGATCATTTCTATGTATATGTATGTACGCATCATGTTGGATGCTGGATATGATCGGTTGGATCATTTGTATGTATTTTGTATATGCATCATGTTGGATGCTTGGACCATGTATATGTATATGTATCAGGTAGATACATTGTGTGATCAGGTATATCTTGTATGTTGATATGTATCAGGTAGATTCTTGGTATGCATCAGGTAGATGCATGATATGATCAGGATGATCATGGATGATGAGCTTCAGGATGTTGCTCCAGATGACTTGCAGTAGGATGTTGCAGTGATGATGATCAGGATGATCATGTATACATCAGGATGATGTATGGTAAGTATCAGGATGATACTCTATGGCCATGGATCAGGTTGTGCAGATGAGCATATAATTTGGCCCTGGGAGATTTGCAGATAGTCTTTCGAGGTTTTGCCTATGGCATGTAATCTGGCCCTGGGATATCTGGCAAATGTTCTTTCGAGGTTTTTCTCTAGGAGGATATATAATTTGGCCCAGGGAGATTTGCAGATAGTCTTTCGAGGTTTTTCCTATGGCATATAATTTGGCCCTGGGATATCTGGTAGATGCTCTTTCAAGGTTTTGTCCTATGGCATATAATCTGTCCCTGGGAGATCCTATAGGTAGAGATGTGTGCTCATAACAACCTGGGATGCTCTTGCGAGGTTTTTCCATGACCACATATAATCTATCCATGGGAGATCCTATAGGTAGAGCTGTGTGCTTGTAACATCCTGGGATGCTCTTGCGAGGTTTTGTGGTGACCACATATAATCTGTCCCTAGGAGATCCTATAGGTAGAGTTGTGTGCTCGTAACAGCCTGGGATTCTATTACGAGGTTTTGTGGTGAGGTCACATATAATATGGCCCTGGGAGATCCTATAGGTAGAGCAGTGTGCTCGTAACAACCTGGGATGCTCTTTCGAGGTTTTGTGACGCACGTAATAAGTCCTGAGGATTCCACAGTATGGCCAATGATGATGAAGACCTACAGGTGGTGGGCCTACATCCAGTATGAAAAAGGACTGGCTCTGTAGAACTTCCTATGATGAGTAGATTCAAAGATTGATTGAGATAGCAGCAGCAGTGACAATGATGATGACTCGATGATGATTATCCAGTGACAATGATCCAGACAAGAAGACTTGTGCTAGAAGACCTGTGTCGAGAAATACCTTCCTAGTTAAGAGGCAGTGTTGATGTATATGTAACTTCGGAATGTATTTCACATATATGTATATTGTATTCCTATAGAGATGTTATTATTCCTCGATATGGAAGTGTTTGTATTCCTATAGAGATGTTATTATTCCTCTATATGGAAGTGTCGTCATTTATATTGTAAGTGTCGTAACTTATACTTGATGGGTTATTAGACCACCTTGTTGGGGTCGGCCCTATATAAGTCATGTGGTTCGAAGGGTTATTAGAACACCCTATTGGGGGTCGTCCATGTGGGTCAAAGGGTTATTAGACCACCCTATTGGGTATCGTTCCAGTCAGCATTATGTTAAGTGGTTAAGTTGAGGCCGACCTAGTTGAGTAAAGGTCAAGTCAAGTTAGTGTATAAATAGAGAGTGTGTCTCTCTCATTTTACACATTCTATTCTCTCACTCACACTTGGGAGAATGGTGCACTTGTGGACGAGGAGGATCTGCTGCTAGGAGAAGACTGTCTCTAGTATTCTGGTTGTATCATTGCTCTATCTATCTCTAGGGAAGTTATTGGGGTTTTTCACCTTTATGGTTTTCCCCAAGTAAAATCTGTGTCTCTTGTGTGCTTGTATTATTGTGTCCATGATTGATATGCTGTAGATATGTTGTACATGTTGTTCTCTCAGTTAAGATCCTAGATCAGATTGAAGTAAATTCTGAAAATTTAACAGTGTACTGGAAACAACCCCATTCAGTTACAAACGTTGTCTTGTGGAAATCCTCTTTTGCAATCCTGATTTGGTGATAGCCCGAGAAACCATCTATGAAAGAATACATTTCTTGACCAACCACACCCTCTAGGACTTCATCAATGAATGGTGTCGGAAATAGATCATGCATACATGCGTCATTCAACTTCCTCAGGTCGACACAAATCTGTACCTCACCTATCTTTTTGTCTTGCACCACCATGAGACTAATCCATTCCAATTCTTTGAATGGTTCAATGATGCCAACATCCAACATGCGGTCAATTTCAACTTTGACCCCTTCCTTATGCTGCGGATTCAGTCGATATGGTCGCTGCCTAATTGGTTTTGCATCTAGTTTCAATGGAATATTCATCTCCCCTAGATCCCCCAAGATTCCCTTCATATCGAAAAACTTTGTAGGGAACAAATCTTGGAACTCATGCAATAGGTCGGTGACCTTCACCATCATGTATTCATCCCAGTAGTCACCAACATCAGCAAACTTTGGGTTCTCTTCTATCCCAATGTTGATTGTCGTGAGCTTCAGCGGCTGACTGATCGGATCTGTTGGTGCGTTAGGTGCTACAACATTGCGACTTCCTTCTGATTCGGGAATATTGACATTCCACGGATCATCACTATCCTCTGTCCCTCCAGTGATGTTATAACACTCCATCATCGATTGCATCTGACAATGCGTATGTGTATCTATGGGATATGCCACTGGAACGATCGTCAGAACAACGTCACGGATGAGCTGCAAAGAATTGTGAACATCTGGATTGGGATCCACGAAACTGAAGGTATGAGTAAAGCAAACTGTCAACTCTAACCAAGTGGTGATCTCCCCTCGCAACTTAGCTGAAGCATACCATGATCGCGGCATTTCATCCAAAGTGTGGATAAAAGCATGGACCCATTCATCCCTTGGTCGCGAGGCCCACAACATTTGACATTCCATCAGATGACTTCCAGGGTCATTCTACCCATCATACCTGTCGCTGTGGTATATTTCTATGTCCCCAAAGCGAACCATCATCAACCTTCAGCACTACAACCATTCGGTAATTGACTTCTTATGAGTCTCCCACCAATGCGTTGGAGTAGCCTTCAGTGCCTCCTCCGATGCCAGTAGACGTTGCGGTTCTGACACCTTGTCTTCAAATGCAACTAAAAATGCAGACAACCCAAGCAGTCCTTCATATACTGTCAATTCAACAGTCTTAGTTGCGACATGGAACAACAACTGCGTAAGCAAACCACACTTCCTGAATGACACCTCATGCAAGTAGTTCTGCTAGTTCTCTAAAGCATCATCCGAGTCAAAGGACGCAGAGCTAGAGCTGCACCAACCAAGTTATCCACCATCCGTCGGATGAATGTAGTCTTCTGAAATGTTATATGCATGATCCCATCCTCTTACAACTTCATCCTTGACAGGTTCAACATACCGTAGCCCTCCATTTAGATCCAACGGAGCAATGACGTGGAGGTCCTGATTTTCAAAGGTCATCACTCACTTCTTGAAATTGATCACTTCCATACTGTCATTAGGCCATCCAATACCCAGCAACGCGGGATAGGAGCTTTCACCTTCTACAACCTCAATGACATCAAAATCCGCATAGGTATTCATTCCCTCGATATCCACAACAAGGCGCGAAACTCTCCCAATTGGTGTGACTTTGGCCTAATTAGCCAATCGCATCTATACATGAGACCATCTCAGCGTTGGGCTCCCCATCGTTTTCCATGCCTGCTTTGTCAATATGTTAACATCGGAGCCGAGATCCAGAATAACTGAATCAACCTCGTACTCCCCAATCAGGACATTCATGCGCATTTCTTTGCCTGTCGTCTTCCTCTATAAGGAGTTCACCATGGACTCCCTCCATCCCTTGGTCGGTCGATGCAACAAACTCTCAATCTCGGCAAGTGCATTAGGATTGTGTGCCAGTGATAAACAACTTTCAAAAAAAATTTGCAGAGTACCATACCGCCACGACCGGCCTTCTTCTGAAGTTGAGTAAAAAATAGGGGGCATGTCATAAACAATTGACTTACCACAATCTTTTTCCATCGCATTACACACTTGGAAGAATGCGTCATGCTCGACATCAATATCAAACTGTGCATTCTTATTTTAGCCAGCCATATTAGAGGATGTGAACCATCTTCTCTTGTCGTCGCACCTCCACGGGTGATAAATGCAACAGTAGCATCTTGCTTCCTCGGCTCTGCTAAAATCGTCGCAATAGTGGGTCCTTGATTCTGGTTCGGCAGTGGGTTCTCAAGTTGATTCACATTCTGGTTGGCGTTCTAATTCTGATGCTGGTTCTGGTTCTGTGGTTGATTCTGGTTTGGAAACTGGTTCTGATTCTGTAACTGCATTATATTTCCTACTTGTCATCGTGCAATCAACTGCGGACAATTTTCAATAGTGTGATCAGCAACAAAACAATACGCGCACTGTGTCTGCAACTGCGGGTAATCTCGCTGATAATGCCCCAATACCCCACAATTGTAGAATTGGACACGTTTGTGACCTCGCCCTCCTCCACAACCAAATCCTCCACCTCATCCTCCCTAAAATCCTCCACGAAATCCCCCTTGCTGCTGATTTGTGGTTGAGGAAACTATCACTGCATGGGATTCGGTTGCAGTTGAACACACTGCCCTCGCTGAACACATGGTGCTAGATGAACGTACTGTAGTTGTTGAACGTACTGTGGATGTTGTGGAGCCATCTGCATCTGAGTATACTGTGACACAAACTATTTTTGTGGTTGCGGCTGTGGTACAAACTGCATCTGCAGTTGAGGTAGCAGTTGGGCCACCTATGGCTATGGTTGTAGTTGTTGTATGACACGCTAGTCGTCCTTCACATAGAATGCATCATACGTTCTTTCCTGAAGTAAGCCATATGCACGGAAATGCTTATCTTCATGTCCCATGGACTTGCAGAATGTACAATAAAAACTCATCTTCATTGTGACAATCTTCTGCATATATTGACACTCCTCATGTCGATGCCCATATACTTGACAGATGGGGCACCATGGAATACCTCCACGACTTAATGGGTTTGGTGCTCCTGATACAAGGTAGTTGCGGAAATCTGGGCAGTTATCCCTTGTATGTCCCTCTGCGCGACACCGAGTACACCAGACCTCCTCGTGGTGCTCTTTTCCCTTCTTAAGATCTTGCAACTGAATTGTCAAGTTTCCAATTGTGTCTTGATCTGAGACATGCTAGCTGCGTTCTCACCAATCGACGAAATCTTCTAACCGCACCGCAATCTCTAGAGCTTCAGTCGGTGTTGTAATGTTCTGTTGCATCAATGGGAGTCGAATATGAGGTAGCAACACCGCGATGAACCACTCCTTGTGTCGGACATCTCTCATGTCGAAGCTGACTCTTTCCATCAACGTTTTGAACCTTTGGTCAAAGTCCCAAACTGTTTCATTCGGATACTGCTTAATCTCTTTTAGTTCTCTAATATATTGTGCTTCAAATTTTGGTTTTCTGACCTCTGCAATCAATCCTTTTCTAACCTCATCATCATCTTCTATGGAGTTCCTGTAGGAACTTGTACAAACTTCATAAACCAGTCCAATGCGCGACCCCAAAGAGTTGTCGCCAACTGACCTTTCTTGGTGTCATCATCTGTAATTTGCTTAACAGTCCATATTGCTTCACATAAGAACCATATTGTTCTGGGTTGTCAGTGCCATTCCCATGGAACAACAGTAACTTCACATCTTCTCCCTCCATCCTGGGCTTCCTTCCTATAGTCACTGAGCTGCTAGCAATCAAGTTTTGTTGACACGATGAACAAGGCGATGTCAAAGCTGTGTTTCTTCCTGGTTGTGAGATAGTGAGAGAAGGTGTGGGTACGTTGTTGTTGGGGGTTGGTCCTTCCTCTATCCTGGGCATAGCCTTGTTGTCCTTGTTAGCACTGTGAGGTTGATTCGTCCCATGTGGTATTCCTTCGTGGCTTTGCGTTTCGACCGCAGTAGGACCTTCTCCTGTCCTCTACCTCTTCTCTTGTCGAAACCTTGCTCCTCCCCTCGTAAGACTACTCTCTTCCTCGGCTTCCTTCATAGTCTCGTCATCACTTGCACCCATCTACCCCGTATTATTCCATTTACTTCCCCCCTGCTGTCGCAGTATCCACAGCCTCCGCCCACCAGGGTTCTACTGGTCAGGTGCATCTTCGGTATGCCCTTTTCACAGATGAGCATCTTAATGGACAACTGTAGCGACAACAGGAACATGCCTCTCGGTTCGTTGAAAAATTCCCTTTCAGCTTCGCTATAAGACTTTGTCGTATCAACCGCAAACTCATTGATATAGGCTCCTAATATACTATCGACCCAGACCTCAACAGCCCATGATGCTTTTTTATCTACCTCTTGCAGCTCCTAGATCAGTTCTGGGGTCCAAGATGTCAGCTCACCACGTTGGAAGTTTCTCTTTTGAAAGGTCAATTTTGCTAACCATTCATATAGGATGATTGGGAATTCGTAGAAAAAATATTCGTGTGGACCATCGTGTATATACTTTTCCAACCACCAATCTGTCGACATTAACCCAGGCTTCTGATTTTCTTTCTCAGTGAACTCTCACAGCTTTTGATCGAAACAATCTTGAATTTATGGTCTCGTTAGATGCCACAACATGTCCTCCTTCCACTTCACGCTACGGTCCCAACAACGAAACCATTTGTCGAAACAAACCCAGTCGATAGGCGTTCCTCACACTGTCGACACCCAAACCACCATGATCTCCCTTAGCACCGGCCCAGACAGGTTTTACCCTATCCAGCAACACATGTGGAGCAGATGAAATCTCACCCAAGATGTTCAAGGGAGAGCTGACAGAACCACGTTTCCGTGAAATGAAGGAGGAATTTTTGCATCAACTAATCAAACTTAGGCATTAAACATAATTATAGCATCATAAAATAGATCTCATCATTGACAGAACCACTGATATACAATAGATATAACAGTAAAAGATTAATTATAGCAAGAAAACATTGCATCATTCACAGATTCATATCGCATAATGCATTCATCACAAGGAAACATGAAAGACACAATGATTCTGCTCAAAATCACATCATATTAACCTTCGCAACAACCCATAGATACAACAATATAGATCTTATGTCGCATACCCAGATGAACAGACAATAACAAGCAAAATCCTTCGAGCTCAACTATCTCTTCAATTGATCAATTCTTGTCCCCAATTGGTATATCAATACTTACAATGCTATGTCTATATATAGGCTAGCGCCTTTACCTTTATGTTGCACTTAGGAAACTGTCTAGCTACTTCTTAACAAACTTTACAAAAAGGATGACCCAAAAACCCAAATAACGCGATCCAAATGACCCAAAACCCACATAATGCGGTCCAAATGACCCAAAACTACATAAACTAATCGACTTGCGCATTGTTTTCTTTCTTGCGCAACATCTTTGACCCTTCACAACATCCTCAATGCTGCGTAGCTGACTCATCCAAACTTCCTACCAACAGTGGCTTTGACACACCCGCTTCCTTTGGCCTATCTTGTTCTTTAGCCGGTTTCTTGTCTTTCTTCATTTTTGTTGTAAGCCTTGTTGAGCTTCAGGACGACGCTCCTTTATCTGTTAGAGGCTTTCTGTCAAGCATCAACATTACTCCCTGAACACCCGACTGTTTGAATATTCTTACAACTTCGTCAACTGTGAATGGCTTGGTGATTCACTTACAGAGCGCTCAGCGTGCTTACTATTAAACTCAGGATTATACACAGGAAAGATAGAAAGTCTTGGTAAAAACCCGCAAGTGCTTAGTTGATAGTTATTTATCAATGCCGCTAGTCTGAAAACTCACCGATTAGCAGTTACTTGGTCGTTTAATGTCGTGTCATTTGGTTGGATCTCGCTGAGATCTCGGTATTTTCCACCATTTATGATAACTGATCAGGCAATATTTCTTTAAATGCTAAGATCTTTCGGTGTCGCTGGGGTGTTTAAAATTTAAATAGGGAATTAATTTCCAGTTTATTGACCAGATCTCGGTCCTTTCCATCATTTATTATGCTCGAATTGACAAGATTTTCTTTTAATGTGGGATTTTTCCAGTGACGACATTTTGGATAACGACTAACTAACCGATCGACAATTGTGACTATTATCTTTTCCGTTGGAATGCGCTGGTGGTTATATGATATGCACAGTTCACTGTGCATTGTCCTGTCTTTGTACAACTATCTTTGTAGTGTAGACCCTTTTTGGTAGCTAGAACAGGTGAATCTCGAGGTCAACTGCACATTATTCCTTTCTTGTTTTGAACTTTGCAGCGCAAGTGTTCTAGTACTCCGCATTTCAGCTTCCAGTGTACACTTCGCGTATGCACTTCCAATATGCACTTCCAATATGCACTTCGCATATCGTATTTCATGGAACTTCGTATTTCACCAAAATTGTGTGCGGCATCTTTATTATGTCATTCTTAGTGTCCAATTTCAACTACACTTAACACTTAGAATGTCTTCTCTTCTGATTACTGAGGGCTTGGTGAAGTAGGACTATCCCTGTAGGGTTTTAATCTAATTCCATTAATGAGACCTGGTAAGTTTTCTCCGGCTAATGTGTCTAGATGAACTACGCCACCATTAGTAACATGCATAACAATATATGGCCCTATCCAGTGCATTTTAAAATTTCCAGGAAATTTCATGAATTTACTATCATAGAGGAGGACAAGGTCTCCTACCTGAATAATTTATGCTTGATGTGGCGATCATGCCATGCTTTTCCTCAGTCTTTTTGCACTTGCTGGTGAAATCCTGCAATGAAACGATCTTCCTCTAGTACAACCAAGTGTAGTATCCTTTCTTCCATTGTGTCTTCATCTACCATACTAGAATGTTGCAATCCTCAAGCTTGGTACTATGTATTCGATTGGCATCACAACTTCCTGTCCATATGTTAACCTAAAAGGTGTATGTCCAGTCAACTTCTTGCAAGTTTAGCTTCCTGTCCATATGTTAACCTAAAAGGTGTATGTTCAGTCAACTTCTTGCAAGTTGTTCTATATGCCCATCAGACAACTGGTATTCTTAGATCCCAATCATCCCTGTTTATGTTGCATACCTTAGTCAGCACATTTTCCAACACCTTGTTAAATGCTTCAACAGTGCCATTGTCCTGTGGATGATATGGTGTGCTCTTCTGGTGACAAATTTGAAATTCTTCAGTAATGGCTACGATGGTCTTATTCAAAAAGTGTGTTCCTTGATCACTCATTAATATTTTTGTACATCCAAACCTTGTTATGATGTTTTCAAAAATGAACTGTGCGGCAGTAACTGTGCTACAGTCCTTCACTGCTTTTTCTTCTGCCCATCTGGTGAGATAATATGTGGCTGTAATGATATATCTCGAAGTAGTTCTCTTTCCTGGTGGGTTAATAGGTCCCACAAAATCAATAGCCCACTTATCAAATGCTTGCAGTGTCAACTGTGGTCTCAATGGCATCTCATCTCTGTGAGATGGATTTCCCATTCTCTGGAAAACATCGCAACTTCAACAATGTTCCTTTGAATCCTTATGGAGTGTAGGCCACCATAGTCATACTCTTAATATCTTCTCCACAGTTTCTCTTCCTGTGTAGTGTCTTCCTGACACTCCTAAGTGTGCTTCAACTAGTATCAATGCTTTCTCATGTTCAAGCACACATCTACGTAGTACTTCATCCGGTCCTAGCTTGTATAATTTCCCTACAATGATGGTGAATTTTGCTTCTTTTACTACGAGTTGCTTCTTCTGCTGCGTAGTAAATTCTTTAGGTTCCAACCCTGTAGTCAAGAACTCTAGAATGTCCTTATAGTAGTCATCTGTGATCTCGATAGCAAATAACTTCACATTTGGTAGACTATCTTCCAGGTTTGTAGGTTCTTCACCTGACTCAATTCTAGACAGATGGTCAAGTCTTGAGTTTATCCTTCCTGGGTTAACAACAATTTCAAAATCATACTCTTGAAAGAGTAACAACCATCTACAGATTCTCCCCCCTAACACTGGTTTATTGACCATGTATTTCAAAGCTGAATGGTCAATAAACATGCAAAAGTGTGCACCTAGCAGATAGTGCCTGGATTTCTGCTACCATAGCTAGACCTTCTCTTTCTGTTGTTGTATAATTCGTTTTTACTGAAGATAGATTCCTGCTTGAGAATGTTATAGGATGGTCAATACCTCCCTCACATGGGTGCGCTAGCACAACACCTAGTGCAATGGATGAAGCATATACATGTACATGGAATTGTTTGCTCCAATGCAGAAAGACTAAGATAGGCGCAGTTACCATCCTTTTGTTTAGTGTGTCCAGTCCTTTCTGGCAGTCTTCAGTCCATATAAACTTTGCTTCTTTTTTCAACAATTTTTCCATGGGTGCAGTTATCTGCGCGTATCCTTTGATAAAATTTATGTAGTATCCTGTATCTCCCAATGTGGTGTGTAGTTATTTTATTGAATTTGGTGCTGGCAGGTTTACAATGACTGCGATTTTAGCTGGATCAACCATCAGCCCCTGTTTGCAAACAATGTGTCCCAATAGAATTCCATAGGGCACACAAAAGACACTTTTCTTCAAATTGAGGGAAATATGATGTTTGCTACACTTTGCTAACATCATTCTTAAGCTCGCATAATGGTTCTTCAACAACCCAAATATAGTCCAATCATCAAAATACACTTCTAGAAATTTATGGATGAAATATTTAAATGCAACAACAACTAATCTTGAAAAAATGGCAGGTGCATTCTTCAGACCAAAGGGCATAACTGTGTATTGATATGATCCCCATTCAGTGGCAAAAGTGGTCTTATGCCAGTCTGTTGTGTCAATTCTGATCTGATGGTATCTAGAAAATTTATCAGTGAAAGAGTATGCCTCATTCCCTCCAACATTGTCCAATACTTCATATGTAAATGGAGTAGGAAATGGGTCATGTAACGATGCATCATTTAACTTTCTGAGATCTACGCAGATCCTGATTTCACCTTTAGTCTTCTTTTCTTGGATGACCATGGGACTTATCCATTCTGATTCTTCTACTATCTCAATGATTCCTGCATCAAGCATTATCAAGCTCTACTTTTACCCTTTCTTTATATCTCGGATTAAGGCGATAAGGTCTTTGCTTGATGGGCTTCGCATCCTGCTTGAGAGGTATTTTCATGACCCCCAAGTCGCCCAAAATTCCTTTCATCTCGAAGAACTTTGTTGGGAATAAGTCTTCATACTCGCGAAGTATATTTGTGATCTGCGCAACTATCTCTTCGTCCCAATAATCCCCTATAGAAGCAAACTTTGGTTCTTCATCGGTTCCAATGTTCACATTCCAAGTTTTCACAGGATCACTCAGATCCGGAATTTCCAATGGTGGTCCTTCGAATTCGTGCTTTGCTTCAGAATCAGATATATTGACATTGTGCGGGTCGTCATCTTCTTCACTTTCCTCTTCGTCTTCATCTATTGTGAAGTTGTAATATTCCAGGGCATGCTCTATCTATCTTTCTCATTCTGGTTGTTGATATATAGGTTCTGATATGTCGTTGAATATTTTCTCTTTGATGACCTGTAATGCCTCATTTATGATTTCACATTCATCTCTGAAGATAAAATTTACTTGGAAGTTCTTTATCATAATAGACCATTATGTTGTTCCTCTTCGCAGTTTCATTTCTGTGTACCAATTCTTCGGAATCTCCTCTAGTGCGTGGACAAGTAGATGAACCCATTCTGTCTATGTTTTGTGTGTCCATGTTTTCTTGCAATTGTATATGTGATCCCTTGGATCAGTTTGTCCATCGTACTTGACTTGTACAAGCTCAGTTTCTTCCAGAAATCTGATTTACATCATATGCTTGCATTCTTCCCTTGTGGTCAGATTTTGCTTATGCGCAGCCCACCATCCGGAAGGTGTAGCGCACAGTGTTGTATCCAATGTTGTTTTCTTGTGTTCATCTGAAACTGATACAATATATTCTTGAAAGAATGTATGGATTTTAGTCAAGCCATCATAAGTATGGATTTGGATTACCTATGTTCCAATCCAGCGCAGTGATCTTGTGAAGTGCGTGCATCTTCTTGCAGACACTTCATTCATCCTGCTTTTCCAGTTCTCTAGTCCTGCATCTGAGTATGATATGCAAGAGCTATCACATCGCCAACTCAATTTTCCATCAGTAATTGGGTTCATATAGTCTTCCTGATTTGCTTTCATCTTGTAAATGTGATCTAGATCATGAGCTCTGCATTCTTATCTGATTGGCTCAGTGTATCTAGGCCCTTATGAAGGGTCCAAGGGTGCGATGACCTTGATATCTGCCCCTTAAAAGATCATTTGATTCTTTTTCAAATTGATGATTGCAAGGTTATCCATGGCCCAATCTATCCCTAATAGTGCAGGATAAGGTTGGCTATCATGGACAATTTCAATAACCTCGAAGTCTACATGACTTCGCACTCCATCAATGTCAACAAGAACATTTGCTAATCTCGCAAATGGTATGACCTTTTATTGATTCGCTAGTCTCAACTATATGGGTGACCATGACAATTTTGGTTTCCCCATTTGTTCCCATGTCTGCTTAGTCAAGACATTCACTTCTAAACCTAAGTCTAGGATTATCTCATCCATTTCAAAATCTCCAATCTGTGCATTCAGTCTCATCTATCTTCAAGTTCTTTTGTGGCTCTTGATATGATGAACCACTCTGTGTGCTTCGTTCACTATATTGCGCTCCTCATAATTGCTCAGCAGGATCTACAATTATTCTAAGGCATTATCATGCTTTAGCAATTTCATGCAGCTCTGTAACAACAACGTAACATGACTCATTGCATCTGTTGCAGTGTGCGATCGATCATATACAGCTGGCATATCATTCACCTGGGAAGTCTCACTTCACAACTTGATTCTTGGAGTTATAGGTGTTGGTTTTTGAATGTTTCTCTTGCTTCCATGAAGGCTTCCTTTTGTTTGTTCAGCTCGAAAGCAGTTGTCTTTCCCGTCGTTTTTCTTTTCCAAGCCCCTTCAGTAGGATTTTGCTTAGCATGGTAATTATCATAAGTCGAATCTTCTGCTCTTTGATATTCACCCGTGGTAGCTCCACTTCTCATCGCATCATTAATGTTTCCATATGTATTCCTTCTCTCAGTCGCGATCATCTGTATATTCTGGTTCTGCCCTTCTTGTCTTCTTTCTTGCATTTTTTATTGCAGAACAGGGCATGCCTCAATGACATCATCAAAAGACTTACAATTTTTACATATAGTACAAGCATTGGTGCAGTCTCTGGATAAGTGTCATGGTTGAGTGCAGTTATAGCATACTATCTGACCTCTTCCTCTTCCTCGGAATCCACCACGTCCTCTATATACGCCTTGATCATACTGCGCATTATCTTTGTTATGTAGTGTTTCTTCTTGAACTCTATAGACATCATGCTTTCTCTCTATCATGAGTTCATATGATCTACAATTGGTATCATCATGGCCAATTGATTTACAGAATGTGCAGTATATTTCTGAATTAAGTAGCAATCTTCTGGTCGATGTCCTCTACATCGACAAATTTCACACCATGGTCTTTGTTGTTGATTTAATGGATTTGGAGCTCCGCTATTGATGTAGTCTTTAAAGACCAGATAGTGTTCTTTTGGGTGTCCTTCTGCTTTACACTTTGTACACCAGACTTCTTCTCTCGTTTCTTTTCCTTTCTTCATATCTTGCAATTGTAATGTCAATTTTGCTAGCTGGTTCTGTATCTGAACCATTCCCGCGCTAATCTCTCCTATTGGCAAAGCCTCTAGTTTCATTGCAATCTCTAGGGATTATGTCTGCGAAGCAACCTTCTATTGCATCAATGGTAATATAATGTGTGGAAACAACATGGCTATGAACCACTCTTGGTACTATTGCGGTGCTATGTCAAATCTAACTTGATCTAACAATGCTTTGAACTTCTAGTCAAATTCCAATATTGTCTCAATCTATTTTTGATTTATTTCTTTAAGCTTTGTGATACATTGCAATTTTGATTTCAGTTTCTTGAATTCTTTGAGGAGTGCAGTTCTAATATCCATTAGAGTCCTATTATGTCCAACATAATACTTCATAAACCATGTCAAGGCTCTATCCCCGAATGTGGTAACTAACTGTGCTTGTCTTATAGAATCATCATTGACTTGTTTATCATTCCATATGGCTTCACTCAGAAACCAATGTTGCTCAGGGTCTTCTAAACCCATTCGTTTGAATATCGAAATTTTGATATCATCTATCATTCTTCTTCTGGGAAGCGTAGTGTTCTGTGATGTGTTAGGGATACTACTACTCGGAATGTTCTGAGGACTTTCTCCTGCGATGTTACTACTACTGATGTTCTGTGGGTTAGCAATATTTGTATCGTCAACTGGAGGATTCCGTGGAGTGATAGGATGATAGGAAGCTACTAGAGGTTCTGTCTGGCTATCAGCCTCAACTTGTAACTCAATTTATATAGAGATGCAAAGTTCGTGTTCATTAGGCCTCTTTTCTGCACTAGACTTGTATCTTTTACCACTTCTTAGTGTGTGAATGTTTTCTTCAGTATCACTATCTTTATTACTGAACATTACAGACTCAAAACTTCTAGGGATCTTATTGCATTCTTAAGACACATTTCTCTGCTAATAACATTTTAATGTATAGACTGAGATTGTTCAGGTACTTACCTTTGAATCCTTTGAAGAAATTTACCTCTGCTATGCTGTAACACTTCAACATGTCCACAACAAATTTTGTAATGTAGCCTTCTAGTATGCTATCTATCCAGAATTCTATTGCTCTTGAGATCGGGCTATCCACCGATTTAAGTCTTTGAATCAGTTTTGGAGTCCACAACGTAGGTTCTCCTCCCTGATAGCAATTCTTATGTTCTGCTAGTCTTGACAAACACTCATATAGATCGTTGCTGAAGGATGCAAAGAAAATTTTGTAAATATCAGAATACAGGTATCTCTACAACCATTCTTCATCAGAGAAACGTGGATGTTTGTTCTCCTTTCTTGCAAACTCCTTCTCTACATTATCTACCCAGTTCTGCATTTATGTTCTCTCGGGATTCCAAATTCAGAACACATCACCAGTTCAAGTGAGGAAACAGAACCATTTTGTTGGGCTACAATATCCTCGTTCTTTAACTTTCTTGTGTTGACCCGGGTTTTGCGCAGTTGTGGTCCAACAAAACCCTTCTTCACCAGCCCTTTCGGCAATACCCTGCGAACAAGCTGAGGTCTCACCCAAGGTGAATTTTATGGGGGATTACAGAATCAGGTTTTCGTAATAAGGTGATGCGCGGTTAACAGACGGTGTATTTCCTGAAGTTTCACCTACTCTGCAGCTATTACTTATACTATAGCGCACACTGGGACTGCGTGCTTCGACACGACCACTTAAACAATAAGACATCACACCTCAAGGCTATGCTACTTCTTAACAATCACACACTTTCTATAATGATGTATATGTAACTTCGGAAAGTATTTCACCCATCATGTATATTGTACTCCTATAGAGATGTTATTATTCCTCTATACAGAAGTGTCGTTATTTGTATTGACAAGTGTCACAAGTATCATAACTTGCAGTGATGGGTTATTAGACCACCAAGTGTGGGGTCGGCCCTGATTAGTTTAACCATGGGTTATTAGACTGAGTTAGACAAGTCGGCCCTGCTAGGATATTGGGCAGAACATGTCATGTATAAATAGAAATCGAGAGATCTCTATTTTGTGCATCGCATTGCTCACTCTTCGATCACTCGGAAAGTGGTGCACATGTGAGGAGGAGGATCAACTGCTAGGAGAAGACTATCTCTTGTGCGTTGGTTGTATCATTGCTCTTTCTATCTCTGAGGAAGTTGTGGGGTTTTTCACCTTTATGGTTTTCCCCAATGAAACTCTGTGCGTCTATTGTCTCATGTGATTACTTGGTGTGATTGATATGCATTGTTATACTTGATATGTTGTACATGTTATTCTCTTAGTAAAGATCCTAGAGTATATTGAATTAATGCTCAAAATTAACATGGTATTAGAGCTAACCTGAGAAGAAGACATTGTGCAGTGGCAGAAACTAGGGTTTCTTGTTTATTGGGTTTCTCTCCACATATTTTGGAAATCCAGCAAGGTAGATTGACTCTAATCATCAAGGCGAATCTTTTTGTCGAATCATATTTCAATTCTGGGCACTTTCATTTTTTGCCCTAAAAATTAGGGTTTCCACAAAAATAGGAATTTCTAAAATCTGAGGACATAGCTGGAAGCTCCTTGGAAAAATCGAAGTTTAGAGCTTTGGAGCGAGATTTTTGGTCGGGTGTAGCTTTGGGAAACTCAAACCCTAATTCAGGGTCCTCCCCAGTGAATCCGGGAAGACTAAAAGGCATTTCTGAAGGGTGAATCTTTGCAGATTTCAAATTCTGAATAGACCAGGCTGATCAACTCATCAAGGCGCATCTTTCTATCCTTTTAGAAAGTTGAAATTCACATTTTGAATTTTTAGGGTTTCTGTGACAAACCCTAATCCGGCACCAGATCCAGATTTCTGCAAATCAAGTGGTAAGACCTAAATCTCTTATTTCCATTTGAGTTTCTCATTAAAATGTCTCACCACACCAAGCTTGAGGATAAGCTTTAAGGGGTTGATAACTTCCGAGCATTGAAGTATAGGATTGGGTTAATCGTGGAAGAAAATGAATTGGACACCTACATAAGTTCTGAGGTCCCTGTCCCAGAGGAAGAAGAGGCTAAGGCCTTGCATAAGAAGAACTTGGTCAAGGCAAAGAGGATCATTGTTGATTCTATCAAATACCATCTCATACCACATGTGTCATCTCTAAATACACCTAAGGAGATGTTTGATTCCCTGACCAAGCTATTTGAAGGGAAGAGCATAAATCGGAAGATGACTCTGCGGAATCAATTGAAAGGAGTAAAGCTTCAGAATGGAGAGACCATTCAATCCTATTTCTCTAAGGTCTCTCAGATCAAGGAACAACTTGAAGTTGTGGATTAAGTAGTGGACAATGGTGAAGTTGTCATGACCACATTGAATGGTCTACCTAGGTCATGGGACTCCTTCATCCAAGGAATCTATGCAAGGAGGAAGTTGATCTCATTCAGTAGACTATGGGAGGAATGCTCACAATAAGAAACAAGACTTGTGGCCCGAGAAGAAAAGATGGGGAATGAAGATCAAGCCCTCACATCACACACCAAGGGAAGCAAGTTTAAGAGGGAGAGATCTCATAACAAGAATCATTCTCACTCTCATCACAAGAAGAAAGATCTATCTCATGTTCGATGTTTTCATTGCAATGAATTAGGACACTTTGCTTCAAATTGTCCCAAGAAGAGGAAAGATAACAACAACAAATTCAATAAGAAGAAGAGGTACAACAAGAAGAAGTTTCATGCTCATGCTGCTGAGGATGATGAACCTACCAAGAAGAAGGCTAGGGCAGAAAGTGATACTTCATCAAGTGAAGATGAATATGTTCTAATCTCTGCTCTCATAGGTACTATCTCTCATGGTTGTAATAATTGGATTATTGATAGTGTGGCTTCCAACCACATGGCTGGGTTTAAAGAATCTTTTGTAAATCTATCTGAACATGAGTCACCCCATAAAGTGAAGCTTGGGGATGGCTATCAATATCCTATCAAAGGAAGTGGTGAAGCCTCCTACAACCTAGACTCTGGGAAGTCTTTGAAGATGAAAGATGTTCTATATGTACCTGGGCTCAAGAAGAACCTACTCTCCATATCTGCATTGGATGCAAAAGGTATGAGGGTTGCATTTGTAGATGGCCAAGTTCTAATGTGGCCAAAGGGTAAAACTATAGATGTTGCAGTAGTGATTGGAAAGCAAGAGGGAGGATTGTACAAATTGAAGGGACAAGCTGAACATGCTATGGTGACATGAAGACAAAGATTCATCCATAGTCATGGATCACATAGAGGTATGTATAATTTGGTTTTGCAAAGGTTGACTTATGAGTTATGCAGGTAATTGAACAGAACAAGAAAACATTGCTAGACATAACTAGCAAATATGATGACCAGGTATGTTTTTCTTATATCAAAGGATATTATACTTTTGTATGATTGATAATGATTACTCATGAAGTTACAAGTTTGAGTAATCTAGGGTTTATGCATATTATGTCTCTCACCTTGATTGATGATATGACTAACCAGAAGAGTCCTTTGGTCAAATAAGAATATGCATGAGTAAAAGAAGTATTCCCAGAAACCTTGAATATTAATGTTTATTATCTGGGTTTGAAATGATCATGACTATACATGCTTAAGATTATTGTGTTTTGATAGTATTGAGATTATACTAATGAATGTATGTATGAGACCTCGAGGATAACACAATGATGATACTATTAAGTATGCATAAGTGATCGAGGATGGATATAAGTTCAAGGACAGGTAATCCAGGAAGTAAAGATCAAGAGGGAGCACACTCTAGTAGTTCCTGCAAGGAAGCAAATATTGAGAGGGAGTCCACCCTACAAACCAAACAAAGATAAGTATTTGAATTGTCATTTCTTGCATATTTGTTTGTTTAAATAATATTGTTCAATAATGTATATGCTTATGTTCCTAAACTTAGGGTGTGTATTATGCATATTAGAATAATTGCATTAATGAACAGTATACTACTAATATGCATCTGATGGGTAAGTGGCCTATGGCATTGTACAACATTCCATTTCTACTTATCTAGAATGAAACCTCTTTGCTGACATGTTGGGAGTTGTGCACACTCTTAACAATGTTCTGGTAGAGATTGGAAGGCATCTAGAAAGTTATGGGATATGGATAAATGTTGTATTGACGCATTGGCTAAGATAATTGCATGACTGTATGACATATTTATTTATGTGTATGAATTTGTTCTGAAAACTATGAGATGTTTTCTAATCATGCAATTTAACTTGTTTTGTAGGAAAGGTTGTATACCATCACCTACAAAAGAAGGACTACAACATTATCTATATTGAAGTTCCCAGGATTCGAGAAGAACGCCATGATCGAGGAGTATCAGTCGATCATGAAGAATGATGTTTGGGATGCAGTCCTAAGACCTGAAGGGAAGTATATTGTGACTTCCAAGTGGATCTATAAGATCAACCATGCTGCAGATGGTAGCATAGAAAAATACAAAGCGAGGTTTGTAGCTTGTGGCTTCTCTCAGAAAGAGGGAATAGACTATGAAGAGGCTTTTGCACCTGTAGCCAGATACACTTCCATCATATTAGTACTTGCTCTGGATGTAGTGATGAAATGGAAGATACACCAGATGGATGCCAAGACAACTTTCTTGAATGGTGTAGTCGAAGAGGAAGTGTATGTGGACCAGCTGGTGAGCTCCCAATATGGATGCCTAATGAGGGCAGCTATACTAAGAGCCTACTTTAAATGTCAACCCGGGGCACATACAAAATTTAGAGGTGCAGGCACTATCTGTGCTCTTATAGGATAATCTTTGTCGCAGTTGGGTGTCGGTATCGATGTTCTAAGGGTTGCCTACTCAATATGTAAAACTAGTTATCCTAGGGAATTAAATACTGGAAAGCAATAAATCTATTTTAAAGAATTAAAGTATTGAAAGCAGTAAATTTGTTTTTAAAGAATTAAAATACTAAAAGCAGTAAATCTATTTTAAATAGTTAAAATGCTGAAAGTAGAAGAGATAATCTTATGAAGTTACCTAAGTGCAAAATGGTAAACCTAGAAAGTGAAATGTCACAACAGATCTATTCTAATACTAGAGAAAACAAGGGTTGTAATTACTTTATGCATAAAACTAGAGTTGTGATCTAAATCATTAAATACTAAAACTAAGATTGAAGTGCGATCGTTTCATGCTACACATATATTTACTAAGAAGTCAGAGTAATTAATCACGATGGGAAACATTCATACACCTCAGATATAAACCATGACTTTTGAAAGCAAAGCTAATACAGATGCAATCATTTGTTAAAATGTGTTTGGAAGAAAGCAGCTACAGGACTACTGAAACCGTTTTGCTGTACTACAGATTGTATTATAAATTACTACATAACTAATACATCATTCAACTTTTCCATATGCAATATAAATTTTCATCAATGCAGAACACATAATTGGAAAATACCTGAAAAATGGAAATCCCCTGACTTACGTGTTGGAGGGGCCCTCTCCAACCCGTACTCGGGACAGAAAGAAACTTATAAACGCTGGCTGGAATTTAACATCAATCTCTTATTAAAATATAAAATCCATGTCTTCACAAAGGTCTGTAACTTCACAGTATCTCAATAGTGCAGAAAACTTAAAACAATGTTTCTCCAAAAATGTCAACAGATACCTCTCGCTACTCGAGAGGTCCATATTTATATAATTCGTAATGTTGAACTTAACTAAATGTCTAAATGTTCATTCCCCTTAAACATGAGTGCGTTCTCTATAAATCAGGAAACAGGGTGCTGAGCTGCATGAATCTTCAGTCTTCTACGTGTTCGTCCATTAGTGCCCCTGAACCTACTCAATCATGCTTGATTTCCACATAATTAGTTTATTGAATATGCATTTTAACATACAAGAATAATCATCAAAAACAATTTCATTAAATAATTAAAGTAAAACATTTTTCCCACAAATGAGTGTGTTTCTTCACCATTGCTTGAGCTTGACTGTGGGAAAAAGGTTTATCAAATAGCTGAAAATTGGACTCATCATTCTCTCCCATACTTGAAGGATTCACCCATCCTTGGGTGACTTATTCAATTCATCGATGACCTCCCTGATATCCCATGCTACCACCCTAGGTATCCCTTCTTGCCTGTGATATCCAAAATTCTGATCCTCCTTGGCCCATGCCCTCCTCTCTTACTCCTCATTAATCTGTCATTTGATGACTAGAGAAAGAAAGAATGGGGGATTCAGCCGCATCCCTATACATCTGAGTTTATTTCTTTCCAGGGATTCTTTGTAGAGTGTGGTTTTGAAAAGAGCATCATCAAGCCTAAGGGGAGAGTGGAGTTCTCTTTTCTTCAGATCATTTGCCACCCTACTCCACCTTTCCTTAATGGACTCATTAACCTGATTCTGTGTGCTTCGGAGTGTAATGTAAAAATGAGTCACAGCCCCCTGTTGTTTTGCAAGGAAAATGGGTATCAGTTCCTCGTCCTGGGTGAGGATCCTATGGTTATAGATTATCCCTTCAGGGTGAGTTGGCTCTGGTCTGATCATTAATGGGGTTCACCATTTGGATGCGATATAGAGATGGTAGTCCCGAGCTTGCTCAATTTAGTGGTTCATCCATGAACATAATGCCCTTAACTGGAAATTGCCCACATACGGGTTTGGCGACCAGTTGGGCGAGCCAGAAACTATGAAATTATGCAAGAAGAACTCACTCAATTGGTCTTTTTCCAGCTCTGTGGAGTTCAAAGATTCATCCATAAACTCTTTGGGAGTGCTTATCTCTATAGGGAGTCCTTTCTTCAACCTCTGGAGATGGTATTCACCCCATTTCTCCTGCATATAAACTGCATATATTGCCGATGGTGGTCTGAGGTCCCGCAGTCTATCATATATGCCAGTAGTAGTGGCCAAAACGTCTTTTAATTTGGTAATCTCCTGGTCTTCCTTTTCTAATTCATTTTGTGCCTCGGCCAATTTTTCTTACAGCGCCGAATTCTTCTGCTCAGCCAGTCACAGCTCTTCTGCATGATGCATCTTCAGGATTTTTGTCTTCTCAGCTGAGAATGGGGGAGGTGTGGGCTGGCTTCCTAGCCCAATTATTAACGTTGCCAACTCATTTATGAGCCTTTCCAATTCTTCCCGAGCCTTAGCAAGTTGGGTAACAACCTCGGGGTTTTCATTATGTTCTGGAGGATTCCCCTGGAGTTTTCCTTGCTTTTGTAAGCCCTGCTCTTCTTCTTGATCCATTTCTTCTTCATCATCCTGTTCTTCTTCTTCATTCATTTCCTCTTGTTCTTCCTCTTCTTCATCCATAGCTGGATCCTTCTGATCTATAAAAGGATCAATGTCATCATCAGACACATCGGTAACCAGGGGGTTGGGTTCCCTTTCTTCCTCCTTAGAGATTTGGACTTTAGATACCTGTGTGAATATTTTGCTGCGCCTCTTCGTCCCCTGACTACTGGTAGGAATATCTGGGTCTGATTTGGGGGAGTCCTCTCTTGAGTGTTTTATTTTTACCAAGGTGTCAGCCACACTGTCCAAGTCAATTTTTCTTTTTTCCCCTGATACAGAAGTGGTCTTACTTTTTGATTCTGGTGGCAAGGGTGTAATCTTCATTCTCTGAACGTCCTCAGTAGATACCAATATGAACTCCTCCCAAGAGAGCTCTGGAATCTATGCTTTTAGTTCCTCACCAACTATTAGTTTGATCATCCCATGATTGGCCAAAGCATCCTCTTTTCCCTTAGCCACCTTCCTACTCATTTCCGCTAGGGATTGGAGCAGGTAAAACGGAATGCTAATGTTGTTGTTTGCTGAAATGTGACTCCTGTGCCTAAGAAGTTCCAAAATACCGAAATGGAAAATGGGAACATAACTTAACCTTCCAGTGCAAGTAATGTACCTCTGGACAATTGCAGCCATTTCATCCCATGGTGGTGGCATGGAGAGTCTTTTGACTCCATTTTTGTCCTCATCGTAAGCTTCCCCTTGTTCAAAGAATGATGCTTTTGCTATGTGGTTTGCTTCCCTGTCACTGTTGCTCCAATGCAGGCCCATTAGAAGACCAGTGTATTTGGAAATCATGTCCTCATCCAATTTTATACACAACCTTTTACTCGGGTGACATACTGTTCATCTTTGATATGTTTGAGGTTTCTTGAGAGCTCCTGAGCTACCCCTATATTGTATCCTCTCAGTCCAAGGATGAAAGGCATCCATCTTGAATTGCGAATGATCTATAGGACTCTCGGGCTCTGATAAATGGCGTTGTGATCTTCCGGTTCACTTTTCTTGAAACCCTTTGTCATTTTAGAATCTTCTTTATAATCAGACAAAAGCAGAACTTTGGAATATGGTTTATACCTTCAACTAGTCAGGGCTTTGCCTACAGGCTCGAGGTTTGCAATGTTGGATGAGTGAGCCCATTAGCTTTGGTCTGTTGCTTCTTAGGAATTCCAAGCAATTCCTTATATGCACAATCGTGGAATATTATGCAACCTTACTTGCTGTCTTTCTGCACCTATCCTTTCCATCATTCTTGTACTTGCCTCTTTTAATCCCCTTTTTTCCATGATCGATCTCTGTATTCCCATGATCGATCTCTGTACTTCATATGGTGAAGGTTGCGATCATGATCTATTGAGGGTGATGGTACTTAGGTAGCGATCATGGTTATCAAGGTGATTCGACCATGCCGCCGATTTAAAATAGAAGTTGTCCTCAACTGACTAGAAACGAATGCATTGTGGGATAATGTTTTACCTTAAGAATAAAATAAAATCGTTCTAGAGATTACCTTGGTATGTATGCGTACCTAGATTGATGATTTGGTGCGTTTTTCATGCATGGCATATTTTGTAGCATATTTGGAGGTGTTTGTAGTTGATTTCTGCATGTCAGTAGTTATGTGTGTGGGATGCTTTTTTTTTTGCCCGTTTGAATCTGCTGAAGTATCTTCTTTTGAAAATTGTGCCAGTTGTTGATACGACTCATGCGATGATGCTTCGTATTTGGATAATTCCATAGTTTTATGAGACTGGCTCTCTTGAATAACTTGTAGGCTCACGTGAGTATGATATGTAATGTATCTGGATCGTTTGAGTTGAATCGCAGGCTCGCTTGAATTGAATTGCAGGCTCGCTTGAGCATGTTGAAAAAGAATGGAATGGCATGTTTGAAGAATTCTGTAGTAGTTGATGACTGATTGTTGTATGTAGACGTGGCTAGCTCTCTTGAATGTATATCCGGCTCGCTTGATTGTTGAATGTGCTTGAGAATTTGCTGGCTTGCTTGAGTGTATATCTGGCTCGCTTGAATTGTGGTTGATATTTCGCTTTGCAATAGTAATGCTGGATTTTTCATAGGGATATACGTGGCCCTGTAATTTTTCATTCTCTTTTTCGTTTTTTTTCTTCTCTCTTTTTTCATTTTTTTTCTCTATTTTTTTGTTTTTATTGTAAATGATTTGAATTTCACTGATTTGTCATGTCCTCTATCAGCATCAATTGTTGCTGGTAGAGTACCTATGTAAATTATTCTTTTGGCTGTGGTTTTTTGTAAAGTTTTAGGCGATGCCCATTCACTATCATGGTGAACTCCTCTTCATCAATTGTAATAATTCTCACAGCCCCATTTTCATAAATTTTCTGTATAATGTAAGGTCCAAGCCATCTAGTGGTTAGCTTTCCTTTGAATGTGTGAAATCTGGAGTCGTAAAGTAGTGCCCAATCACCTCTGTTGAACTTTTTATCCTTCAGATGTTGGTCATGCCATTTATTTCTTTGTTGTTGGATGATTTCAGTATGTGTAAGTGCTTGTTGGTGGTGTTCATCCAGCTGATTTAGCTATAGCATGCATTCTTTTTGAATTTATGATAGGTCCATACGTAAATCTGCTGCAATTCTTAATGTCTTTATTTCAAATTTGATTGGCAGCATGACCTTTTTTCCATAGACTAGTTCATAAGGTGTGAATCCTTTAGTTGTTTTCCATGTAGTATTGTAAGCCCAGACTACCTCACTAAGTCTGTCATCCCAATCCTTCTTGTGAAGTTGTACAGTTTTTGTCAAGATTCTCGCTAATTCTCTATTGGTTACCTCAGCTTGACCATTTGCTTGAGGGTGATAGGAGGATGAATTTCTGTGCTTTACATTGTTTCTTTTCATCAAGTCTTGAATTAAATTTGATGTGAATTGTGGGCCCTGATCAGAAACTACTTCTCTTGGCACCCCAAACCTGTGAAAGATCTGCTCAGTAAAGAATTTGGCCACACTGGTTTCATTTGCAGCAACCAGTGTTGCTACCTCTATCCATTTTGTAAGGCAATCAGTGCATACGAGTATGTATCTTTTCTGATTGGATTGTGGATTGAATGGGCCAACAAAATCAAATCCCCACTTTTCAAATGCTTCCAAGGAGATTTGTGGATGGGGTGGCATTTCTTGTTTTTGTGTTGGTTTTCCCATTCTCTGGTAATCATCACAGTGGGACACATACTCATAAGCATCTTTGTGGAGTGTTGGCCAATAATACCCTGTTTGCAAGATCTTGTAGGTTGTCCTTTTTGAAGCATAGTGTCCTCCACAGGGTTCATTGTGGGTGGCATGCATTATGTCATATACTTCATCTTCCCTAATGCATCTTCTAAGTACTTGATCTGGTCCCTGTTTAAAAAGCATGCCCTCTATCCATGTATATGTGGCACTTTGCCTTATTACTTTTGTCCTTTCTTTATAATTTTAATGTTCTGGAAACTTTTCGGATACTAAATAGTTTGCTATGTCAGTAAACCATGGGCTTCTTATTGATATGGAAAAAAGGTGCTCATCAGGGAAGTTATCTTGAACCAATTAGTTATCTTTTCCATGTGTGACTCTTGACAAAAAGTCAGCTACCACATTATGCTTGCCTGGTTTATCTATTATATTAATGTCAAATTCTTGTAGAAGTAGCATCCATCTAATAATTCTTGCACTAGTATTAGGCTTTTTCATAAGATATCTGATTGTTGAGTGGTCAGTGTGGATAAAACTTTGGTATCCCATGATGTAATGCCTGAATTTATTGATTGCATGTATGACTGCTAGAAATTCCTTCTCTGTGACTGTGTAGTTGAGTTTTGCTCCAGCCAAATTTTTGCTTATATAGTATATGGCATAGGGTTTGTTGTCTCGTTCTTGTCCAAGCACAAATTCAATGGCTTTATCTGATGCATCTGTGTGGATGTGAAATGGAATTTCCCAGTTTGGTCCTTGGAGCACTGGTGCTGTGATTGTTTTCTGCTTAAGACTTTCAAATGTTGTCATGCAATTGCTTGTCCATATGAACTCATTGTCTTTTGTGAGAAGTGCAAGCATTGGGGCAGCAATTCTGCTATAATTTTCAATAAACCTTTTGTGGTTCCCTGTATGTCCAAGGAAACTTCTCACATCCCTTTGTTTTACAAGTGGTGGCAGCGTTCTGATTAGTGAGACTTTGGCTTGATCAACCTCTATCCCTCTTTGTGATATATGATGTCCTAGAACGATGCCTTCTTCCATTAACATCCTGCATTTGTCATTGATTAGGCACAAGCTCATTTCAATACATTTTTTTAATACTAATTCAAGATTATTCAATGCCTAGTCAAAGGTCTGTCCATAGGGTGTGAAATCATCCATGAAGACTTCCATTTTGTCATTTATAAAATCAAAGAAAATACTCAATATGGCTCTTTGAAATGTTGCTAGGGCGTTACATAAACCAAAGGGTAGGACCCTATAGGCATAAGTTCCCCATGGGCATGTAAAGGTCGTTTTATCTTGATCAGTTGGGTGTATTAAAATTTGGTTGTACCCACTGAAACCATCTAAGAATGAAAAATACTTGTTTCCAGATAATGTATCTAGCACCTGGTCTATAAATGGAAGTGGAAAGTGATCTTTCTTGGTTACTTTATTCAGCTCCCTGTAGTCCACACAAATTCTCCATTTGCCTCCTTTTTTGGGTACTATAACTAGTGGTGAGACCCACTCAGTATCAGATATTGGATAGATGAACCCTGCATCTAATCAATTTTGTAATTCCACTTTGACTATGTCTTTTAGTGTAGGGTTCACCCTTCTTTGTGGTTTCCTAATAGGAGTAGAACCTTCTTTGATGTAAATGTAGTGTTTGCAGATATCAGGATGTATTCCTTTCATGTCTGCATATGTCCATGCAAATGCTTTACTTTGTTCTTCTAGTATCTTCATTAATTTCCTTTCTTGCTCTGGTTCCCAATTGGAATTTATGTTGACTGCTTTGCCAAGGTGCATTTCCATGACTTTTACCTTTTCAATCTGTTCTTCTAGTACTTCTGTCCATAAGTCATCCATGTTCTATTTTGAATTGTCACCTGTTTCTGTGGAAAAGAATTCTTGAATAACATGATTGTTAGAAGATACATTTTGTATAAATCTATCTATATGGCCATCTTCATCTATTGCTTTTAGTGATACTGTAGCATGAATTGTTAGGATAGGTCGGAGGTTGTGATTTGGTGTGTTCTGGTAATCATCAATCCAATTTTGATATTCTAACTTTGAAGATTTCATTGCTGGTGGGTAGATTGTGATTTTCTTCCTGGTATGTCCACTGGTGATTGTCATATTTCCTAATTGGAAACCTATGTAAGAGTCCACAGTTGCTAACCAAGGTCTACCTAGTATAATTGGATAGCCACTAAGTTTTCTTTTGATTTCAATTATTATAAAATCAGCTGGGTATTCCCAGGATTCAATATTGATCATAATGTCTTCTAGCATTCCCTTGGGTTTCACAGTGGACGGGTCTGCTAGTTGGAGTATTGTTGTGGTTGGCCTGACCATTGATAGGAGTCCTAGGTATAACATGGTTTCCTTAGTCATGACATTGATCGCAGCTCCCAAATCTATTAAGATTTTATTTATTTGCTTGTTATTTATGGTGACGGTTACTACGGGACTACCAAGATCAAGATATTTAGGGTTTATTATGACACCCAACATCAAATCGGCCAATTGTCCCACTACATTTATAGTTGGTGGGTCACACTTCCTCCTTCCTGGTTTCTTTAGGCAATTCTCTCTAATAAATTTGTTACAGATGGGCACATCTCTTATGGCTTGTAAAATAGGGATTTGGATGTGTAAGTGCTTCAATTCGTTTAAAATTGTATTCTCTTCCTCTTCTTTTGTACTTTGGATTAGTTTTTCTGGAAATGGAGGGTTTCTGTTGTGTGGGAGTGGTTGGGTTTCATCCTCAGGAGGTTCTGGTTCATCTGGATGCTGAACATAGGGTTCTAATGTTTGGTCTTGAGCTTCAGGTTGTTGGATGTTGTGCGGGGATATATTCTGTAACGTTTTTCCAGATCGCAGTTTTATTTCATTTATTTCTATGGTGTCTACAACATAAGTTGGGAATTGTGTGATATCACCGTTATAATCCTGTTGCTATTGTGGGGGTCTGTTATTATTAGGATTTGGCATTGGTTGGGATGGAATGGGTGGAGGTCTGGGGGGTGGTTGAGGTTGTGGGGGTGGCATAATAAGTGGTTGTTGTAATGGTGCCCTCCAATTTGATGGATGGGGGTATTGATTTGCATAATTTGTGGTGGATGGAAAAGGTGGGGGGTATTGAGGATAAGACGGAGGATAAGACGATGGATAATACGGTTGTTGATAGGATGGTTGATATGTTTGTTGATTCTATTGCCATTGGTTTTGATTTGGTTGTGCTTGCCATGGAGTTGGTGCAGAGTTACAATTTGGATGTCCTTGATTATAGTAGGCTTGATTGCTCTATTGATATGGTCTAACAAAATTATTCCTCCTCTGATTTATAAAACAGAGTTGTTCTATTGCTCCTTCAGCTGTTGGGTCTTGAATAACTATCGTACATGAGGGCAAGAGGGGACATTTATTAGTGGAATGGTCGTCAGTGCAAAGACCACATACTTCTATTGTGTTCAAGGTGCACTGCCCCTTCTCATGTTTTTTTCTACAACGAGGACAGAAAACTGCCAAGGCTTGGTTAATTTCATCCTGTTTCTTTTTTATTTGAAGAGCATCAAGTTGCATGGCTAGAGATTGCAGGATTTCAGTCTTCATGTCATCCAGTAGGTTTCCTAAATCAGATTTTGTAAGTGTTGGTCCTGAAGATGATGATCCACCAGTGGATGTATGTGTATCCCTTCTCCCATTCTTTGTTTTCCTAGATCTAGAGTAGTTTTTGAAGATTTGCAGGATCTGGTCAAAAGATTTTTGGAATATATCTCCATCCCCTAGGAGATTTAAGACTTCAAAATTTTCTTCTTTTACACCTGTAAGAAGGACAATTTTTAGTGACTCAGGATCCAAGGTGCAATGACTGGCTCGTTTGTAGCTGAGTTGAAATCTTTGGGCATAATCTTCCAATGACTCTCTTTCTCCTTGTTGCATCCTAAAGATTTCATCCCTAGTATCTTTGGCCTTGCAGTAGTCCCTATATTTTTCTAAGAATGCCTATTTCATTTGATCCCAACTAAAGATACTATTCCCTTCAAGGCTCATGAACCACCGAAGTGATAGGTCTTTCAGTGTGGAAGGAAAAAGCCTTAGCTTTTGTGCATCAGTAGTGTAATCAAATGATCTGCAAACTACCTCAAATTCAAACAAGAATGTGTCAGGATCTTCTGAAGTCAAACCATGGAAGTTTGGTATATTATTATTAGGATTGATGTTCTTCATCCTGGCATCTCCAAGAGGTATGCTAATGGGAAAGGTGAAAAGATCCCTAGGTTCCTCCTCTTCATTCGCCATTGTGGTGTTTGAGCTGGAACTGGTAGTGAACTTGCTTCTGTTTGGATCGTATGTGGAGTCAGTTTCGTTTTCAGAGTGTAGAAATTCAAACTGAGAATGGTCAGAACTGTTATTACCATTGTTGCTCATGGAATGCCTGGGTAGAAAGTGACCAAACCTATCCCTTTGCCGATGAGGCATTCATTGGTAAGAAAAAGTATTTAGGTTTTTATTTTATTTTATTTTTGTTTTCTTTTTGTGTTTTTTTTGGGTGATGTCTCCTAAAATATTTAGCACCTCCCCGGAAACGGCGGCAAAAAGTGGTGAGATCCCAATATGGATGCCTAATGAGGGCAACTATACTAAGAGCCTACTTTAAATGTCAACCCGAAGGACGTACAAACTTTAGAGGTGCAGTAACTATCTGTGCTCTTATAGGATAATATTTTTCGTAGTTGGGTGTCGATATCGATGTTCTAAGGGTTGCCTACTCAATATGTAAAACTGGTTATACTAGGGAATTAAATACTGGAAAGCAATAAATCTATTTTAAAGAATTAAAGTACTAAAAGCAGTAAATCTGTTTTTAAAGAATTAAAATACTAAAAGCAATAAATCTATTTTAAATAATTAAAATGTTGAAAGTAGAAGAGATAATATTATGAAGTTACCTAAGTGCATAATGGTAAATCTAGAAAGTGAAATGTCACAACAGATCTATTCTAATACTAGAGAAAACAAGGGTTGTAATTACTTTATGCATAAAACTAGAGTTCTGATCTAAATCGTTAAATACTAAAACTAAAATTGAAGTGCGATTGTTTCATGCTACACATCTGTTTACTAAGAAGTCAGAGTAATTAATCACGATGGGAAGCATTCATCACCTCAAATCTAAACCATGACTTTTGAAAGCAAAGCTAATACAGATGCAATCATTTGTTAAAATGTGTGTTTGGAAGAAAGCAGCTATAGGACTACTGAAACAGTTTTGATGTACTACAGAACGTATTATAAATTACTACAGAACTAATACATCATTCAATGTTTCCATATGCAATATAACTTTTCATCAATGTAAAACACATAATTGGAAGATACCTGAAAAATGGAAATCCCCTTACTTACGTGTTGGAGGGGCCCTCTCCAACCCGTACTCAGGAGAGAAAGAAACTTATAAACGCTAGCTGGAATTTAACATCAATCTCTTATTAAAATATAAAATCCATGTCTTCACAAAGGTCTGTGACTTTGCAGTATCTCAATAGTCCAGAAAACTTAAAACAATGTTTCTCCAAAAATGTCAACAGAGACCTCTCGCTACCCGAGAGGTCCATATTTATATAATTCGTAATGCTGAACTTAACTAAATGTATAAATGTCGATTCCCCTTAAATAGGGGTGCATTCTCTATAAATCAGGAAACAGGGTGCCGAGCTGCATGAATCTTCAGTCTTCTACGTGTTTGTCCTTTAGTGCCCCTGAACCTACTCAATCGCGCTTGATTTCCACAGAATTAGTTTATTGAATATGCATTTTAACATACAAGAATAATCATCAAAAAAAATTTCATTAAATAATTAAAGTAAAACATTTTTCCCACAAATGAGTGTGTTTCTTCGCCATTGCTTGAGCTTGACTGTGGGAAAAAGGTTTATCAAATACCTGAAAATTGGACTCATCAGTAGCCACTCGGTTTTGAGACATATGACAGTGAGTCATATGTGTGCAGGTTGAAGAAATCCTTGTATGGATTGAAGCAAGCTCCTAGGACTTTGTATAGTAGGATAGACATCTTTCTATATAGTTTGGGCTTTACCAAGAGTAAAGCAGATTACAACCTTTACTACAAGGTTGAGGAAGGAAATCCCGTGATACTACTTTTGTATGTGGATGACCTTTTTGTAACAGGTGAGGATGAGTTGATTGCTGATACCAAGAGGAAGCTTGCTGCTAAGTTCGAGATGAAGGACTTGGGGATGATGCACTATTTTCTAGGCATGGAGGTGTGGCAGAGTGCAGATTGAATCTTCCTTGGAAACGAGAAGTATGCAGTAGAGATCCTGAAGAGGTTCGGGATGATGGACTGCAAGGCCATGGCCACACCTATGGCATCGAACCTGAAGCTTCTGTGTGATGCTTCATCTGATCCAGTTGATGTCACTGTGTATTGTCAGATGATTGGGTCCTTGATGTACCTGACGAACACTAGACCAGATATTTGCTTTGCGGTGAACACATTGAGCCAGTTCCTTATGGATCCCAAAGGTGTTCACCTGGTTTCTATAAAGCATATTCTGAGGTACCTGAAGCATACAATTGATTATGGGAACAAGTATGATGTGAATCAAAAGTTTAACCTGCAAGGTTATGTTGATTAGGATTGGGAAGGTAGTGCTGCAGATAGGAAGAGCACATCTGGGTGTTGCTTCAGTATGGGATTAGGTTTGATCTCTTGGTTTAGCAGGAAGCAATCCTGCGTAGCACTGAGTACAGCCGAGGAAGAGTATGTTGTAGCATGTTCGGATAGTTGTGAGGAAATATGGCTCTGGAAGCTACTGTATGAGTTATTTGATCTCCCGCTGGAGGCTACTAGTATCTTTTGTGACAACCAGAGTTGTGTGAACCTGTCTGAGAACCTGATGTTTCACGACAGGTCGAAGAACTGTGAAGAACCTACAATAATTAATTAATGCAAATACACAAGATATCAGAAATAATAGAACTTAGAATCACTTTTATATTGATCACGGGCCACTTCGAGGGGGAAACCTCCTTTGAGCAAGCTCAATACAATTAACTTCATGGTGCCTTCATAGGCCTCAACACACACTTATATACTAAGTCTAGGCGGCAATACCATGGGTCAATACTATGTGTCAATACAAACCATGGGTTAAGTCTAGGTGCCAATACTATGAGTCAAAACCATGGGACATATAATACTATGGGACGACTTACAAAGCATATGCGTCCAATACTATGGGATAATATAAACTATGGATCAAAAAATACTACGGGACGACTTACAAATCATATGCGTCCAATAACAATATACTAACAAAGTAAAGACATGGGTTCCTAACATCCCCTCTCCCTTAGAAAAAGCCTTGTCCTCAAAGATTTAGATGTGGAAATTGATGCAGAATCTGAAGGAGTGGGTCCCCTGTAGCATCCTCGGGTTTCATTTCAAGCCACTGGCGCCTTTGGAGTTTCAAGGAGGATTGCATGAAAGGATATAGACGAAGAAGAACCATATCAGCGATGTGAAAAGTGTGCTCAGAATGGTATTGATCGGCTTGTTGTTTCAGTTGAATTCTTTCCATGTGAAAATTGTCCTACAGAATGAGAAGAAGTTGATCACAGTTTCGAAGAATTGAGTCAATTGCCTGAACTGGGGAGCTGCTGAAGGTGTATGGAAGAAGAACTGGTGGTTCCTGTCTAGAGACTGCTTCATATGTTGTCCTTTGAGATGTGGTACTATACCACTGGAGTGCTTCTAGGAAATCCATACAAATAGTTGTCCAAATCTATGGAGGGATGGGCAAGGGTTCGAGCATTCCTGAAAGGAGGGTCTTTTCACCCTTGTTGACTTAGAAAGTATCATAGTCAACGACCATCCGTTGAATTATCCTTTTGAGTCCCTGCCAAAACAAGTTACATTGTTCCTGGTCATACGTTTTGAGGAACCCAGAGTGCCCTACTGATGAAGAAGCATGGAGTTCATAGAAGAGATAGCCCCGTTGAACAGATTGCAACCAATTTGGAACAAGCAGAGAAATAGTTGTAAGAGAAACTGGGTCATCAAATGTGCGAGGAGGAGCATCTTCCACCATATTGTCCTTACCCTTCTGGTAAGTGGTCGCATATTCATAACCCATGAGTTGGATAACCCATTTCAGGTGTGTTGGGGAGGAGACCCATTGTTCTAGGAAAGTTTCCAGACTCCGGAGATCAGTCTTGATGCAGAAATAATTCCCCAATAGGGATGGCTGCCACTTCTGTACTGCATGGAAAATAGCCATCAGTTCCTACTGAGAGGTAAATGCGACTAAATTATTACCGGAAAGGTCTCTTGAAGGCGGCAAGCTCATTGGTTCAGCAAAGACACCTGCATATATCTATCCAAGGAAGTAGTGGAGACCATTGATGGGTGCATCTGAATGGAATGGAGCTGAGGGATGACACCATGTGAATTATTCTTAAGGATTTTTTCCAGACGATGTGAACTGATGATGCGGAGAGACTCTGGTTGTAAGCCCATTAATTTGTGTTGTGCCCCATTGGCTGAAAACTGCATCCAAAGTTTCGCAAAATCCCATAAGATGGGGCCAAGTGTGCGTAACCATTGAACACCCAAAACCACATCACATCCGCCTAAGGACAAGGAAAACATATCAAAGTGCAAGTTATAATATTCCATAGAGATACGCACATTGTGACACTTCCCCTTGCAAGGTAAGGTGCCCCCATTGGAAACCATGACTTCAAAGTTGGAGCAAGGATGGATAAAACAGTCAGCCTGTTTGGCAATCCGAGGGTCAATGAAGTTATGAGTGCTACCAGAATCAATGAGTATGGTAAGAGGGAGCTTCTTGAAGTATCCCCTGACTCACATTGTTTGTGGAGTGGTGACACCGGTTACAGCATGGAGAGAGATCTCGGGTGGGTTGTCTTGAGATGGGGTGTCAACGGGCGGGTGTTGAACATCGACCTGATCATCTACTATATCCGGAGCTTCTTCATCAAGTTCTGAGGCAGGCGAAGAATCCACATCCAAGAGATAGAGATTTTTTTGAACACATCTATGTCCCTGAGTGAATTTCTCATCACAATTATAACAAAGCCCTTTTTCTCGGCGTGACTGCATCTCTGTTTCATACAAATGCTTGATAGGAGTTGGTTGAGGAGCAGGCGTGATGGGAGGTCGTTGGGAACCCATATTTCTAAAGGGAACAAAGGTGGGTTTGGAGCGTTGTTGAGCTGCGATCTTGTCCTCTGCCAACTTAACCAACCCTAGGACTTCCATCATTGTGTTGGGACAAAACATTTTGACCTCTGAGCGGATTTCATTCTTGAGACCACTGATAAAACAACTCCTGTAGAATTCATCAGACAATCCTTCTGTGTGATTGTCCAGTTTCTCAAATTCTATCCGATACTCTCTCACTGTGCCAATTTGGTGAAGTTTAGTGAGTGCTCCTGTGAATTCATCAAAAGCACTAGGACCAAATCGTGGCAAAAGGAGTTGGCAAAAATCTGTCCAGTTTGGTTCGGGATGAGCTTTGATGTACCAACGGTACCATTGAAGGGCTTCTTGTTCCAAATGAAAAGATGCAAGTGGAACTTTCTAGACATCAAAAGTATTATGTAGACTAAAATATTGTTCTGCTCGGTATATCCATCCAGTCGGATTAGTACCATTGAAGCAAGGAAAATCAAGCTTCGGCCCATGAAAATTGTTGGAAGAAGAGAACCCGATGGCTGCAAAAGATTTTGGCTGTCGGTTATTGTTCATGGATGAATGTTGAAGATGGAGGCTGAGAAATTTTTCATCCAGATCTTGGAGTTTGGTTTGGATGGCTGCAAGTGCTTCCTCCATGGTGTTTGCTCCTGCAAGGGTGACATCCATAACCAGGATTTTTTTTGTTTTTTTTGGTTGACTGGGTAAAAAAACAAAAACAGAAACTGCTTCAGTAAAGGAAAATCTGGATTTGGGAAAAAATATGAAGGGTAATTGGGGTTTGACTAGGTTTTGGACACTGTCGAAGAGACAAGGAAGAAAAAAATGAGGATTTCAGAAGCAGGGTGAAAGGATGGGAAAATTTGGCGGAGGGAGACAAAGAAGCAGAATTCAGAAAGGAACTCTGTGGTAAAATTTGAAGGTGATTGGGTGAAATCTGAGGAAGTTATGGCAAACCCTAAAAATAGACAAATGTGGGATTTCAGGATTTGGGAAAGGGAATTGGGGATAGGGTCCTCATGAATGAAATATACAGAATGGGATGACAGGGGTTCCCCGAAAATTTTAAGGGAAACAGAGTGAAAACAAGAGAGATATGGAGAAAAAACTTTTTTTTTTCTAGACTGGAGCGGCTACGGCTTGGAAGGGATCTGGAACGGCCCAGAAGTGAGCGGAAATAGATGGATATGAAATGGAACCGAATGGATTGAAAATGACTGGGTCTGGAATGGCTTTCAGAATGGATCTGAAACGGTGCAGCAGTGATCGACAACAGTTCAGCTAAAAATAGATATGGACCCTAGGTATGTGCGGCTTCCTAACAGTTCAGGGGTTTCACTCGGCCACCAATGTTGTCTGACGGCTTGCGTATTGGGGCAGTACCCATCACTCCACTGCTCAGGTAAAACTGATAACTGCTTTGCCACAAATGACAGCTCTTGGTTTACCTCACGGGTGGGAACTAGTCAATCAGGTAGGGGTCATTGCTCTTTTCGCTGGAAGGTCCTCTCAATGGGCCAGCTACTTCGGGGTTCCTGTGGTACTCCTCACAATGAATTTTAGGGCTTATCCCCAACTACTTCCCATAGTTAAGCGGATAGGGATTATTCCCAAATCTGGACCTGCAACAGATGCGAAAAAAATTTGGCAGAAATTTCACCCAGGGAGCCCAAGAAAGTGCTCTGATACCAGATGTGAAGAACCTACAATAATTAATTAATGCAAATACATGAGATATCAGAAATAATATAACTTAGAATCACTTTTATATTGATCACGGGCCACTTCGAGGGGGAAACCTCCTTTGAGCAAGCTCAATACAATTAACTTCATGGTGCCTTCATCGGCCTCAACACACACTTATATACTAAGTCTAGGTACCAATACCATGGGTCAATACTATGTGTCAATACAAACCATGGGCTAAGTCTAGGTGCCATTACTATGAGTCAAAACCATGGGACATATAATACTATGGGATGACTTACAAATCATATGCGTCCAATACTATGGGTCAATACTATGGGCTAATATAAACTATGGATCAACAAATACTACGGGACGACTTACAAAGCATATGCGTCCAATAACAATATACTAACAAAGTAAAGACATGAGTTCCTAACAAGAACATTGAGATCAAATATCACTCTATCATGAATATGGTGCAAAGAGGAGCAGTGAAGCTCCTATATGTTGCAACGGATGAGTAGATTGCAGATGTGTTGACGAAACCACTAGCCAGAGTGAAGTTTGAGTACTTTAGAGAGAGGCCTGGTGTTCTTCAGATTGATGACACTTCGAGGAAGAAGTGATGGACACATTTGCAGGAGCCATTCCAAGCATGGTGAGAGGAGGATCCTTCCCATGGCTATGGATGTAAGCGCTGGATGATGAGAATCAAGATGATGCTCCAGTTACTGCTCTGTATATGCATCAGTTGGATGCTTTCATCAGTTTGATCATGTAGTTGTATATGCATCATATATTTGTATATGCATCATGTTTGATGCTTGATATATTTGTATATGCATCATGTTGGATGCTTGATATGATCAAGTGGATCATGTATTTTTGTATATGTATCAGGTGGATGCATTGTATGATTAGGTAGATCATGTACTTATGTATGTATCAGGTGGATGCATTGTATGATCAGGTAGATCATGTACTTATGTATGTATCAGGTAGATGCATTGTATGATCAAGTAGATCATGTACTTATGTATGTATCAGGTGGATGCATTGTATGATCAGGTAGATCATGTACTTATGTATGTATCAAGTGGATGCATTGTATGATCAGGTAGCTCATGTACTTATGTATGTATCAGGTGGATGCATTGTATGATCAGGTAGCTCATGTACTTATGTATGTATCAGGTGGATACACTGTATTATCAGGTAGATCATGTACTTATGTATGTATATCAGGTGGATTCATTGTATGATCAAGTTGATCATGTGATGATGTATGGTGAGTATCAGGTTGATACTCTGTGGCCATGGACAGGTTGTGCAGGTAGCATAGAAAAGACCCTTTAAAATCCGGATAGGTAGAGCGGTGTGCTCATAATATCCTAGGATGCTCTATCGAGATCGAGACAGGTAGAGTGGTGTGCTCGTAACATCCTGGGATGCTCTGAGTAGGTTTTGCTACATGTAGCATAGAAAAGACCCTTTAAAATCCGGACAAGTAGAGCGGTGTGCTCATAATATCCTGGGATTCTCTATCGAGATCCAGACAGGTAGAGCGGTGTGCTCGTAACATCCTGGGATTCTCTGAGTAGGTTTTGCTACGGTTTCGCATAGAAAATATCATTTAAAATTCGAACAGGTAGAGTAGTGTGCTCGTAACATCCTGGGATGCTCTATCGAGATCCAGACAGGTAGAGTGGTGTGCTCGTAACAAACTAGGATGCTCTATCAAGATCCAAACAGGTAGAGAGGTGTGCTCGTAACATCCTGGGATGCTCTAAGTAGGTTTTGTGAAGTTCAACATGTAAAAGATCCTGGGAGATCTGATAGGTTGAGCAGTAAGATTGTAATCAGTCCTGGGATTCTCTTTCGAGGTTTTGTTAATGCACGTAATCAATCCTGAGAATTCCACAGTATGGCCAGTGATGATGAAGACCTACAGGTGGTGGGCCTACATCCAATATGAAAAAGGATTGGCTCTGTAGAACTTCCTATGACGAGTAGATTGGAGATTGATTGAGATAGTAGCAGCAGTGATAATGACGATGATTTGAGGATGATGATTCACTGATGATGATCCAGAGAAGAAGACTTGTGCTATCATATCTGTGTCGAGAAATACCTTCCTAGTTAAGAGCGGAGTGTTGATGTATATGTAACTTCGGAATGTATTTCACCCATGTATATTGTACTCCTATAGATATGTTATTATTGCTCTATACGAAAGTGTTGTCATTTGTATTAACAAGTGTCGCAAGTGTCATAACTTGCAGTGATGGGTTATTAGACCAGAAATGTGGGGTCGGCCCTAATTAGTTTAACCATGGGTTATTAGACTGAGTTAGACAAGTTGGCCCTGCTAGGTTATTGGGAAGGACATGTCATGTATAAATAGAGATCGGGAGATCTCTATTTTGTTCATCTCATTACTCACTCTTCCATCACTCGGAAAGTGGCGCACATGTGAGGAGGAGGATCAACTGCCAAGAGAAGACTATCTCTTGCACTTTGGTTGTATCATTGCTCTTTCTATCTCTGAGGAAGTTTCGGGGTTTTTCACCTTTATGGTTTTCCCAGTGAAACTCTATGTGTCTATTGTCTCATATGATTGCTTGGTGTGATTGATATGCATTGTTATACTTGATATGTTGTACATGTTATTCTCTTAGTAAAGATCCTAGAGTATATTGAATTAATGCTCAAAATTAACATTCACTTAGTGTAAATTATGCATTCAACAAGCATATCGGGAAGTATACTCTGCGAACTTATGCAATATGGTGAAATACAATGCAACTGCGCACTTCTGGTGCTGGTCTTTTCAGGGAATCACACTCAACACAGACTTCGATGAATTAGTGTTTACCCACTTAACTCATGCATTCATCATATTCAGAAATACTTGCACATTCAACATTCAAGCATATATGTTCAACACTTAACATATTATTCTCATTATTCATTCATATAGAGAACGTATATAAAATTGAAGATACCTATAATTGTAAGCATGAAATTAACCATAAACAAAAGAAAACACACATAATCAATCACACAACATGATATTTACGTGGTTCACCCCCCAGATGGGAGCTACATCCAGGGGAACTGTTGATTATATTAATGGGAAGGGTTCAACAGTTCCAGTCTGTGCACTCAGCGGTAGACTCTCTTCTCTCTGCAATAGGTCTCTGTGCATGTAGTTGCATGAGCCTCTTTACAATGTTCGGTCTCTTAACAAATATCACTTAGAGATTCTCAACATAAACCAAAATCAACAACCAACCCTTCCCTTACAAAATATGCCCCTTATATATATTGTGCCCTTAGGACACGTCTTTACAATGCAATGGGCCAAAAAATTGGAGTAAACAAAAACTGGTGTGGTTACCCCGCCAACCCAGCCTGTTGTAGTCAACAACTACACCACTTGCTTCTAGCCGCCTTGTTGGGCCACTTATGGCTCTGACACCCTTTTGATAGCTGCAGTCATCATAAAACAGTTATAACTACATAATGGCGTGTCCCTTTTTGCCCCTCTAGCCTTCCTGTCACTGTCAACCCATGGATTAGATTCTAACGGTTTCCGCCACTCTAACTGATAGGTTGCTTTCATCTGCTTCCATGCTACTCCTTAACCAATCTCGGGAATCATGGAGTCACTTTCATCTTCTTGACCTTTACTTATACTCTTTACCCAAAATGGCTGCTGCGTTGTAACTATGCATCAGCAAAACTGCATTGCGCTTAGACTTCACAATCTGAACTGTGCCACTGACAAAACTATGCCACTTGAGCTTCACAGTCCGAACTACGCTTCTTCCAAACTGTACTTCAACAAAATGTGCCAACTTGGGCCATGCCCAACAGGAAGTCCAATCGTCCATGTTCCAAAGAAAGATGGGACTTGGCGCATATGCATCGACTATAGGGCACTCAACAAAATATCCGTGAAGAATTGGTACCCTCTGTCATGGATAGACAAGCTCATCAACTGTTTGAAAGGTGCTAAATTCTTTACTAAGCTCGACCTCAAGTCAGGATATCATCAAATTCCAATCGAGCCCTCAAATGTATGGAAAAATGCTTTCAAGACCAAGGAAGGATTGTTTGAATGGTTAGTCATGCCTTTTAGCTTAACCAATGCACCTGCGACCTTCATGCAATACATGGATAACATTCTTCTACCTTTCATCGGCAAATGGGCCATTGTCTATCTTGACGACATACTAATTTTTCAGTCGATCATGGGAAGAACATGTCGAACAACTTCAGCAATTCCTCGACACTCTCCAACAACATCGACTTTACTTGAACATGGACAAATGTTCCTTTGCGATGAACAACATCAACTATTTGGGGTTTGTAATTGACTCTACAAGAATTCAGGTCGACCCAGACAAAGCACAAATTCTCAAATATTGGCCCATTCCTCACACCATTCAAGAACTAAGAGTTTTTCTTGGTTTGGCGAATTTCTATCGACGATTCATACTCGGATTCAGTCACATAGCCTGGCACTTGAATCAATTGACGAAAGGAAGTGGGAAAATTGTATTCAAATGGACACTGACACAATAAGAATCTTTTGAACAACTCAAACACAAGCTCTACATTGCACCAGTACTTGTGTTACCTGATTTGCATCAGCCCTTTGAGATTGAGACGAATGCATTAGACTATGCCTTGGGTGCAGTGATCACTCAGTCTCGTCACCTAGTCGCTTTTCATTCTGAAACTTTTAACTACACTTTTAGAATATATTCGATGTACGAAAAAGAACTGTACGCCATTGTGCAATCTCTCAAGCAATGGAGGAATTACATCCTTGGAAAGGAAATGACCATCCGCACTGACCATAATCCTCTACAATTCGCTCCTACCAAGTCGAAACTATAGACAACTCAACAACTCAAGTGGATTAGTTACCTGCAACAATTCTAGTTGGTAATTGAGTATCAGAAAGGTAAAGCTAACACCACTGCCGATTGTCTAAGTTGACCACCCATTACTCTCCTTTTACAGTGATGAGTATGAAGGGATATGACACCACTACTTGGCCTCAGTTGTATCAGGAATACATCAAATTTTCACCAATCTATAGACAAATTCAGACTGACAAAACATCGACTGCCGATTATTTCCTAAAAGACACCTTTCTATACAAGTTTGGACAGATTTGTGTACCGACCGGTGAGCATCGACAACAGATCATTTGGGACACACACTACAACGATACTGGAGGAAATTTTGGAGTAGAAAAGACACTTTCTATTATCCAGAAGTATTTCTTTTGGCCTTCACATAAAATCGACATCAAAAAGTACATTCGATCATGCGTGGTTTGTGCCATTTCTAAACCTCCTAATCGACGACAGGGATTGTACACACCTTTTCCAGTTCCTAGGGAATCTATTTCTATGGACTACTTGATAGGATATCATACTACCAAAGATAAGCATGATGCGATCTTAGTACTAGTCGATAGATTTTCCAAAATGGCCATTCAATATCCATGCAAGAAAATGACGATAGCGTAGCAAACCGCTCAGGTCTTCTTCGTACATGTTTGGAAACACTTTGATTTACTAACAACCATCATTTCCGACCAAGATGCAAGATTCGTCATCATATTTTCGAAGACTCTCTAGAAACATATGAACACACGACTCTCATTGTCGACAACTTTCCATCCTCATACAAGCAGACATACAGAAGTTGTGAATCGCTTGGTAGTACAACTGCTTCGCATGTACAACCACAAGCATTGATCAGCATGGGATGACAATATTCCATACATACAACATAGGTACAATCGTGCTCAGCACGGCTCTACGGGAAAGAGTCCATTTGAGATATGTTACGGATCTCAACCCTAAACGCATAGCGACTTGATCGGCTCCTCGACACAGTCGAAGGACACCGACCATAACCAATGAGAATTTGACAAAGATTTGAAGTTTTGAGAACAGATTTGCGATATCCAGCGACAAGCATAGGACATGTTGCGATGAGCAAACGCGAAAGCTAAAGCCCAACAATACAAGCATCATATTCCTCATTCATTCCAAATTGGGGATAAGGTCTGCTTACATCTTAAGAAGGAGCTCTTCACCAGTCCATACAAGAAGTTGAAACCTTTGTGATATGGTCCATACAGTATTCTTTAGCAGATTGGAGAAAACGCTTTCCATCTCGACATTACTGCATACTTGGGTCTTCATCCAGTCTTTAATGTGGATCTACTTCAACCATACCATGCACCACTGTTGGAAAAAATGACTTACAAATAATAGAACCTGACGACATCCATCCATATGTTCAGGAGCCTCTTCCTTGCAACACCATTGTGGGACAACGAGTATGCCATACAAGGATGAACACAATTCCCTTGTTTCAGGTTTCTAAATCCGGACAACTGCCAGTACAAGGAAAATGGTACTTTGTTACTAAACTGACCGACAAGTTTCCTCACCTTCACAGCAAACAATAAGGACCATTGTTTATTAAGGAAGGAGGTATGATACACATCGCAGTTGGCATTCTTTTCGAATGCTAACATCGATTGCGACAAGCCATCGACGTCGACACAACTCCAACAAGTTCAGTGACCTCAAACAGTTTAGTGACATCGACTTGCGTGGTATCGACCTGCGACTTGCGACTGTCAAACTTTGACAAATTGTCTCTTTGTCTTCCAGTCGACTGTAATGGTTGAAATTCCTAAATCATTCTAACTTCTCTTGTAATTGAACGTAACGGGAAGGAACCCAAGTGTCTCAACACTCTCTATAAAAGCATGTAAACTATTGTAATATACATCTTATCTATCTGGTTTTCAATAAGAGAGAAGAACAGTTCACATTCCTGCACATTGTCTATGTGTATTTGTGTTTATATGCATAGTCTAATCCCACTTTGCTTATTATCTTTCTTATTCTTCCGCCATAATAGATTCGACTCATTCAGTTGAACTGTTGTCCCCCTTGTTCTTCCTGGCCATGTGCGGATCATTGTTATAAGCTGTAGATAGTAACTTGATATACCGTTTGGCTGCAACACTAATCAAGGTTCTTTCAAATAGCCTCAAATGAATTGAGTCATCATTTAGCGAGTTCAAGGAGAACCACAGACTAAATGTCGTAACATGGTCCCCTCAGTCTTCACCAGTTTTTCCTTCAAACTTTGGAATGTTTGAAGAGACTCTGAGGGAGTTTGTTTGGGACCGAAGGCCAAGCAAGATCCTGTCACACTGTGTCATTCATTAACTTTGAAAGATATAGCAAGTCAAAAGTTTCCATAAAAGATAAACGAGGCCTTGTCAATGGAATTTGATTTTGTGGAATCTGGTAAGGAGAACCACCAAAGTCATGACTCCCATAAGGTTGGTTGGGGTTTCACCAACCATCGGTTGCGGTGAAAAAGTGTTTTGGAAATTGCACCAGCCATAAGATAGTGGATTACTTCCTTGTGTCCCAGTCCATTGCGGATGATTGTAAGTAATTCTAAATGGAGTATAAGTGTTATTACCTCCTCCACCCAAAAGTGAAAAAGCAATAGTCCCTACAGACACATTTGGGGTTTGAACATTTGGAGACTGTACATTAAATCCTATAAAGGGTTTGAAACTCAGTATTTGTGGAATAGAATGGTTAGGCATTGAGCCCACAAATAGTGCAAAAGGAGCAATATGCCCTCCATGCAAAGGAAAAACTTGATTGATAGGAGTTGAACTAGGATTAACTTGGAAATGTTGGATGAAAGGGGAAGATGTATATGGTATTGTTGGTATCCCTGAAAAAGGAATATTGGATGAGCCAATAGTGGATCCAAAAGGATCAAATGTCAATGTGAAATAAGTATTAGATGTTCCTAAATGTCCAACATTGAAACTAAAAGAAGTGCTCAGATTAGAAGACATCTGCAACTTGCTCGGTACTAGGGTATTAATGTTTGGAGGAGACAAACCTCCAGGTCTGATAGCCGATGTGGGAGTTTGTGGAACTCCCGATACATATCCTATATTATCCATATTAGGTCCAAGTGTAAATCTATATACACTTAACTCGGGTAAACCTAAAGAAACAACTCTTTCTAGAAAAGGATTGTTTGGTCCAGTTAAGGGAGGGTTGAAGTGTCTTGCAAAGTCTTATGTTTGCAAATATTCAACCTAGATGAACTGTGAGACTGATGAAGTTTGGGAAATGATTTGAGGTTCTTTGGGGGTTTCAGTTGTGCCAATTAATTCAAAAGAACCACTAGAATATGTTCTACACTACTGAGGTGGCAGTGGAGGCTCCACTGTGAGTGGAGGAAGGTTTCTCAACCTTATTGACCTACTATGAGTTTGGTCCTCCATAATTACAACAAAATGTTCTATGTAATAAACCTAGGGGACACTAGAACTATGATAAACACACGGCACACCACTACAAAATTTCCTATAGTGATCCAAACCAGGAAAATAAATAATCTCCCTAAGGGAAGTCTGGGATGATTAGGGCCCAGAACAAGCCAATGGAGTAATGAATAAAATTTATCTGGGGTCCACGGTATAGTCACGATGGGGCCAAGTGTTGGAATCACCCAAAAACCTTCCCAAAGAGATGCAGAGGATTTCTGCCCAGATCTATCCTAGCTGAAGTGAAAATATCCTTTCACTCACACCTGTGTAGAATCCTATTGGTCAAGATACTAAGGATACCATCAATGCAAAAAGGGTCCTGGGGGATAGGCGCAGGTCGAACTAACACGCATGGGCAGGGTAACTAAGCCCGAAATCCAAGAGCACACAAGGTAATAATGGATCCCCGTACACATTTCAGTCCCGGTAGATTCTCGATTGAGAAGCGTGAGTATCCCAAACTAATCAACCTCACATGAACTCGTACTTAAATCCGGTTTGAGTGGAGCTTCCCGACACACCTTTTACAAGAGTGGATTTACCTAAAGATAGTTCACTATGATTTTAAGTTAAAAATGGTTTTGGATAGTTTAAGATGATCTGATCCAAAACCCTATCCTAAGCTAGTTGGTGTGTGTTTCCTAGAAAGAAAAGTTACTAATAATTTTGAACTTAAAATTTTCTTTTTAGGGATTTTACTTACTCAGAAAGGAGTGATTGTGTGCAATATGGTTACAACTGAAAAATAAAAGTGTATAAAGTGCAACTTCTTTTCACAAATTTATTTTCGTTTATCTTTCAAAATTAAAAGCTTGGAAAGTAAACCGAAAATCTAAAAAATGCTTTTTACTTTTTCAAAGAGTTAGCATATACAACTAAAATCTAGAAAAAGAAATGCTCTTGCTTAAAGAAAGTACTTGCTTTTTAATTTTCTCTTTAACAAAATAAATGGAAAATAAGTATAAAAAAGACAAGAACACTATACAATGCAAGTATAAATGACTGTACTTAGACCTATAAAACTCAGAAAATATACCCTCACAAGAATTCTGAAGATAACAAAGCCAAAAAGTTCTTCCAAGAAGAAAGAAGTAACTAAGCTTGGTAAAAGACACTATGTAATCAACTGACATAAAGGAAGAAGCATAGAATCAAAGAAGATATCATATTTCCTTTCCAAAAACCAGTGAACATAAAAGGAAAGATCCAAGCGTACACCAAACGCAAAATGGATTTGAAATACCTAGGTACGTCGAACAAGCAAACCAAAGAAACCAAAATAAATCTCAAAAAGAGTCAAGGAAAGTCAGTATGAACCTACAGACAGGTATAAACGGTCTAGAAATGAACCGAGAAGACTTTAATCAACCAGGTATAGAACTCAAGCTCAAACCCTAACAAAAAACCTAAAAAATCAGGAAATAACTGCGATTGTTAGTATAAGCACCACACGAGTGGACTGCGGGACCAAAAGTTAGCAACTCGCGGGTACAGGAAAAAATCTACGACTGTAACTAAGTACAACTCACGGGTCTGCCATGATAAAAAACAAAAAAATGAAATAAAACTCAACCAGTACCAGTTCTGAGTCACTAAAAAGGGTATAAGCTCTCCCAGAGACCAACATAAATAATAAAACTGAATAAAACTAACTTAGGACTCCCAGAGAAACAACATGAACTCCCCAGCAGAGTCGCCAATTCTCTGAAGGGGAAACTACCTAAGATAGGGAATTCAAGAGATCATCAACGTACATGTAATTTAGTTACAGAGGTAGGATAGTACACATGTGCAACAAGCAATTCTTCTTTTAATGGAAAAGAGCTAAGATATAAATTTAAAATGAATACCTAAATAACCGACGTTCGATCCAAGATTTCAAACTTTAGTCTCATGCTTTACTGCTCCAAATAGATTACCTGCAATAAAACACATAACCTTCTCAAAGCTTTTGACCAAATAGAAATGAATTCTTAAAAGAAACTCATATATTAAAGACATGAAAGATTCAAAGACATACATTCATGCAATGGACAAATATTTATAGGAAGGAAAGTCTCTGTATTATTGGCATTGAAGGAAATCAACTAAACCTATTCTGCAACTGGCACCATTGAAACCTGACCTTGGGTTCCTGCTCCTCTTCCTTCAGTGGAATTTTCTCCAGCATTTATTTAGAAAAATTGGTTCTCCCTTTCTCAAGGTCCTCTCCTTGTATTTATAGCAAGGCTGAGAGGATATAATCGAAAGGAAATTGTTTAGAGAGTTTGTGGTAGTTAGGATAACTACCATAATTGATCTCTAATCATCTTTTAATATTTTTTTCTTGTGATTTAGAGATACCCGTGGGTATGTCTCTTGACAACTAGCGAGTGAGTCGCGAGTATGGTGTCCAACAACACGTGGGTGCAGCTTTTTAGGTGTTACCCGCGGGCTGTCAATATAGATTGTCATGGTTAAATCACAAGTTTTTTTATATGAGAGCCATGGTTATATCTCAAAACATGTCACAAAAAATGTTTAAGTTTAACGAGGATATTGCAAATTCTGGGCCAAAGCATCTACGAAAAAATAATCTCTTCCATCCATAAAGTCCTTTTGTGTGACTGAAAAGGAAATGCAGTCACGGATGGAGAAGTTCCATTTTGAATGATAACAACTACAACCACACTACAACATTAATGAGGTAGCTAAAATAAGTGCAAAGCCTACACATTAAAATTTCATATATTGACTTTTATAGTTAAACTTAAAATTTAAGTTAATCTTTAATAATACTCAGGATATGATGATGAAAACCATGGATATGATAATTAAATTAGCTGATGGGTAAAAACTATAATGCTCATTGTTAACACCTAAAAATTGTTCATCTAGCTCATCCCCCTAGTCACATAACCCATTTACCCCTTTTCCCTACATTTTTGGCCTCCAAAAACCCAAAAATCCCTAAAATGGTAACCAAATGGGGGAAAAAATCAATATTCCCCTCATCAATTAATGAAAGTCCTTCAAAAAGGGTTAAAATCCCTCAAAACAAGGTCAAAATCTCCAAAACGAAAAAGAAAAAGGGGAAAAAGTCAAAATTAAATCAAAAGGAGGGAAAACTCAAAATACCACTAGCCAATACTATTGGTTTCCCAATACCATGGGTCGATACTCCACCACCAAAAATCATTATAAAAAGGTGATGGAGACCCCCCATTTCACATCCATGATCATCTCTACATACCCTTATGCTACAAAAATTCTTGTTGAACTTTAGCCTACCATCTTGAGCATATGTTCCCCATTCAATTGAGTCTTGGACACATCTCAAGCATTTGGAGAAGAGCGAGGAACTCTAGAGACCCAACGTGTTACTTTTCGTATAGATACGAGAGCCCACATATACTCACCTTTAGAGGTAACTCTCACTGTAAACCCCTATTTACAACTTAATAAAAAATATAATTCATGGGTTCCTATTTACTTGTCTTGTTTACAACAATAGTTAGTTAGATTTAATTTATTTTCCTTTTATGTTATTTACATTCCCATATTATCACATTCTGGACCTGCTACTAAGGGTTCCATAATCCTTAGTAGGTTCCCTTTTGCATAGGATGGTGTGAAAACACTAGCTACAAATTTTGGCGATTCCAGTGGGTCGATACCAATCGATCTTTGGTTTAATTATTTTATTTTTGTACTTGTTATTTTGCTTGCATTTTACTTTTTAGGCCTAGCTGCGGGACCTATACGTGTATATATTTCCCTTTCCTTCGCACTACCCTCCATTTTTTTTATGTTTTTCATGGCTCGGCCCGCGCCTTTCTGCCATTAACCTATGGTCAAAGCGCAACTTCCGGCCTGAAACCCATGCTCCCCAACACGACTTTTGGCCCAAAACTTGCACCCAGAGCATTCCTTTCCAGCTGTAAGTTGCGTGCTCCACGAACCTTCCGACCGGTAAGCCGTGTGCTCCATGCGCCTTCGGGCCTGAAAGTTGCACGCTCAACACGCCTCCCAGCCTTCTACCCACGCCCTTCACACGCATTCGGCCATGTTACCCACGCCCCTAGCGCGCCTCTGAGCTTGAATCCTGCTCCCTTTTTTCCTGTTTCTGTTTTTCTGTTTCGGCGCAACTTTTTTTGCAGCCTGCAACACCCAGATTGCGACTTTTTGCTTCACACACGCACCCTACAACCATTTTTCCCCCTTTCCTTACCCAAACAGCCTCCTATTTTCCTGGACCCTTGTGCCATTAGTACTTTTTTATTGTTTGCTTGTTGTATCATTTGGGACATTTCACTTTGAATACATCCTTATTGTATTGTTAACTCTTGCATCATATTTCAACGAGCTCATTTATTTTACACATAATAGTTAATACTTTTTTATTTCAGTTTTAGTCATTTATTTTCCATCATTACTTCTGGTGATATTGATTTTACACCACTTGTGCACCCACACACTCCCTATAATTCAAGTGAGACTAAAATTGACTTAATTCCACACATATTAACCCCACTTGGGGACCCAAAAACAATTTTGTAGCTAGGTAGGACATTGGGATTAGGCATCCACATAACACCCCCTTTGTCATACACATTTGAGACATAGTTGTTGTCCTTTAGGGAACCAAAATCCCCTATTGTTTATTGGCACAGTTGAAATCGATTTTTCAGAGGGCCTCTCCCTTAGGAGGGCAAGTAGCAAGACTAGTTATGGAAGTTTGAGTGCAATACCGCTCTCCATTCTGTACTGAAGGACAGCTACTCATTTTTCTTGTCATGCATGCTAGCACCCATACTGGGTGCACGATGACCAAAGAACTGAAGTTGTTGTTGGCTTGGTTTTGCAACCAAGCTTAGTGCAATGGGCACCTGCTAACTAGTAGCAGCAGTTTCAATATAAAGCAAAAACAATAAACTAAATCTAAATCTAAACTAAACTAGCATGTGCATTTTTGAATTAAAAAACAAGAACAAGAAATATAGAAAATAAATTTGTATTGAAAATGGGGGCAAGCAAGTGCTTGCAATAATAATACCTCCAAGTGATGAAGATAGTTGAGAAGCTCCAAGGGTGAGCAACTCCAAACTCCAAAGGGTCCTTTCTCCGAGGTTGCTACAATGGCCAAAAACTCAAGGGAGATTTTGGCAGCATGAGGATAGGAATATGGATGGATGTGAAATGAGGAGCCCCTACCACCTTTTTATAGGTTTTGGTGGTGGGGAATACCATTTGTGGTTTTGTGGAAACCAATGGTATTGACCAACATGGTTTAGGTACTTTTCCCTCCTTTTTCCTCTTTTGAATAAAATTAATATTTTTATTCCCTTTTTAATATTTTGGGGAATTTTGGACCCTTTTTTAGGTTTTTTTATGCTTTTTTAGGAAAAATAATCTTTTTAAGTGGGAAAAGGGGTGTATTAAGGTCTTTTGGTGACCTTTTGTTGGCTTTAGAGGCTCAGATGGTGGAAAAAGTGGACAAATGGGTCATGTGAATAAGGAAATGAGCTAGTGAGCACTTTTTAGGTGTTAACAGATTGCCCCCTGATGTGTGAGGGCAGGAGCTCATCGTATGGCCGATAGACATCATAGTTCTTTTGTCTTTTTTCTGGGGTTTTGGGGAGGAGAAGAGACCGATTGGAGACTGGATCTGCGGCCCTTGGAAGCTGCAAAAAATAAACAATATTACATGGCCTCAATATGAATGAGGAATAGTCTCTAATAATGGACGAGGCGGGCATACCCATGCTTGTATCAAGACATATATAAACAATTAGTCCCAATAAGGGGGACCTGAGAAAATACATAAAAAATCTGTTGGTACATCATAAGGGTCCAAAGGGGACATTATTTTGGGATGTACTCATGATCATATCATGAGTGATCTCAATAACTGATACACTGGAATAACTGATGAATTGTTGAAACTGAAGGTGTCCAATATCTGTAAGGACTCAATGACTATGAGCCATCTCTGGGAAGTATTTGTAACTGTATACTCGAGGGAGTATAAAACTGGGGTACATCTGAATACTGTCGCCATGCGCAACCCGGATATCTATAGAAAAAATGTAACTGGTTGTTTCCATAAGTAGACTCTCAAATGTGGAAGAGTCAGGTGGTATCCGGGGTCTTCGACTAATAACTGAAAGGACCAATACCCTGTGCGAGTCTCAACGATGCGATCAAGGTGTTGAATTCGAGCATGTGAGAAACAACCATTTGGAGAGGCACTGAGGACTCTTCTTGAAATGATTCGTAGGAACTCATCATAAATGGTGATGAGTCCAAGACACAGGGACCTCTAGGTCTATCCTCTGGAATAAATTTGGTTGTCGTCGACAGAGGGAGACTAGCAACTAACAAGGCAATGATGTTTGCTTGATAGGAGCACGAGGTGTAGAACTGAAGTGTGGTAGTACTGATGGTAGGACTGACATACTTGTGGGGATGGGAAGTAACTGGGGTCGTATAGTGGGTAGACTCAAACTTCCTTTGTTTAGAGCATGATGACATGGTTGACCTAGCAGCGTAGGGAACTGACTTGTAGGTGTGGGGATCATAGCTTTTAGGTACTGAAGGGTGTGTCTTGACTCTGGGGGGGGATCAAGCTGATGGGTGCTGTCGAGGGGTTCTCAGGGTGACATACTGCAGAATACTCTGAACAAAGGCGACCAAAATGGGGAAGCTACCATATGAGTAGATGTGATCTGTTGTGGCACCGAGAAGCACCATTGGGTCCTTCTTCATGGTTTTAATGAGCTCCAAGAAGGGATAAAAGTGTGCTCTGAAATGGTACTGTCCTGTGGATTTTGTGAGCCCAGGACTGTTCGTGCTCATTGGTGCTTTCATTTTTAAGGAGTCTGACAACGATAAGAAGACTCTGCAGTGGTTATGATTAATGTCCTATTGGTTTTACGAGCCCAGGATGGTGATTGCTCGTGGTTTCTTTCATGTTTAGAGAGTCTGAAAGTGGTAAGTGGACTCCATTGGTGTTATTTTTCGTAAGTTAGTCTCCAAGGCCCAAAAAGGCATAAAATGATGCAAATGGAGAACTTTTCTAGCCGATGTGACTAGAGTATTCCTTTTTCGTAATTAGTCTACAAGGTCTGGAAAAGGGGTAAACTTATACCAGGTAGACGCCTTTTCAGATACGTTTAGCGAGCATGAAAGGAAGCAAGGTTGGTCGGCGATCTTTTCATTGTTTTAGGAGTCAGAAAAGAGCTTAACAGAAACTCCCTAAGTGCCTTTTTCGTAAAAGGGATTTCTCGTCCCGAAAAAGGGATAAAATTATACCGAACAAAAAGGGATTGACGAGAGTGAGAAAAGGTCTCAAGCATCATCATGAGTGCGGAAAACTGAATCCGGTGACATAAAGATTGTCAAAAAGGGGTAATGGCCAATGTGGTGCGCAAATCGAGGCAACGAGGGGTCATGGGAAAAATGCCCAAAAGCTATGGAGGTGAGAGCGAGAAATGATCTCAAGCATCATCAAGAGCACGGAAAACTAAATCCGATGATATAAGACTCGTCAAAAATGGACGACGACCGATGTGGCACGCAAATCGAGGCGACGAGGGGGCATGAAAAAATGCCCTAAAAATCTAGGCATGAGAGCGAGAAATGATCTCAAGCATCATCATGAGCGCGGAAAACTGAATCCGACGATATAAGGCATGTCAAAAACGGACGACGGCTGATGTGGCATGCAAACCGAGGCGACGATGGGGGGCATGGAAAAAATGCCCAACAAATCTGGGCATGAGAGCGAGAAATGATCTCAAGCATCATCATGAGCATGGAAAACTGAATCTAGCGATATAAGGCATGCCAAAAATGGACGACGGCCGATGTGGCACGCAAATCGAGGCAACGAGGGTGGGAAAAAATAGTCAAAAAATGGACCTGGTGAAAACAGGAAAAGGAAAGAACTGTCATGAAGTTCAGTAATGGACGGTGGTGTCCATTTGGTTTACTATGGGTAAAATCGCTTGAGGTACAACCCGTTGCGTGGGTTGCGTAGGGGGTTGCCTTCTGAATCGATCAGAATGTATGCCCCCTGTCCGAGGCAAGTGTGTATAATATATGGGCCTTGCCACATGGACACAAACTTTCCTTTCCTAGTTTTGTCATGAGCCTGATCGTAGGCGAGGACAAGGTCCCCTTCGGAAAAAGTTCTTGGGTGGACATGTTTATCATAATTCAATTTGGATCGGTTCTTGGCTGCTTCCATGTTTTGAAGGGTTGTGCGCCGATCTTCATCGGCCTGCTCCAGGAGTAGTAAGCGTTGCTCAATTGGGGCAGTGTCTGGTAGGAGTTCAACGGCCATATGTAGGGTTGGAATCTGGCACTCAATGGGAAGGACGGATTCGACACCGTGAACTAAGTGGAAAGGGGTAAAACCGGTGGCGGTTTTAGTTGATGTGCGGTATGCCCATAGTGTTGGGAAGAGCATGTGGTGCCAATTTGACTTGTGTTTGTTTACAGTGCGCTGGAGGATGGTTTTCAAAATTTTGTTTATCGCTTCGACTTGGCCATTTCCTTGGGGGTAGTAGGCAGAGGAGAAATGGTGTTCAAATTTCAGTAAGGTTGATAGTGCTTTCCAGACGGCGTCTTCGAAGTGAGAGCCGTGGTCTGAGACAAGTTGCTTTGGCACTCCAAAATGTGCGATAACATGGTTGAGAAAGAACCGTGCTGCGGTGTCGGCTGTGCAATTGTAAGTTGGCATGGCCTCCGCCCACTTCGTGAAATAATCTACGGCCACAATAATATGTTTGTGACCGCTGGCTGACGTGGGATTGTAGTCGAGGAACTCAATGGCCCATTTGCAGAATGGTCCGGCAGTAACGACTGGATGAAGGGGGGCAGGTGGGGTTCTTGCTTTGGGGGCAAAAAGTTGACAATTTTGGCAATGTTTGACTGCGGTGATGCATATATATATATATTTGACGTTGGTATATAGTCGTGTATGCACATGGATGCACTTGTTGTCTTTTCGTTCGCCCGTGGAGGCATGTTTGATTTTCTGTATGCCCGTGGAGGCACATGGTATGCACGTGGATGCACATTTTGTTTTTGGTATATGCCCGTGGAGACACATGGTATGCACGTGGATGCACATTTTGTTTTTTGGTATATGCCCGTGGAGGCACATGTTATGCACGTGGATGCATATTTTGTTTCGGTATATGCCCGTGGAGGCACATGTTATGCACGTGGATGCATTATTTGTTTATGGTATGATGTGATTAGTGTGCCAGTCTAGAATGTTGTTGGCCATATGGTCCGCTACACTATTGAGGTTCCTTGGGACGTGTGTAAATGAAATTGATTCAAACTGTCTAACCATTTGTTTAGTGCACAGGAATTTTCTGAAAAGGCAAGGATTGCGTACGTGGTAATCATTGTTGAGCTGGGAAATAAGGAGTTCTGAGTCCAGGAAAACGTTAAGGTGACATATGCTCAATTGGAGAGATGCGGCCAAGAGACCGGTCACGGCGTCGTATTCAGCTTGGTTGTTGGTGGCAGCACCTAAACACACTCCGTCGATGTGGATCAACTCATGTGAAGGGGAATATGTTACCCAAGCTGCGGAGGCCAGATTGGGGGACCAACGGCTTGCACCATCGGCGAAACCGACGTAGCAGAGTGGATCATGTGTGCAAATGGGATTAATGGAATGGGCCGACCGGACAGAAGGGTATCCAGTGGAGATTGTATAAATGGTGGGGTCAAAGCCGGGCATTTCAGTATCTGACCAAGTAAAGACATCAGTGAATTCTTGGAACAGTTTTTTGTATTCCCCAATTTCATGCTCACTGTGGGAGGCTCCTAACGTAATGGTATGAAGGTCACCAGATGGGTCAGAGATGTCGATGTGGATGACAGGAGAAATATTGGCCATGGTATTTTCCTGAGAGGCATCAGGAGCAGTAGGAGTCTCGAGAATCTCTTCATTATTGCGGAAGCTGTGAGTGGTCAAGTCAGTTGACGAGGTTTGGGTAGTCGAAGAGATGATATAAATGGTGTTAATCTCTCCGGATGAGGATGATACGGGAGGGAAGATCTCCTCAATTGTGGGGGGTGCCGTCTCAAGGTCCAAATTGTTCATCTTGTAGAGAGCTGCTCTGTAATCTGGGATGTTAGGACAGTGATGTGAGTAGTGGCCGTAAATACCGCATATCGCACATGGGTGGTTGGTGCACAGTGATTTGTCACGAGGCATGGGGTTTGAGTCGATTTTGACAACCGGGATGTTGGGGTCATCGTCAAGCATTTGCATGTGTTCCTGTAATGCAGGTAACTGTGGACACTGATGGGTTGGATGGCCTAACTCGTCACACAACGAGCATTTTGGAGGAGCACGGAATACGGGGGGAGGTTTAACTGCCTTGGGTGGGGGTACCGCAGTGTATGGTTATGGGCCTCTGCCCCCAGTGGGCATGATGAGTGGAGGGGGATTCGTCGATGACGAAGGAGTAGTGATACCGAGAGGTGGTTGGGTAGAAGGGACAATGGGTTGCACCGTTTGCAGGATGACATTTGGTGTCGGCGGGAGAACGAGAGGCGAAATATACCACACGGGTAATCCCAATGTTAACCCGGGGAGACTAAGGGTAGCCATAACCGGAGCGCTTACTACGCCCAAGGGAGGGAATAGAAAGGTGATGGTGTGGATTGGTGTAACACCAATGTGACTATGGACCAATGGTGGTTTAGGGAACAAGGGTGGCTGATTGTTGGGTGTTTGTGTATTGTGGGAAAGAGTACAGAGGTTAGCGACGTGTGTCTCCGGTGACGGTGGTGGAATGGATTGGAATGTAGAAGTCATCGGCGCATCGGAGTAAAGTCCGGGTCCCACTGAGGACACAAACTAGGTAGTTGCACCACAAACAGGTTGTTCAACCATGGGGAGAACATTTTCAGGTGCGGCGGGGGCCTTGGGATCGTAATAGGTGAGTTGGTCGACCTTGACCACGCGTCCCTCATGGGGGAACATCATAGTACGGAAAACAGATGAGGCAACCGCCCGCATGGCATACATGTAGCTGCGACCAAGTAAGAGGTTATAATCGAGTTGTGCATTGATGACCTCAATGTCAATGAGCACGGTTTTACCCACCAGCTGGATGGGGACATTGGCTCAAAGACCTTGGGGTTGAGACGAACGGCCATCGTAGGCTTGCAACGCAGTGGTGGACTGCTGGAGAGTAGGAGATCCCAACTTCTGCCAAACGAATGTGGACATAATGCATGTAGAGGCCCCTTCATCAATAATGCACCGATGGATGACAAGATTCCGAACGGAAACAGAAACTTGGAAAGCTAAAGTGGAAGGCAAGCGTGGTTCGGATTGGTCTGAATCGAATGCATTAGTTGTGAATCATTGGGGTAAATAGCGTCGATGGCAGAGAGCAAAGTCTTGCGCTGTGAAGGACAGTTTTTTAAGACTTCTAAAGAAGACATGGCTGCAGGGGACTGGGCTAAGTCATCTACAATGTTGTAATTCGACGCAGCACGAGCATTGGGATTATTGTTGATGCGACGAAGTGGGAAGCGAGATGCTTTAGAAGCGCCATCGAGTGGAGCCGGAGGTATACGTAACGTCTGATCTGTGGGATGGACGTTAGTGTTCTTGTCGGCAGGAGGGGCTTCAGGGGTGGAGCCATATTGGTTTCGTCGGGTTTGGAGGTTGGCATCTACGGATGACATCATCAACAAGTGGTGAGTATCTGAATTGAACATGGGTTGATCAGGAGTGGCATAAGTGATTTGTTGTGGTGGCACGTTGCCCTGAGGGGGAGCTAACGGCTGAGTGTTCACTACGCCTTGGGTTGGAAAGGGGTTTTGCAGCACCAAAAGTTGATGTTGAGGTGGTGGAGGGTTGGGTGGTGGCTGAGGAGCTGCTTGTCCTTGACGATGGGCATCGTCAGTCCAGAGTTGCCGAGCTCGCTCCAAATGTGGGCAAGCATGTGTGTAATGGCCATAAACCCCGCAAATAGAACAAGGATGGTTTGTTCTAAGGTTATTGTTTTTGGGCTTCCTGGGATTACGATCCGGTTTCTGGTTTGGAGGAGCAGCATTGTTATTTTGCGGAGGATTGGGAGGTGGAGGACCTTGATGTTGTTGTTGGTTGTTTCCGCGGTTACGTCCTCTTCCACGGTTTGGTTTCCCACCCTGGTTGGGCTGGTTGTTTTGGTGCTGGGGCTGATTGTGTTGTGTGTACACTTGCCCTTGAGCAGTGGGAGGATTTTGGTTTACCGCAGGTGCAGGAGCAGGTTGCGGTGCATAATAAGCAGGCAGGGCTGGAGGTGGTCTAGTTACCTGCTGGGGTTGTTGGTAACCCTGAGCTATTGGAGGTGTTGGGATAGCTGTCACAGCTTGTTGTGGGTAGTATATTTGTTGAGATGTGGTTGGGGGGGCGTATGCGGGTGGTGCATGACCAAAGCACTGAGGTGGACATGAAGGTCCGTGGGTATGGTGGTGATGTGCCATGGGAGCATATGAACTGGTTGCTCCAGATTGAGATGTAGCCCGCGAAAGGTCGGGACTATGGCTAGGATGTGCAATGGAAAAGGGTTGGGGATGCGAGGCCATACGACCAGTGATGCCATCAGTGGCATGGGATTCCCCCGGCGCATTGTGTTGGGATGACTCGCCCCGAGGGGCGTCTGGTATAATGGTATACAGATAACCCGACTGGGCGTAAATGAGGTCAAACTGTTGGGCTTTGAGGATGGCCTCTTCTTCAGACTGGGGTCGTTCGGATGCCACATCCTTCGCAATGAGAGGGAGGAGGGATTTGAGAAACCAATATAAGAAGATACGGTCATCTAACTTGATTTTGCAGAGGCTTCGGCGTCGACGCCACTCATGAATGTGGTCAGTGATGTGAGTGGCCGTGTTCTGTCAGCAAGACAGTAGGATCTCGACTCCCGCGTCATAGCGGACGGGTAACTGGAAGAACTGCAAGAAGGTCGAGGCAAGGGAGGTAAAGGTGGCATGGGTTCCATGGGGCTTCTCGATATACCACTTAGCTGTAGAGCCAGTGAAGGTGCACTGTAACAGACGGAGGCAGACAGAGTCGTCCACTATGGAGTTGGAAGAACACCATAGATGGAAGGACATGATATGGTTCTGGGGGTCCTCACCTTCCTTGCCCTCAAACTTAGGGATGTCGGAGGGGAGTTTGGTGGGCATGTGAGGCCACGCAGGGTCGTGTCTGATTGGATCAGTGGTTAACCTAGCTAATTCTGGTAAGTTCAGACTCGCCATGTATGGTAAGCTAGCAAATGAATGTGGCGTAGTGAATGGGACATGACTAGTCATGGTGATATGATGTGGGGGTCCAGTAGCGCCTAAAGGTATGCTAGGTATTGAAGGTATGTGTCCTCCAATAGCTGTGGTCTGGTATGGTCCAACGTTTCCTAGTGCAACATGGGTTACACCAGGGTTAGGAATAGCAGTAGGGATTCCTGAGATATGGTTTGTGGAAATGAGAGGGGGTGTGACCCCTATGTTCGGCATACCCGTAATAGGAGGTGGTCCTGTGTTGGGCATCCCTAAAAATGGAGTGTCCCCCATATTAGGCATACCTAGAAGGGTGGTTGTTTCCATGGATGGCACCGCAGTAGAAGGGTCTGTGGATGTATCACCTATGGTGCTGGTAAAAAGTGGGTCGAATTGTGTCCCAGCCATGAGGTTGGTTGGTAATAAATCGGTAGGGTTTTCGGATTCTGCCTCAAAATAAGATGTGAAGTGAGGCGTGTGAGAATCGGATGACTGTCTGTTCGACCAACGATGTGTCGAGGCAAGGGATAAGGCTCGGCGTCGGTGACGTGAAGAGACAAGTAGATTGAACTCTGGGAGTTCGCCCTGAAGACGACAAGAGCGTCTAAAATTCTCAATGGTGAGAAATAAGTTTTTGTGTAAAAATATTATGTGTAAAATGGTAATGTATAAAAAACTCAAAACCCTAATGCAACCAAGGGTGCAAGAAGGGGAGTGAAAATGAAGGCTCTCATGCCAAAAAATGAACCTCAAAAGGCACTTATTATAGCAGTTGTGCTATAATAAGTGGAGGGATGCAAAAAATGGTCAGATTACCAACATGCAAACAACTTCTAGAAAAAAGAGGTGCTACTAGACCAAAGGTGGATTGTATCATGCAAACACCTAACTAAAAGTATTGTGAATCAACAAACGATATTCTCTGCAAGGTGATGAAATCCAAGTCAGACAATATTGAGTGTTGAATCAACGGCTAGATATCCCCCTACCGGGAGGGACACCGGGTAATCAATCCTAAAGAATGGCAACTAGGATACTCCGTTCATGACACGTCCAGAAAAGGTAAATCTGCCGTTTGGTCCTTTTACCACAATACCCCCATATAGGGATATCCCGAGAACTGCGAATGGTAGCCTTCGGTTACTGAATGGATTTCGGTATTCCACTCAGACTTCCGGAACCATCCTCGCGACTTCAACCCTCCTAGGGGAGAGGCCTTCCGATAAACTGGTTATGACCGTGCCAAAAAATACTAGGATATTTTGGTTCCCTAATGGACAACAGCTATGTCTCAAATGTAATAACTGAGGGGTGTTATTGGAACACTTATCCCCTCAATACTACCTAGCTACAAAGTTCTTTTAATGTTCCCCAAGTGGGGTTAAAAGTGGGTTGAAGTTAGGGTAAGTTTTAAGGCTCAGTTTAAATTATGTGTTTGAGTGGGTGCACGTGTGATATTTTAAACTAAAATTGAAAAAGTAAATGCTAAGTATTCAAAAAACAAAGGATCTTTTGAAATAGAAAAGCAAATAATATGACTTCTTCAATAAATGGAAATTAAATGCTTTGCAAAAACTATTCAAAAAACAAAGGATCTTTTGAAATAGGAAAGCAAATAATATGACTTCTTTAAGAAATAAATGGATTTATTTCTTCAAAAATTGCTATGGGCAAAATATCAAAGAAGTAAACAGCAAAATTTTAATCTAGATAAAATGCAAATAAATCTTTCTTTCAATTTCTGAAAATTTTTAAAAAGACTTTTTCAAATGTGCATTCTAAATAGTAAAATTTTCCTATGGCTGTAAACAATGCTGAAATTTTAGTACTGTAAAATGTGCTATGTGGGCAGAAAATACAGTAAAAAATTAATTTTTTAAACGGATTGACCGAATGGAAAAAATTGGCATCGCGGGTTTTGACAGAACAGCCGCGATGGACCGTGCGAGTTTCTGTCGCACAGTCGCGATGGGCAGCACGTATTTCGGTCGCGAAGCCGCGATGGACCGCGTGGGATTTCGTCACACAGTCGCGATGTGCAGCGCGAAAAATGTCCGCGAAGCCGTGATGTGCAGCGCGTTAATTGGTCGCGAATCCGCGGTGAACCGAGCGGAAAAGGGCCGCGCAGTCGCGATGAGTCGCGCGACTGTTGGGCAAAAAGCCGCGAGGCGAAAGATGTACGCGGACGCCGAAAAACGAACCCGAAAATTGAGAATTTTGGGCTGTTAATGGCAAAAAAAATGGGCCAAGATCTAGAACAGCAATGGATCTGCTGTCTAGGGTGGCAGATCTATGAATTAAACTAACTAATACTATCAGCGGAGTTGCCAAAAAACTGTTGGCTTGGTTTTGCAACCAAGCTTAGTGCAATGGGCACCTGCTAACTAGTAGCAACAGTTTCAATACTAAGCAAAAACAATAAACTAAATCTAAATCTAAACTAAACTAACATGTGCATTTTTGAATTAAAAAACAAGAACAAGAAATATAGAAAATAAATTTGTATTGAAGATGGGGGCAAGCAAGTGCTTGCAATAATAATACCTCCAAGTGATGAAGATAGTTGAGAAGCTCCAAGGGTGAGTAGCTCCAAACTCCAAAGGGTCCTTTCTCCAAGGTTGCTACAATGGCCAAAAACTCAAGGGAGATTTTGGCAGCATGAGGATAGGAATATGGATGGATGTGAAATGAGGAGCCCCTACCACCTTTTTATAGGTTTTGGTGGTGGGGAATACCATTTGTGGTTTTGTGGAAACCAATGGTATTGAACAACATGGTTTAGGTACTTTTCCCTCCTTTTTCCTCTTTTGAATAAAATTAATATTTTTATTCCCTTTTTAATATTTTTGGGAATTTTGGACCCTTTTTTAGGGTTTTTTATGCTTTTTTAGGAAAAATAATCTTTTTGAGTGGGAAAAGGGGTGTATTAAGGTGACCTTTTGTTGGCTTTAGAGGCTCAGATGGTGGAAAAGGTGGACAAATGGGTCATGTGAATAAGGAAATGAGCTAGTGAGCACTTTTTAGGTGTTAACAGTTGTGCGACACCTTTTCGGACGTGCCATGAATGAGGTAGCTTAGTTACCATTCCTCTAGGAATCTTTTACATGGAGTCCCTCTCGATAGAGGGATATTCTTTATCCATTTGGTTCTACATTTTGTATTTCCTGACTGCAGATTTCATCATCCTGCAGTGAATACGATTTGTGTGAGCTTCCATATATATTATATAGGTGTTTTCATGCTCCTATACCCCCATTAGTTAGTGAGTCTACCTTTTTTTCTTTTTAGGTGTGTTATTTGTTGGTATTATGACCATTTTATTGTCGCTCCACTTAGTGTAGCACGTTGTTGCAACATGTGTTTTTAAGCCTGTTGTTGGCCTGAGTGCCATCCTTTTCTGAGCTCTCCTTTTGCACACACAGTTGCACTAGGATTTTTTTGCGTTTTAGCACTTTTTACACATGTCACCATTGATTCACCGTGAAATTCTTGCCACCTATGGGGACAATCTCTGCAGTACAGTCCACTTGACCCTACTTGTCACGCTCCCTTGAGATGCACATCTTCGTCATTGTATCTTCATACTGACACCTCTTGTTTCACCTCTGATTCTGAGCCATATTCACCTATATACACAGCTCCTTCGAGCCCCATGGTCGTTGTGAATCCCAACCCATTTTCCAGTGGGCTTGTTGGAAGTGGATCCACCACTATCCCTGCTACCACTTCAGCATCCCTACTATGCCATCCACTTGACCTACATCTGGAATCACATTTATTCCTTCTATACCCATCGATAGCATATCTATTCTGACTTCCTTCCCTTTGGTTACTAGCAGTACCCCTGGGGGCATTGGCCCTTCCTCCTCAATCCTTCCACCTTTTACTGGAAATCCCTCGATCCCTTTTATGAGACATGCCACTACCCCACCACTCGGTGGAGGTGGCCCCATGATCACTTCCATGCCTAGCACACAAGCACCTTTGACTATGTCACATCCTCCTCCTGTTATTTTTCCATTCATGTCCAGTATCAACCTACCTGATCTTGCCCGATTGACTAACGATCTAATTTGACATGAACCCATGTGGCCTCCCATTCCTACCAAGCTCCCTTTGGCAGCTGTAATTTTGTGGAAAAGGGTAGTGAACACCCCCGAAACCACATCATGTACTTCCACTTATGGTGTTCCTCTAACTCCATATTTGATGACTCGATCCTCCTACGCATTCTACAATGGACCCTCACTGGCGCTCTAGCCAAGTGGTATATTGAACAAACACATGGGACGCACTCCACTTTCACATCCCTTACTTTGAATTTCCTGTAGTTTTTCCAGCTCCTTGTCTGTTACGATGTTAGTGTTGAGATTATTCTATCTTGTAGATAGAACACGGCTACCCACATCATTTACAATATCCATGAGTGGCGTCGTCGTCGTATTTTATGAAAGATCATGTTAGACAACTGCATCTTTTTAGATTGGTTCTTGAAGTCTCTCATACCTTCTATTGCCAAGGATGTGGCATCCGAAAGGCCCCAAACCAAAGAAGAAGCCATACTTAAAGCCCAATAGTTTGACCTTATATACCCACAGTTGGGATACATTTACACCATTTTACCTGACGCTCCCCACAGTGATTCATCCCGAAAGGACGTGTCAGTGGCATCCCACATCGTTGACAGTATCATTCGGTGCACCACCTCTTCGAGTTGACCATAAGTCCATATGACCCCTGCTACCACCCTGACTTACAATCCTACGCCTAGTTCTGCACCACCCGCAATGAGTAGTGGTCCCAACCTTCCGCATGCCATAAACCATTCTGGAGAAACACATTTGTATGTCCCCATGCCCCCATCCCCTCATATACATGGACCTTCTTGTTCGGTACATCACTACGGTCATACCCCACCAGCATATGCCCTCCCTATCGCATCACCTTCCTACTACCATCCATCGGCTGCACCCGCACCCACACAACCCCAAGAACCTCCCGCTTACTACCCATCATTGGTTGTCCATTCACCCACTCAACCGCAAACCCCACCTGTTCCTCAAGGGAAATTTTATTCCCAACAGAACCAACCGCAGAACCATCCTACCCAACAAAACCAACAAAGACAACAAAAAAGGGGACGCAAACATAACCGAGGTAATAACTAACCTCCTAGTAGAGGCAGTCCACCACCGAACCCCACTGATAATAATGGCATTGCACCGGCTAACCAAAATCCTAACCAACAATCTCGGCAAGGTAAAAACCCCAACTTACAAACAAACCACCCATGTTATATTTGCGGGGTCTATCGTAATTACACACACAATTGTCCCCATCTAGAGAGAGCTCACTAAATCTGGAATGATGACGCCCAACGCCAAGTACATGTTGCACCTCCGACACCACCAAACCCACCGAACCTATTGCACAACCTATGGTATTGCAAAACTTCCTACCCACACAAGGGGTATTAGCCACCCAACCTTTGGCTCCCCATCAAGGGGCTTCTGCACCACCACAACAGGCTACTTATGCTTCTCCTGGTAGTCAACACGTTGACTCAGGTACCCACCAAATCTTAATTATGTCTTCGGCTGATGTCAACCTTCAGACACGCCACAACCAGTATGGTTCAACCACCGAGACCATTGCTGCGAACAAGGATTCTACAACTCTTTCCATTGATCAGTTGTTACATCTACCCCCACAACCACTCGAAGGAACCCCCAAATCCCCTGATTTCCTCTATGTCACATCAATAACAACCCCAACGCTTGTGTTTCTCCCAACTATAATATCGTGGATGACATAGCCCAATCCCCCACGGCTATGTTAGCTTTAGAATTTATAAAGAACTTCCCAACAAAGCGTAAAACACTATTTTTTTTATAGGTGTTATCAACCAATCTGACTCACGGATGATGGCATTCGACTTAGACCAATCTAAACCACACATTCCTTCCACCTTAACATTTCAAGTCTCTATGTCAATCCAAAATATTGTTATCCATCGGTGCATCATCAATGAGGGTGCCTCTACATGATTCATGTCTACATTTGTGTGGAAGAACCTAGGATTCACTCCCCTACATTCATCCAAGACCACCTTACGAGCTTATAATGGTTGTTCATCCCAGCCGCAAGGCCTTATGGCTAATGTTCCAGTCCAATTGGCTGGAAAAACTATCCTGATTGACATTGAAGTCATCAATGCCCAACTCGACTACAACCTGCTCCTAGGACAAAGCTACATGTATGCCATGAAGGTTGTTTCCTCATCTATGTTCCATATTATGATGTTCCCCCACGAGGGACGGGTTGTTAAAATCGACCAGGTCACTTACTATGACCCGAATGTGCCCTCTACACCGAGAATGTTCTCCTCATGGTTGAACAACCTGTTTTCGGTGCGCCTACCTCTTTGATTTCAGCCATAGGACATGGAATTTATTCGGAGACTCCAATGGTCTCCACATTTCATTATGTACCTACTACCTCCCCCTCCGACCGTTGAGATCTCTGACTTGTGTACCATTTCGTCAAGTCAATCGGTCCCTAACCCTCAACCACCACTTCTGTCTCAACCGCCATTGGTACCTAGACACGTTGGAGCCACATCGATCCACACAATCATGTTCTTCTTTTCACCTATAGGAGGAGAAAGCATGCCAATCATGGCTACACTGAATCCCCAAGGATTGACATTAAGTGTAATATCCCGATTTTGACCCCATTGCATTAAAATGTAAATGATGTAATATTTTTATAAAATAATGTTGAGGAGCTCAAGGCTAAGGCCCCACCATCGATTTATTGATGCATATGGTTTACGTGCTAGCTAGGCATAATGGAATTTCAAATATCATGTAAATATGCATTTTAATAAAATACCCACAACTAGCTATTGAATGAAACAAGAGATGGGGGCATGCTTTTAGAAGGAATTGGGAGGGAAACATTCAAACCCTTGAGCCAATCAAGTTAAGCCCAATGTCAAAGAGAGAACCCATAAAACTCTCTACTACCCATGTTGACTTTTGTACCCAATCATTCATTTCTCCCACGATTTGGTTGCAATAGTTAATGCCTTGGGGAATGGCGAGGCATAGCTGTCCAAATTCGGGTATGGGCAAGCCACCCTTCATGGAAAATCATGTTTGGCTTCTTGGGAAAGAAAAGAGACTTGAATTCCCCCCCCCCCCCCATGCTATTATCCATCAACTAGTTTGGCTCTCTCATGAGTTGGGAGCTGGCTTGGCATTTTTCTCCATCAAAATTTTGTGTTTTCATTCATTCTCAACTGGGAGAAGGGCATTTTTGTGTTGTATAACAATGGGGAAGAAGGGGAATCAAATGGGGGTTCCATAGAGACCATTTGGGCCGCTGAATTCTTAGATAGTTGGGGGGGAAATCATTTTCCTCCCTGTGATTGTTCTTCCCCATCCCACAATCCGTTTTTGGCTGGAAACGATTTGGGGAAAACCCATGGCCATCTTGTTTTCTAAATGCCATTGTTAAAATGTGTATCCATGCCATATGAATGTGCTTGTTGTGCATAGCTAGAGTATGTTGGGGTAGGGTTATGGGTATCCATTGTTTTGGTTTGAACTTGAGTGCAAGTATCCAGAAATGAAGAGGGTTCATATTTAGCTCGATAAACCCAACTGTGGACTGGCTTGGCTTAGGTGAAATGATTATTTGGCTGTGTATGAGCTTGAATGTCCCCTTTTCCTTGCAGAAATCATGCCCATCTCAGGGATGGTCTCTGAGACCTATGGTTGGGTGGAACGTTGCAGTGACATAGCTAGTTGCTTGGGACCATTTTACAATATAGATAAGTGTTCTTCTATCTATGTGTTTTGCCTCTACAATGTTATTTCATTATTGACTGTCATGTTTATGAAGAGCAATGCATGCTGGATATGCGTGTAGTGGATATTGCTTCTGCTGTGTTTATTTGAATTATACACCTGCACATGTGTTTTTATTTATATGAATTTGATGAAATGGGTTGAGTTTATGTAAAATCCCCAAGATTTGCTATCATGTTCCCTTCCTCGAATTGAATCCATGGGAGGGGACGTGACATTAGGACTCCCTATATGGTATTTACCTGCCCCTAATCCCACTCCAACACCAAAATTTATTCTCCAACTGCTCCAACCGAACACCACTGCCAATCATCAACCTCCCAGGGTGGTTTCCACACCTTCATTGAATACCTTCCCTCAATTGTCCAAGAATGCTGAGGGAAAAGCCATGCAAACACCCACCGCACCACATGCGACTATAACTATGCACCCCCCTTCTCCAATATGCACACCTCCCAAGTGTTCCTTGTGCGATGAGTTCGGACACCTCACCCATTACTTGTCCACAATTTCCCAACCTACAAACAAATATGAAGGCATTGGATGATGACCCATCTATACCGGTTGCTGAACTACCAACCACCCCCCCCCCCACCGCGTAACAAATCGTTACGCACTGACCACTCCTGCGCCATATGTGGAGTTTACGGCCATTAATCTCATCATTGTCTTGACTTACCCGAGTATCGGTTGATTCTTCACAAACTGCGTCAGTCTTCCTTAGAATCATCCATTACTACCCTCAAGGAGATTCACCCACCCAAATCTTCCTCTTCGACAGATATCAACACTATTTATCTGATTTCCACAAATGGCGAGCCAAAAAATACCCTGACCTCTAGCTCTTCTTCATCCAATCTGACCACTCAATGTTTTCGTAGTGATGAATAAATCCTTGAATCGCTTACTACAACTGACTTCCCTTGGGATGACATGCATCATAGATCCTACTTCATTCCCAAGGAGTCCACCCTTGTGACAACCAACCAAGTTTATGCTGATTCAAAAGACTTCATTCATAGCCAAGTGGACTAGTTTAAGAATCCTATCCCAGCTCATGATGCCTTCAAAGAAGGTAACATGGCTAACATCTCTCCCACCATACAAGTCGATATTTTCATCACACGAGGTGTCATTGAGAACATTACCTTAGGTGCCTCATGTACTCTCAACAAATTCGCATCCTATAAGAAGCTAGTCCAAGAGTCTTGTGATATTTTTGCTTGGTCATATACTGAGATGCCTGGCCTTGACTCTGCCATTGTTGAGCACCATATTGATACCTGGCCTGACATCTCGACTGTCCGCCAAAAGGCCAAAATTGAAAAATTATGTCAAGATGGGTTCATTTATCCCATTGCTTACACCACATGGGTGTCCAACCCAGTGTCGGTTAACAAAAAACAAGGCACCATTCATGTTTGTACCAATTTTTGTGATTTGAATTTAGCTTGTCCCAAAGACAAATATCCTACTCCTTTCATCGATCAACTTATCGATGCCTGTGCGGGTCATGAGATTCGCTCCTTCATGGATGGTTTCTCTGGATACAACCAGATTCAAATTCGTAAAGAAGATCAATACAAGACTGCCTTCACTACTCCTTGGGGCACCTTTTCCTATCACATCATTCCACATGTTCTTAAAAATGCTGGCTCCACATTTCACTGGACCATGAACTTTTTTTTTCACGACTTGATTCATATTATCCTTGTCTACTTGGACGACTTGACCGCTCGATCCAAGAAATGGTCCCACCACCTGGACGATCTCCGACAAATATTTTTGCATTGTTGCAAATGCAACATTCACTTGAACCCCCTCAAGTGTGATTTTTGCATTCCTGTCGGTCGGTTATTGGGTTTCAATGTTTCCCAAACAGGAATTACTGTTGACCCCTTGAAGGTTCAAGACATTCTAGATCTCCTACCCCCACGTACATTATTCCAATTACAAATCCTTCAAGGAAAATCCAACTTTCTCCGTTGCTTTGTTCCGGACTATGCCACAAAATTTCATGGTTTCCTTCACTTGCTTCCGACCCACGTTCCCTTAATTTGGGACGAATAAGCACATATGGCTTTCGAAGCCTTAAAACACGCCTTGAATTTCGCTCCCTTAATTTCACCTCCTAATTTCTTGAAGGATTTCATCCTTTATGTGTCGACATCTGAACATGTCATTTTCGGCATACTGGTCCAAGAAGACAGTGCGTGTTAAGAACGTGTCATTTATTACGTAATTCATATATTGTCTAGTCCACCGCTACGCTATCCCCATCAGGAGAATTTGTCCCTCACCGTCATATTCTCTATTCAAAAAGAACACCATTACATTCTTTTGAGCCGAACTACAGTTGTGGCAGAATCCAACCCCATGGTCTATCTCTTGAGCTGTCGTCTCCTTCAAGGCCGTGTGGCTGAATGGATCATTATCCTTCAAGAATA